>WOXC01001185.1:0-327113 GCA_011680675.1 Gymnobelideus leadbeateri | reverse complement strand
AAACATACATTACCTAGTTCAGGGGAAAAAGGTCAGCACCCCGAACTTCAGAGTTACATAACTTACAGATCAAACAGACAGGCTTCCAAACTGTCCTACCATTATATCAATACCAAATCACAGTTACCAGAGAGGGAAGCATCAACATCTGGGTTTTCAAAGCCGGGGGGCTCTCAACAACGGCTTCCCAGAGTCTCATCTGGTCAAATCACACAACACTTCTCAAAGTGAGCCCCAAAGCAAAGCCTCTCCTCAGGGTTTATATAGCCTTCTCCTGGCTCAGAGAATGTAACAACCTTCTGGACCCACTGCCCAATCACAAAGTATCAAGGTATGGGCTTTCCTGAAAAACAAGCCTCCCACCACAGGCTCCAGGTGCACTTAAGGTAGGGGCAGGGAAGATCTTTAAATTTGCATTTCCATTACAGGCCTGAGCTTGGAAGAGAAGGAGGATAGTTAGAAAGGTCATCATGTCTGCATCTCAAAAGAGAAGATTCAGGCTGATCTATCAGTGTACCCTTCTACTCAAGGACTGAGGGGAGTTCTAAGAAAGGTCTGCTCTTTCCCCAAGTTCCCATCACAGTATCTGGTCATCCACAGACATTATAATGGGATCTGTTGTTTCCATACCCAAATATTTTCAGCAATATGAATTTTGTCTCAATCATGAGAGACCAGAGATTAACTGAATAGAAGGATAAATGTCAATTAAAGAAGATAACCCAACCTCTTTCTTTTCCTAATTGGGGTCTTGTAGAAATTGGGATTGAGTTCTTAGCTTCTCATCTAAAATAAACTCCCTAAAGAAACAAAGGAGGGAACCACAAGGACTTTAGAGGCATTGTGCTACCCCAGGCTCAAAGCAAGCTAATTATTGTAATGGCATTTATAACGTAAACAAAGAGGGGAAAGGCAGCCAAACCAAACCAAAGATGCAGAGTGAATATTGGTGCTTGAGGCTATGCAAATTTGTGAGCTTTTAGGAACCAGTTTTCAAGATCTCTGAAAGAAGTGATTAAATATTTGGGGTGGGGGATAGATATTATTTAACATCAGAAAAAAGTTCCCTGAGAAGATATTTCTACTAAATCCTATGTCTATTTTCCCATCTCCATAGTTGTGTTTTGTTTTGTTTTGTTTTGTTTTTAAACTTAACCTGAGATTTCAACTCTTCAGGGAATTTTTGGTAATGAAACTTACACTGTTGAGCAGATCAACCACATTGAAACCCAAGTTGTCTGGATCATTGAAAGGTTAAAGTGTCAGGGTCCTGTCAATGAATATGACATTTGAACTCTAGTCTTCTCCTGACTCCCAAAGCCACTTGTCCACACACTCCACCATGCTGCCTTCCTCTATGATACTTTAATGAGAATGATTTATAAGCAGATGAAAAACATCCTCGATGAATTTATATGAGATAGGAACAGACAAGCTTTCACAAATAAGATTCTATAAGACCCCAAATGTGAGTAGTCACACAATTGACTGAGAAGAACAGAGAATAAGATAGCTATTCATCATCATTCTCTTTACATACGTTATCTCATTAAAACAGCACATAGCCAGTCCAACATTGCTACAGGAGTTATCCTTAGTTTACAAATGAGGAAACTAGTCCTCAGAAAGGATAAATGAATTTGGCAGGGTCACACAATGATTAAGAGTCTGAGGCAGGATTTTTACCTGTTTCAGAGTCTCTCCCCTAAGAAAACATGTCATGTGCGTGTGTGTGTGTGTGTTAAAATCACACAATGCTCCTTGAAAGATGCAGCAGATAAAACTTCCCCAACTTCTAATAATTTTCTTAAAGCTGAGTGGGGTATAACAAATGCTGTTTCATGGTAACCTTGGTCATGACTTGGGCAGACTTGGTCACACCAAGAGGAATTTGTGTAAAAGTGCAGAGAAGAACCATTCCCTCTAGGTGAAGTCCTCCAGGTGTAAATGTTGGCAGATGGCATCAATGACCCTACATTGAAGAACCCCTTAGATGATGTACATAATCACTCAAGAGCTCAAGATAATTATCCACTCAAGAAAAACACAGTGAGCAAATAAAGACTGCATATTATCCAGACTATGGTATGTCTGTCATTCAGCAAATATAACTTTCAGAGCTGTTGTCATTATACTTGTCTTAGAGACAGCCTGGAAATTCATAAAGGACTAGGTCTATAATTGAAGAGAAGGAAAGTAGATCTTATTTACTTTAGGAAACTCTGCATCCTTTTAATGAAACTAACCTATTCCTGAAGCAAAGGTCCATTTTTAACACAAATAATTCTCCAGCATTGAAATTAAGGCTGAAAAGTGTGGAATAAGATTTTCCAAAGAATTCAAGCTGTGGGTATGTAAGAAAGCAATGGAGTAGTGAATGGTAGCCCTGATTAGGCTCCAGCAAACCACCAGAAAGCATTGTGCAGAAATGATATTAAAAAAAGACATTTTCAATGAAACCAATAAAGAGAAGAGGAGATGAACTGGGCTAGCCATAGAGAAGTCAGGCTATGGATTGGTATGCCCACTATCCAGAGATCTAGAGGGCATAGACTACACCTGTGTTTGAAGGCCCCAGTTTAAAATTGGGTCTCCCTCCACAGGGGAGTGGGGTCCCTTGGTTCTCCAAGGTGAGGGGGGTCACACAAACCCTTGTGGACTCTCCACACACTATAATCTAGGTAACTACACCATGGATATTAGTGCTTGAGGCAAAAGAAAGGTTGTTTGGTACATATTATGCTGACTTTAAGATTTTCATGGATCCCTAGACCATATGATAGTATACATACAGCATGGCCCAAGATGATCATGAAGTTTGAAGCCTTGAATGACACTTCTGTTTGCAATTTAAGTGAATCGAATGAAATAGCTCAGAGCCATCCACAGACTCTTCTGTGAGTCACTCAATCAAGATGAAACCATTCAGCACATGCAGTCTTCTGCCTTCTCTCTGCTCTCAGATAGTCTCACCCAAGGCAATAACTCTTCCTAAACCACCTAAACTAATTCATTTTGTACCCACTGCTCTTTGAAGAGCTTGGAATTCTTAATCAATATTTGCTCGTGGTTTTCTGGAGGCTGACATTTACATAGTTACAGGATAGACTTTATACTGTATACTTTGCCTGTTGAAAATCCTTGTCCTGAGTAAGAATGTTTGCCCTTACAATAATTATAATATAATATTGACCATGGAAAATGAGAAAACCACGTCAGGATGACAGGCATAATATCTACCCACTAGGGAGAGCATCCACAGCAGGGAAGAAAGGTTGGATAGCACTCAAATCTTCTTTAATGCCTCATAGAAAAGCATTTTCTCCCTATAAAATAGTAGAAACATGGAAAGCCACAAAAATTGTGGCATTTCTTCTAAAATAGCTCTATGTTGTTTTATTTTGCTATCTCTAGGTCCTATTTAATTCTGGAATCTTTATTCTAAACCCAATTACATGGGAACATTTTCTAGGTTCATTTAGAGCCCCTGTGAACTAGGGCCTTATAGTTTACAAAACAGTTTCTTCAGAGCAAACCTGTGAGGTCGATATGGCATTATCTCCTTTTTATACCTGAGGGAACAGCTTCAGATACAGCTGAACTTGCTTACAACCACATTGGTGGCAGGTGTTTCCAATGGAAATCAAAGCTGCACCAGAATCAGCATCTCAGAGTGGGGAGGAAGCAGACGTGCCTCATTGTCCAATGTGTAAGAGGCTGAGGATGCGTTAGGGATGTGTTATGTCCACGTGTGTGTTTGGCAAGTGATCGGGCAGTGCTAGCTAGCAGACCTCCAAGGAAAAAGCAGCCAGACACGTCCACTCCTCCTCTCCCTCCTGCAGCCCATTCCACTAATCCACTGGGACCCAGAGGAAAGATCATGGGGGGAGGAGGGAGTGAGCATTGACACGTTTGCCTAGCGCTTCACAAATGTGATCTCCTGTGATCCTCAAAGAAATCCTTCGAGGGAGGGGCAATTATTATCTCCATTTTACCACTGAAGAAATGGTGGGAAATGCACTTTCAGTGACTCACTCTATCATCCAGCTGGTTAGGTTTCCAAGGTCAGATTGAAACTCCAGTGATCTATTCACTGCAGCGCCAGCTGCCTCAAGGCAGCCCACACTGCTTTGGGACAGTTCAGATTGAAAGAAGTCCTCCTCTACAATAATCCTAAATCTTGCTGTTCAGTCTTCAGTCATGTCCTATTCTTCTCGGCCTCATCTGAAGTTTTCTTGGCCAAGACACTAGAACAGTTTTCCATTTCCTAGTTCATTTTACAAATAAGGCAAACAAGGTTCAATAATTTGCCCAGAGTCAAGTAGTTAATAAGTGGCTAAAGTCAAATTTGAACTCAGGTCTTCCAGACTGCAGGACCAATGTTCTGTCTATTGTGCCACTTCCCTGCCTAAATCTACCTCACAAAATCTCTGAATTTCAGAACTGGGAAACATCCTAATTGATATATTGTCCACTATATATCCCCACTACAAATACAGGAGAAGCAGTCATCTTATTTCCTTTTGACATCCATTGAGGGAAATGGACACCCCTGCAAAGCAGCCCATTCAGCCTTTTGACAGCTTTCATTGTTAGGAATATTTCCTGATGGCAACCCTAGGTTGACATCTTTGAAACTTCTTTCCCCTGTTCCTGTTCTTCCTTCTGGGAATAAGCAGACCAAAGCAAATCACTCCTCCAGAAGACAGCCTACTGAATACTTAAAGGTACTCTGCTCTTCACCCTGAGTTTCATCTTTAACCAGCTAAACGCAGTCAGGTCACTTCCTTCAGCTGATCTTCATGTGGCCTAGAGACAAGGTTCTTCCACCATCTTGGTTACCATCCTCTGGGTGCTTTCTAGTTTATTAACATCCTTCTTAAAATGTGGCACATGGAATTGAACACATTCTTCCAGGAGCAGGGGAGTCAGGGCAAAGGACAAGGTTCTTATTAAGTCTAAGGGCTGTTTAAGCCACTGCCTCTCTAAATAAACAAGCCAAATCGGTTCTCACTTAGCTTGAAAGCTCTGATGGCTCATGTGCACATCCCTGTAATAACCCTGGAGAAAACAGAATTTCCTGCTCCCGGATGGACAATGATGTATGAGCCACCATTACAGAGAATGGTTTTTGTTTATTTCATGACCTCAGGCCTTCCAGTTCAGACTCCTGGTGCAGGAAGCATTCTGAAGGCTAGGGGTAGCACCAAGCATTTAGCAAATTCTTACGTAATTGTGCTTTTACCAAAACCAACCAAACCCATTGCCTCTCGTAGATCCCTCCAGACACTTGCCCAGGTTTTGTTGTTGTTGGGTTGGCTTTTGTTTGTTTGTTTTGTTTTATCAAATTACCTTTGGCTGTAACTCATGACAGAAAATTATCTTTGTCTTTGCCTGGAACACCTCTTAAGCTACTGTCAGTAGCTCTTTCTCCTTGTTAAAATGAGGTTCTCCCTGAATAATTCATTTCACTCACCTAATGGTAAGAGAGACACTGAGTAGCATCCTAATGCCACCTTCTCTTAACAAGGTGATGATAGAGGCATGGAGGTCAAATCATTGGCCCAGATAACATAGGAAGCTACTTGGAAAACAGAATGTAGCCCACTGGCAAATCCAAGGAGGAATTCTCCCAGCTGCCTACTTTGTCAATGAACAGAACAAAATACCTCCTTTTAATAGGCCCCATGTGGTAACATGCACTTAGAAAGCTAATAAGCTATGAGGTCTGATAAAAATCAAAGCCAGTCATTCCAAAAGTGTTTGCCATTCCTGCTATAGCTCATTTCCAGAGAGGAGACTGAGGCTGCACAGAAATGCAAGGTATTTGATCTCTGCAAATTTGAGAGAAAATGCCAAGTCAGTTGTAAGGGACTTCAAAGGGTTTGGCCTTCAATTGACAATTAATTGGCCATTCCAAGGAGGAAAACATTGCTAAAATGGTGTACTTTTTCTTTGTTTTCAACCATTTCTGTTGCTTCCATTGACTAGTAGTCTTTGCTGAGCCACTGACTATGGATCCTCAACAAAATTCAAACACTGGAATGGTTATATATACACAAGAGACCTCTTTTGGGGCCAGCACTACAGGCTATCTCAGTACAATGAGACTACTGCAATCAGAGCAGAATCCTGAAATTCTTGAGACAATACCAACCTATCCTGACCTTTTAAGAAGGAGCAAAACCTTTAGACATTCCGATGACCTGGAGAGCTAAATAGAGCATCCTAGTATCGGAGACATGTGTGAGAGAAGAAAAGAAAAGCCAAAAGAATGGAAGAAGTCCTCCCCCCGTGATGAATGATTCTCCCTTTAAAGCAAGCACCATGGCCCTTCAGAAAAGAGCAGCTCATTGCTTACAGCTTCTCCAAGAAGCAGATAAAATGTTTAGTGCCCCTTGTGCTCAGTGATCCGTAATGCATTTGTTGGGTGTCTGCATGTGATATATAATCGGGAAAAAGACCAGCCAGATAATGTGTCTGGAGAAAAAAGTGATAGAAAACTGTATTTTCACTAATGGCAACTCAAGAGCAAGACAAACATAGGAAAACTTCCAAGCCTCTGGGTGAATGAGTGGGGGCTTTATTGGACATGGACAAGAGTGATGGATTTCTGACCTTATCACTTCCCTGAAACTACTCTCTCCAAAGCTACCAGTGGTCTCTTAGTTAACAAATTCAATGGCCTTTTCTCATGCTCCATTTTCCTTGACCTTTCTGCAGGCTCTAACACTGTTGATCACCCTTTCCTCCAAGGTAATCTTTATTCTCTAGGTTTCTGGGACCCCACTATCACCTGGTTCTTCTCCTGCTTAACCACTCCTTATCAGTCTCCTGTGCCAGATCCTCCTCCAGAGCATGCTTCCTAAATACTGGCATCCCTCACAGATCTGTCCTGGGTCCTCTTCTCTCTCTCTACACTACCTACTATTACTACTCACTTGTACTTCACAAGGTATCTTGGGGTTTGGGAGTTAGATTTTTTTTTCTTCTCTGTTTTTTTTTTCTTCCTTATTTAATCATTCCCCCCCCCAAAAAAAAAAAAACTGGAACAATTAACTTTTGTCTCATGATGTTTTCATTTATGATCTTGGAAAACTGGACTGTGATAAAGCCCATTGTGATTCAAACAGAGCTATTTCACTATGCCTTTAAACCCAAATCACTCTGGCTTTCAGTGATTGGCCAATAATAGATCCCAGTCCAAATATAACTTGCTCATACTTTGGATTTTGGTGGTTAAGAGTGAGAATAGAGACTATTTCTCAGTTCTGTTCAGAAACTCAGAGGATTTTGATTGACTCTTTTGTGAAGGCAAACTAAGCTATCTTTTGCCTCAATTCTTACCTGACCTTTAATCATTGAATGGGTATTGTGTGAAAGTGAGACTTGAGAGAGATTTAAAAAGGTCAGTGTCTCCCACTGCATCTGGGAATGCCACTACTCATCTCGACCCATGCCCTGCCACTGGTCTCTACCACTGGATCTGGGTGGCCATCACCAATCTTCTTGAGCTATGTCTTGCCACTGGACTCCAATGCCTGGAGGATAGAGTGAGGCTGAAGACTTTGCACAGCTCTGGCTCACTCAAATCCAATTCACTTGTATGTGAAGACATCACCCTCCTGATGTCATTGACCCTCTTGGAAAATGAACGAGGAACAACAACCAACTTCACTTGGTAATCTCAACTTCTATGAATTTAATTACCTGTCTACACGGATCATTTTCAAATCTACCTATCTTGCCCCAGTCTCTCTGCTGACCTCCAACCTCACGTCTCCAATTGCCTTTCAGACATTTCCATTGGGATATCTGGTAGACATCTTAAGCTAAACTTGTCCAAAACTGAATTTATCATCTTTCTCACCAAACTGCTGGCTTCCTACCTTCCCACCCCACCCTCTTAGTTCCTCGGGCTCTCTACCTAGAAGACATCCTGGACTCCTCACTATCTCTCACTCTCCACATTACAGCTGTTGCCAAGTTCTGTCCATTTCACCTCAGCAACATCTCTCATATACACCCCTTTCTTTCCTCTGCTACGGCCCCCACCCTGGAGTGAGTCTTTATCATCCAGCACCAGGATTATTGCAGGAGCCACTGTCGCTGTGCCTGTCTCATCTCTCCTCACTGTAATCCAGCCTCTATTCAGCAACCAAAGTGATTTTCCTAATGGATGGGTCTGACCATGTCATTCCTCTATGCACTAATTTCCAGTGATTCCTATCACCACCAGAAACAAATACAAAATATTTTATTGATTTTCAAAGCCCTTCCTAACCTATCCTCCTTACTTTCTCTCCAGCCTTCTCATAGATTACTCCCTGCCCCATATACTGTTTGATCCAGCGACACTGACCATGAACAAGATGCTTCATCTCATACCTCTAGCCATTTCTCTGGACATCTCTCAGTCCTGGAATACTCTTACTCCTCAGCCCTGCCTACTGGCTTCCTTAACTTCCTTCAAGTCCCATCTAAAATTCGATGTTTTACAGGAAGCCTTTTCTAACCTTTCTTACTTCTAGTTCCTTGCCTTTCAAAAGGAACTTATTTATCCTGTGACAGCTTGTCTGTATATATTTGTTTATATCCTGTCTCTCCTATTCAACTGTAAACTCCTTGAGGGCAGCAACTGTCTTTTGCCTCCTTTTATATCCCCAGTGTTTCTCACCATGCCAGGTATATAGTATGTACTTAATAAATGTTATTCATTGAAGGTGAGGGAGAAAATGAGGGTGAGATAATAAAGAAAAATATTCGTGAACCATATAGGGCTATACAAATATGAGTTATTATTAGTATTGCTATTGGTCAGCTGTCTATCCAGTCATGTCTCCAGCTTTGCATCTGAATATCAATCAATCCCTACTCCTCCTAGGAAAAATGGATCATTAGCAAAATATTATTACATGCCCAAACATCCCTTTAGGGAGGGCATCCCTATTCTATTTTTTGTATGTTTTTTGGTCTTTATTAATTTGTTTGTTTATGTTTAGTTTACAAGATTCAATTCCACAATTCCTTGAGTTCCAAATTTTCTCTCCCTCCCTCCCCTCCCAACCCCATGACCACACACAATCAAGTATAGTATATGCAAATACTTTCACATTAGACATTAGTCAAGTTATAAAGACAGATTGTATCAGATGGAATGAAAAATGGTAGAGAAGAAACAAAACCAAACAATAAAAAGAAGATCAGATAGTTTGTTTCAATCTGGATTCAAACTCAGTTATTTCTAGTTCTTTCTCTGGATGTAGACATCTCTCTCCATCCTGTGTCTTTTGGGATTGACTGATATCACTGCATTGTTGAGTCTATCAAAGTTGGTCATCTCACATATGTTGTGTCCATAATTGTGCACAAATTTCTCCTGGTTCTACTCTTCTCACTCAGCATTAGTTTGTATAAGCCTCTCCAGGTAAATAGGAAAACCGTCTGCTCCTCATTTCTTATAGCACAGTAGTATTCCATTATATGCAGATACCACAACTTGTTCAGCCATTCCCCAATTGAAGGGCACTCCCTTAATTTCCAATTCTTTGCCACCACAAAAAAAGCTGCTATAAATATTTTTGTACATATGGGACTTCCTCCCACTTCTATGATCTCTTTGGGATATAACCCTAGAAGTGGTATTGCTGGGTCAAAGGGTATGAAATTATTTATAGCCCTTTGGGCATAACTCCAGATTGCTCTCCAGAAAGGTTGGATCAGTTCACAACTCCACCAGCAATGCATTAGTGCTCCAATTTGTCCACATCCTCTCCAGCATTTGTCATTTTCCTGTTTTGTCATCTTACCCAATCTGACTGGAGAAATGTGGTACCTCAGAGTTGTTTTGATTTGCATTTCTCTAATCAATAGTGATTTAGAGCATTTCTTCATATGCTTATAAATGTCTTTAATTTCTTCCTCTGAAAACTGCCTGTTCATATCTTTTGACCATTTGTCAATTGGGGAATGACTTGTATTCTTATAGATTTGACTCAATTCTCTGTATATTTTAGAAATGAGTCCTTTATCAGAGAAATAAGTTGTAAAAATTCTTTCCCAATTCCCCACCTCCCTCTTGATCTTGGTTACACTGGCTTTGTTTATACAGAAGCTTTTCAATTTAATGTAATCAAATTATCCATTTTGCATTTTGTAATGCTCTCTAATTCTTGTTTGGTCCTAAAGTCTTCCCCTCTCCACACATCTGACAGGTAAACTATTCCTTGCTTTCCAAGATTGCTTGCAGTATCATCCTTTATACCTAGATCATGCACCCATTTAGACTTGATTTTGGTATATGGTGTGAGATAATGGTGTATGCCCAGTTTCTGCTATACTATATTTCAGTTTCCCAGCAGGTTTTGTCAAATGGTGAGTTCTCATCCCAAAAACTGGGGTCTTTGGGTTTATCAAACAATAGATTACTAGTCATTGGTTGCTGAGTCTCATGGGGCACTAGCTATTCTTAAACTATGCAAATGTGCATGCCCATGGGCACAGCAATAAACTAAGGCCCTCTTGAGTTCATCCTAATCTTCATCCAAGATTAGGAATTTAAAAAAAAATAGAATTTTTTTTGCAAACCAAAGGCTCTTTACAATGCAGCTAACTGGCCCAGTAGATATAACACTGAATGTAGAGTCGAAAAGACCAGAGCTCAAGTAAACCTCAGTCAACTCTGCTGTGTGGCCTTGAGAAAATTTAAGCTCTCAGCCTCGGTGTCCTTATCTGTAAAATGGGGATAATGAAATGAGATGCTATTTTTACAGCACTTTGCAAATCTTGAAGTCCTTTATAAATGCTAGCTATAATCTTAGCTAAACTATTTGTCAACCTGGTTAGTGAGTCTCAATCTCAATATTTATTTTTTCCAGACATTTCCTCATTGTTTTTTTGCTTTTCCAAGGTTTCTCTCCCACAACAGCCAGAAATACATCATTCCCTTGCTCCCATAAATCACTCACCATTCCAAGTCATGACCATCTGCACAGCTGGCATGAGCCCTAATTTTAAGTCAAATTGATTTCAATTTAAATTAAGAATTATATGCTTAGAATTACCTTCTAGCATTACTGTGTCCTTCTGCCCCATAGTTTCTAGCATTGAAAGCAAGAGAAAAAGGGTATGCACCAAAGGGCCTGATAAGAAGTATATTATATTGAGAGCTTGGTTGAATCTCCCTGTCTAGCATCAGTATTGAAGTTGGCTCAAGAAAACTTCTGAAATTTTCTAGACACCTCTAGCCTGATTCCTTCATAACACTGCTGTTTGGCACTCTTTTCCAAATACAAAAATAAAGGAAAAAGCTTCCACCAACCCCTTTGAACCTTAGTAAGACTTCCTGATTCAGGTCCCTCACCCTACCTCAAAAATTATTTACTGTTGGCCATTAATCTTAGCATTATTAATACTAATGACCAGCGTCCAAGCCATTCTCCCCCCAGACTACCTCCAAACCATGTAAAAGGGGACTCTGAACAACTTCTGGAGCCCCAGCACCCACAGAACAACACGGAGATGCTGACCTCCCACGGAGGACAGCCCAGTAGCCCTGCAGGAAGGACCAGTGCAGCACCAGCAGCACAGTGTGCAGTGCGCTGGGAGCTGAGCACAGGTCCGCCTAAGTCTCAGTTTTAGCCCCAGGGTGGCAGGGCCAGCAGCCGGCTGGAGGGACCCCAGCATACCAGCAGTTGTGGCGATTCCAGAATTATCAACATAGACATGCTTAGGACTAAGTGAGAGGTTAGTGCCCTACAGACTTTGAGACCAGTATTTGAGGAACGAGTCGGTTTCCTCCCCTGGGGGCTAGAAGCCGCTGAGGAGACACGCCATTTTGTAGTTTTCAGAGGCAGCTCCAGCTACTGGCCTGCAAACTGTAAGGAGATCCAGCTATCAGTCTTGGGCAGTAATCGCTCTTGCTTTAACCTCCCTGGATCTGGATTGTGATCTGGGGTGGAGGTCATGGAAGGGTTTCCAGCTTGTCAGAAATGGAAGTTGGCCCCCCCCACATGTTCGAGACGAAAGTTCCAGTCTGGTGCCAGAGCCATAGTGTGGAAACAAGCCCAAAAGTCAAGTAATTAAGTGGCAACATGCCAAGGTAAAGGAAATAAACAGAAAAATGCAACCTTAGACTCCTACTTTGGGGGCAAAGAGGATCAAAGCATAGAGCAAGAGGAGGGCTGTAAGGTCAGAAGTCCTGCTCCAAAAGCCCCAGGGGAAAACATGAGCGGGTTGCAGGCCATAGAGGACCTTAAGAAGGACTTTAAAAGTCAAATAAGAGAAGTGGAGGAAAAATTGGGAAGAGAAATGAGAAGGATGCAGGAAAAGTATGAAATGAGGGTCAACAGCCTGACTGAGGAAAACAACACCTTAAAAAATAGACTAACTCGGGGGCGGCTAGGTGGCGCAGTGAGTAGAGCGCCGGCCCTGGAGTCAGAAGGACCTGAGTTCGGAGCCGGCCTCCGACACTTAATCCACACAAACAAAAACCTAGCCGTGTAACCTTGAGCAAGTTACTTAACCCCAATTGCTTTAAAAAAAAAAAAATAGACTAACTCAAATGGCAAAGGAGGTCCAAAAGGGCAATGAGGAGAAGAATGCCTTAAAAAAGTCGAATTTGCCAGATGGAAAAAGAATCTCAAAAGCTCACTGAGGAAATTCATGCCTTCAGAGTTAGACTGGAGCAAATGGAAGCTAATGACTTTATGAGAAATCAAGATGCTATTAAGCAGATTCAAACAAAGAAAAGATTAGAAGGCAATGTGAAACATCTCATGGGAAAAGCCACTGACCTGGAAAATAGATCCAGGAGAGACAATTTAAAATTATTGGACTACCTGAAAGCCATGATCAAGGAAAGAACCTAGAAATCACCCTTCAAGAAATTCTCAAGGAAAATTGCCCTGATGTGTTAGACCCAGAGGGCAAAATAGAGGTTGAAAGAATCCACAGATCACCTCCTGAAAAAGATCCCAAAAAGAAAACTCCCAGGAATATTATAGCCAGGTTCCAAAATCCCCAGATCAAGGAGAAAATACTACAAGCAGCCAGGGAGAAACAATTTCAATATTGTGGAAACACAATCAGAATAGCACAGGACCTGGCTGCTTCTACACTGAGGGATAGAAGGGCATGGAATACGATATTCCAGAGAGTAAAAGAGCTACGAATGAACCCAAGGGTCTCCTACCCAGCAAAACTGAGTATTTTGTTTCAGGGGAAAACATGGTCATTCAGTGGAATAGAGGACTTTCAAGCATTCTTGAGGAAAAAACCAGAGTTGAATAGAAAATTTGACATCCAGATGCAAGAAGCAAGAGATGCCTGAGAAGGTAATCAGGGAAAAGAAATCAAAAGGAACTTATCAAAGTTGAACTATTTACATTCCTATATGGAAATACAATAATTGTGACTGATGAAATCTTTCTCAGTATGAAAATAATGGAAGAAGGGTGTATGGTCATATGAATACATATGTGAATGTGTGTGTGTGTGTATATATATATATATATATATATACATATATATATACATATATATATGTTTACAGTTATACATGGATAGAGGGCATAGGTTGAATTTGTTGGGAAGGGAGGATACTTAAGGGGTGAAATTATGAGGTGAGAGAGGAAAGTGTCAAGAGAAGATGGGGAGAGACAGGGTAGTGTAAACTATCTCATGTAGAGAAAGCAAGGGGAAGTCGGTGCAAGGGAGGGGAAGAATAGGAAGGCAAAAAGGCAAAACCACATTCTCATTGAATTTGGTTCAGGGAGAGAATGACATACATACTAAATGGGATATCTCAACCTGCAGCAGAATAGGGGGAAGGGGGATGAGAAGAGGGATGATGGATGGGAGGGCATCCTTGGGGGGAGGGCAGGTTGGAAGTACCCACTACAGAAGAGGAACAGGATCAAGTAGGGAATGGACCACGTGGGGGGTGGGAGGGAATTATAAGCAGCCTTGTACAATATATCTACTATGGTAATGTTTTGCATAGCTAGACATGTACAACATATACTGAATTGCTTATCTTCCCAGAGGGAATGGGTGACAAGGGAGGAAGGAAATGTATCTGAAATCCAAGGTCTTAAAATTAAATGTCTCAAATATATATAAATACTATTATCAATACTCTTTTGCATGTAATTGGGAGATAAGATGTGCAGGCATTGGGACAGAGAGATTCACCTTGCTCTAATGGAAAAGTCAAAGGGGGTATGAGAGAAGGTATGGGAGAGAGCAGATTGGAGGGAGCGATATCTTGTGGGACTGCTATTCTGGGAGGGTGGGTAGGGGAAAAACAGGGGGAAAAATGATTGTAACTCAAAATCTGGTGGAAATGAATGATGTAAACCAGAAGTTAATAAAGCATTTGTTAAAAAAAATAAAGGAAAAAATCATTGCTCATATTTTTGGACTTTTTAGTTCCTTTTCCTTTTTCTCACTTTACAATTCTCTTTCCTCCTGGTCTTAAGAATGGAGCAAAAAGAGAATCAAAGAAAATGTGAATTGCAATAAGCATAAACTTCTAGAAACTCATTCTGATGATTTGGATGAATAATCAACAATCAAGTAGCCTAGTGAACATGGAATCCAAGAGGATGGAGAAGAGGGGACTAAAGTCTGAATTTTGCTCACTCCAGGCCAAAAAATACTCATTGCCAAGGGAATCATTGACACCCAGCCTCTAGCTTCCATAGACTGTTGTAACAAGCTGAAGAAATGGACCATTGAGAGGAGAGTAAAGACAGCACAGCAGATGCCCATTTCAAATGGACCGCATCTCCACAGGAAGGTTGGTGATGATATTGCCTGGGCAGACAAGAACACATGTCTCCTTAAAGGGGTGATCTCTTTCCCCGTGAAACAATAGGAAAAATGGACAACCCAATAGACAGGGTAGTAAAAGCAAAGTAGACCTTTTCAAACTCTCCTAGAGGTCACTAGAATGAATATGCAAGTGCAGGACAATGTTAATACCCAATGCAGAGAAGATGGTGAACCCCAAACTTCTATTAGATAAGAGCCAGGTCTAAACCATTTATCATAAGCATGTCTCTAGGTGAAGAAATGGCTGTGGACAGTGAGTGCCCTCACACTGAGATTTAGCCATCAAACTCTCAGTGGCACAGGGCAGCTCTTTGATTACAGTTCTGACTATAGATCTATCACAGAGAAATTGGACCCATGCTGTTCCTAGTCAGAATAAAAGGGAGTATAAGAAAATCAGGTTCCCTCTGAGAAAACTGTTGCCTGAGAAGGCAGTGGTTGGGGCTAGGTAATAGAAGATATTTGATTCAATGAGGAACATGGGGTTGGCAAAGATGATGAGAATTTCCTTATGAAGCTGCCTCTGTGTCAACAGATCATGTAAAAGCATTTTGTCGTTGCACATTTTGCAACTGAGAAAATGATTCAGGAAAGGCTTAAAAGAAAACCAGAAGAGAACAGACGGAGCTGAAGGAAAGGTCAAACAGAAATCTCATTAAAGGCTGTGCCAAGGGATCAGAAGAGGCCTGCAGAACTGCAATGAAGACTTCATCTCAAAGAAGCAGCTGAGTATACACCAAGACTGAAGGAAAGACGGTGTGATCAACCGTTGGTCAACAACATCAACTAAATGTTTACTCTGTGCCCTTCAGAATACACAGAAAAGGAAAACTACTATTCCAGGCTTCAAGGAGCTCACATTCTAATGAAGAAGAGAGCATACAAGCCACCATACACATAAACAACATGTCCAGTATTACAGGAGACTGTCTCTGAGGAGAAGCAACAAGGAATGGGAGGGGAGGCCTCCTGAAGAAGCCGTGATGATTTGAGCCATCTTGAAGGAAGTCAGGGACACTAAGAAATAGACATGAGGAGAGAGGGTACTCCAGAAATGGTCAATAGCCAAATCAAAATCAAGGAGATGGGAGATGTATGTCATGATCATGGATGCACTAGATGAGAAGCTGATAACAGGCAGAGAAGAAATAGCCAGACAGTCAAAGGAAGAACTGGAAGAGAGCAGAGCTACAGAAACCTTGAGATGAGAGAGTGCACCTGAAAAGATGGACAATTGTTTCAAATGTTGAAAGAGGGCTGGGGATAAAGAAAAGATGGTTTGGTTCCGTCAGGAAGAGATCACAGGTAACTTTGAAAAGGGCAGATTCAGTTCAATGATGAGCCTGTATAGCAGAACCCAAAGGAGTTGGAAGCAAGTGAGAGAAGTGGAGACATCAAATGCTGATGCCTTTCTCAAGGAATTGAACTTAGAAATGGAAAACAAAAATAGGATGGTATCTCGTTGGCAATGTGAGATCAAGTTGGATTTTTAGATGTGGGCATGTTTATAGGCTGCAAAATAGGAATGAGGAAATAAAAAGAATTTTAAAACTAGGCTAAGAGTGAGGATAGTGGTTAGGGCAGGTGAAATCTGCTGGAGAATATAGGAGGGCATGGTTTCAAGCATACATGTAAAGGAGTTTGCCTCATCATCGAGAAGGAAGTGGTCTTCATCAGAAAAAGAAATGAAAAGTTTATGGAGGTATGGTGGGGAAGATATCTGAGTTATGGGAGAGGAAGGGGGGGAGGTAGAGCTCTTTGCAAATGACCTCAAATGTGTGTGTGCATGTATAAATTATTAGGCAATATTATCCAATGACATAGAGAGGAAGAAAGTGGTGATAATGAATGTATGGAATAAACACAGATAATATTAAATTCCTAAAAAGGACTACAACAATTGTGCCTTGGACCACCATCTATACAAAATACTCCATAGCTCTCCCCAAAAAGTCCATTTTAAACATTGAATGATCCCACAAGGGTCAAGCATACATTCTGCCTTTCCATGAGATGAAGAACAACTGCCCTCAGACACTGCCTGAGACAGAAAAGGAGCTTAATGAATGCTTAATCAATATAATTGAAGAAAAGTGGGAAAACTTCCAAAGACAACAGTTGATGCTTATTGAACATCCATTGTCCCCTTTGAACCTAACAATTCTTTGAGGTTTATACTACAAATTGTATTACATATATTCTGAAAATAATATGAGAAGCTCAAGGAGGTTCAGTAATTTGTCTATAAGCATACATTGATCATGGGTAAGAGTCAAGATTTAATACAGGTAAATTCTGCTCCCCAGCCTAACCCTTCATCCACTAGCCCATTCTTGGAGTTTTAGAAAGGCTTTTTCTGTTGCATATCTCTAAGGTCCTTATGCTAGTTGTACTCACTCAAGTCTGTAACTATTTTGAGTCATTGCAGTGAATATAAAATGAAATTTGAAAAAGATAAATTTGATAAGTCTTAAACTTGAGTTGAAAAATTCAACTTCAGAAATACAAAGCAGGGGGGGGGTGGTGAGACAAGAGATCTGGGGGGTTAAAGGACTGAAAACTGCCTTCAGTCTGCACTCAAGTACAGTATGAGGGATATGTAGGCCTACTCTATTGGACCATGGCCAAACGACAACTGGGGCATTGTGTTCACTTTCAATCATTACATTTTGAGGACATTGACTACATTGACTGTGATCAGAGGAAGGCAACAAAGATGGTAGAAAGTCTTGAATTCAAGACACATGAGTAAAAATTGAATGAAGTAGTCCTAGTGTGATCAAATGTGGGGATATAGAAGAAATGTGACTAGGCAAAAGGGGTGGAAGACGTAGAGAGGTGTATTTATATTCAATGTAACAGAAGAAAAGTCCTAAAAGTTTAAGCAAAGTACAAGTGGAATGGTTTCTCTCAGGAAGTATCTGGGAAATTTCAGGTTGTTTATTGGCAAATATTATAGAACAGCTTATTGGCTTTATATGGATTGGACCGGGTATCTCTCTAACTCAGAGAGTCTGACTCTATAAAATCCAGTCAAGTTTTCTACCCTCAACTTAGAGCCCATTTTAAAGTTTGGAATATGGAGATAAACTCTCCAAAACTCATTCTGGTCACAAGAGCAAGGATTCTTGATTTCATTTGTCATAGACCCTTTTGGCAGTCTGGTAACCCACCCCACCCCCCACCTAATAATAATAATTTAAAATTTCCTGAAACAAACTACATGTGATAATGAAGGAAATTAATCACACTGAAACAGATATCAAAATATACAATTTAAAGGTTTGTGGATCTTAAATTATAATCTCTGCCATAAAGATATCTAAGACTTCTATGTACATAGATGCAGTATTTTTGAAAGAATCTGCACCCTCCTCATTGATTTCCTATAACTGGCAGCATTTTGCTCAAACATTTAGAACTGCTTCAAGGAGAAAACATGCCCTTAGAAGCCCTGATACATTCAGCATACTACTAAAAATTTTTATATTGAGTTTCTTCTAAAAATTGCAAATTCTTGCTCCCTTTTTAGGAACTCCTACTCTCACCATCTTTTCCCCATTAGGTATGTTAATGGCTAATGTATTGTATGAAATTAATATGAAGAAACCAAAGATCAATATTTCAACAGTAATTTTTGAAGAGGCAGAACCAAAATTGCGGAAAAAGGCAGGAACTCATCTGAGCTCACTCAAATTTTACTCCAAACAATTTAAAATATTGCCTTGAAATAAATTTTGGAGTGGCAGAACAAATAAAAGAACAGGATGAAATAATTTTCCAGCCCAAGAAAACTTAGAAGGTGAGATAATTTAAAAATTATTAGACTACATTAAAGCCATGGTCAAAAAAAGAACCTAGAAATCATCCTTCAAGAAATTCCCAAGAAAAATTGCCCTGATGTTTTAGAATCAGTGGGCAAAATAGAGATTGAAAGAATCCACCAATCACCTCCTGAAAAAGATCCCAAAAAGAAAATTCCTAGGAATATTATAGCCAGGTTCTGGAATTGCCAGATCAAGGAGAAAATATTACAAGCAACCAGAAAGAAAGAAACAATTTGAATACTGTGGAAACACAATCAGGATAACACATGATCTGGCAGCTTCTACACTGAGGGATTGAAGGGCTTGGAATATGATATTCCAGAGGTCAAAGGAGCTGGGATGAAAACCAAGAATCCCCTACCCAGCAAAACTGAGTATCATGTTTCAGGGGGAAATGTGGTCATTCAATGGAATAGAGGACTTTCAAGCACTCTTGAAGAAAAAAACCAGAGCTGAATAGAAAATTTGACACTCAGATACAAGAAGCAAGAGAAGCATGAGAAGGTAAATAGGGAAAAGAAATCATAAGGAACTTATCAAAGTTTAACTGTTTACATCCAAATGACAATTGTAACTTATGAAACTTCTCTCAGTGTGAGAATAGTTGAAGGGAATAGAAATGTGTGTGTGTGTGTGTGTGTGTGTGTGTGTGTGTGTGTGTGTGTGTGTATGGGGAGTGTTTATATAGGAGGGTATATGGGCATATGAATACATATGTGAATGTGTATATATATGTGTACAAGTATACATAGGTTAAGGGTACAGGACCAATTTAATAGGAAGGGATGAAACTTACAAGGTGAAATTAAGAGGTGACAGAGGAATATAATGAGAGAAGATGGGGAGAGACAGAATGGGCTAAACTATCTCCTATAGAAGAGGCAAGAAAAAATGGTTACAATGGAGGGGAAGAACAGGAAGGCAAAAGGGAATGGGTCAACCTTATTCTCATAGAATTTGGCTTAGGGAAGGAATGACATGCACACTAAATAGGCTATCTCACCCCACAGGAGAGTAGGTGGGAAGGAGATGAGAGGGAGGATGATGGAAGGGAGGGAATACTGGGGGAGGGGAGGGAAGTTGGAAGTGCCCACTTTTTAAAAAGGACAGCATCAAAGTAGAGAATAGAACAAGTAGGAGGTGGGATAGGAGGGAGGGAAATATAGTCAGTCTTTTATAATACATCCACTATATGAAATGTATTGCATAGCTACACATATACAACCTATGCTTATCTTTCCAGTAAGGGTGGGTGACAAGGGAGGAAGGGAATGAATCTGGAATTCAAAGTTTTAAAACCAAATGTTATGTATATATACATATATAGTATTATTAATACTATTTTATGTGTAATTGGGAGATAAGATATACAGGCATTGGGGAATAGAGATCCACCATGCCCTACTGGAAAAGTCGAAGGGGGTATGGAAGAAGATATGGGAGAGAGCATATTGGAGGAGGGAATATCCTGTGGTACCACTATTTTGGGGCAGTGGGTAGGGGAAAAACGGGGAGAAAATTTGTAACTCAAAATCTGGTGGAAATGAATGATGTAAACCAGAAATTAATAAAGCATTTGGAAAAAAAGAAAAGGGACAGGATCAAAGTAGAAAATAGAACAAGTGAGAGGTGGGATAGAAGGGAGGGAAATATAGTCAGCCTTTTACAATATCTCCACTATGGAAATCTTTTGCATAGCTACCCATATACAACCTATACTGAATTGGTTATCTTTCCAGTAAGGGTGGGTGACAAGGGAGGAAAGAAATGAATCTGGAAATCAAAGTTTTAAAATCCAATGTTTAAATATATATATACTATTATTAATATTATTTTACATTTCACTTAGAAATAAGACATATAGGCATTGTGGCATAGAAATCCACCCTGCCCTACTGGAAAGTCAGAGGGGGTATGGGAGAAGATAGAGGAGAGAGCAGATTGGAGGCGAGGATATCCAGTGATATCGCAATTTTGGGGTGGTAGATGGGGGGGAAATGGGGAGAAAATTTGTAACTCAAAATCTTGCAGAAATAAATTATGTAAACTAGAAGTTAACAAAGCATTGGATTAAAAAATAAAAATAAAAGAAGCAAGAGAAAAAATGTTACAATGGAGGGGAAGAGCAGGAAGGTGAAAGGGAATGGGACAAGCTGATTGTCATTGAATTTGGCTTAAGGAGGGAATAACATATAAACTCAATTGGGTATCTTACCCTACAGGAAAATAGGGGGGTAGGGGATAAGATGGGGGGTGTTGAAGGGAGGGCAAGACCTGGCTATATTATTCCTAGGAGTTTTCTTTTTTGGGATCTTTTTCAAGAAGTGATTGGTGGATTCTTTCAACCTCTATTTTACCTTCTGGTTCTAAAACATCAGGGCAATTTTCCTTGAGAATTTCTTGAAGGATGATTTCTAGGTTCCTTTTTGATCATGGTTTTCAGGAAGTCCAGTGGTTTTTAAACTATCTCTCCTGGATCTATTTTCCATGTCAGTGGTTTTCCCAATGAGATATTTCACGCTGCCTTCTATTATTTCATTTCTTTGGGTCTGTTTAATAGTATCTTGATTTCTCCTGAAGTCACTAGCTTCCATTTGTTCCAATCTAATTCTGAAGGAATGATTCTCTTCAGTGAGTTTTTGAGATTCTTTTTCAATCTGGCAAATTCGACTTTTTAAGTCATTCTTCTCCTCATTGCCTTTTTGAGCCCCTTTTGCCATTTGATTTAGTCTCTTTTTTAAGGTATTATTTTCTTCAGTCAGGTTGTTGTTATGGGAATGTAAATTTAAGGTCTTCCCTGCCCCTAGGCCCTTTGACAGGCTTAAGTGCACCTGGAGCTTTTGGCAGGAGGTTTGTTTTTCCGGGAGATACTTTGTGATTCCACACTGGGTCAGGAGGCTTGTGACATTTTCTGAGCCAGGAAAAGGCTATATAAACCCTGATTTGGGGCTTTGTTTTGGGGTTCACTTTGAGAAGTGTTGTGTGATTTGACCAGATGAGACTCTGGGCAGCAATTGAGAGCGCACCCCCACCCCGTCTTTGAAAACCTGGATGTTGATGCTTCCCTCCCTAGTAACTATGATTAGGTATGGATGTAATGGTCAGACAGTTGGAGGCCTGTCTGCTTGAAATGTTTCTCTATCTTCTTATAACTTCTGATTGTAACTTCTGTCTGTATACTCTGAAGTTCAGGGTGCTGACTTTTCCCCTGAACTAGGTAAATATGTTTGATTGATTAAAGTAAGATTGTTAACCCACTTTGAGTTGCTTTCCTTTAGAAAAGCAGAACTAAGAACATGTGTTGGAAGCCACCCTGGGGATGCTGCGGTGCTTGCTGCTACAGCTGTTGACTCTCTTTTCATGATTTTCTTGCATCCTTCTCATTTCTCTTCCCAATTTGTCCTCTACTTCTCTTATTTGGTTTTGAAAATCCTTCTTAAGCTCCTGTGTGGCCTGTAACCAGTTCATATTTTTCTTGGAAGCTTTTGATGCAGGAGTTCTGACTTTGTTGTCTTCCTCCTGCTCCATCCTTTGATCTTTTTGTCTCCAAAAAAGGAATCCAAAGTCAGATTGCTGTGCTTGCTTTGCTTCATTTGCTTGTTCATGTTGCCAGTCAATTACTTGACTTTTGAACTTTTTGCCACAGTAGAACTCTGCTTCCAGAGAGGAGAGCTTTGTCCCAAATTTCTGGGGTTTTCACGGCTGCTGGAGTTATTAGTTGGTGCCCTCTCAGAAGCCTCCACTGGCTGACACCTGGTCATGCACCCCAGAACTTCCACCCTAGACAGCAATCCAAATCCAAGCAGGCTAAAGCAAGAGCAATTACCCCTCAGACTGGTCACTTGGTTCCCCCCATGACCTGCAGGCCAAAGGCTCTGAAGCAGCCCTATGGTAGCAGAGCTATGCTGGCACCACCTTCAGCTGCTTCTCCCTCTAGGGGGAGAGGCTGGACCGCACTCCCTGACTCCCTGTTCCCAAAGTTCACAATGGCATCTCACTTTGTCCATGGCATCTATGAGTTGATAATTCTGGAAACCACCACAGATGCTGGTGATCCACTCTCTTAGAGTCCCTCCAGCCAGCGGCTGGTTCTGGACACCCTGAGGCTAAAACAGCAGGCTCACAAGGAGCTGGTCTCTGATTCCAGCATGCTGTGATGAACCTTTCCTGCCAGCCTGCCTTCAGTAGAAGGTTACTTTCTCTCTGTCACGTTGTGGTTTCTGTAGCTCTAACGTTTGTTTAGAGGCATTTTTTATATGTATTAGAGGAGGTGGAAGTGGGAGACGAAGAAGTCCTGTTTCTACTCCACCATTTTGGCTCCCTAGATTAATAAATTTAGATAAAGGCTGATACTATAAACAAATTGGGGGAGCAAGGAATAGTTTACCTGTCATATTTATGGAGAATAGAGGAATTTATGACCAAACAAGAGATAGAGAATATTATGAAATGCAAAAATGGATAATTTTTATAACATTAAGTTGAAAAGCTTTTGCATAAACAAATGCAACCAAGATTAGGAAGGAAGCAGAAAACTGGAATAGATTTTTTATAACTATTGTCTCTGATAAAGGGCTCATTTCTTTTTTTTTAAAGCAATTGGGGTTAAGTAACTTGCTCAAGGTTACACGGCCAGTCATTATTTGTGTGTGGGTGCTCATTTTCTGAGGCCAGATTCGATCTCGGGTCATCCCAACTCCGAGGCCAGCGCTCTTATTCACTGTGCCACCTAGCCACCCCTTAAAGGGCACATTTCTAATTTTTAAATTTTTTTAATTTATTTACTTTTAGTTTACAACATTCACTTCCACAATCTCTTGAGTTTTAAATTTTCTCCCCCTCCATCTCTTCTCCCCTCCCCATATATCAGCATATAATCAAATATAGGTTTTACAAATACCTTCATGTTGAACATTAGTCAGGTTGTAAAGAAGGATTATAACCATGGGGTGAACAATGAGAAAGAAGGGACAAAACAAAACAAAACACAAATGAGAGAGCAAATAATTTGCTTCAATCTGCAGACTCTGTAGTTCTTTCTCTAGTTGTGGATATCTCTTTCCATAATGAGTCTTTTGTAGTTGTCTTCTAACCTTGTATTGCTGAGAGGAGCACAGTCTATCAAAGTTAGTCATCACACATACAATTTGTCTGAAATTGTGTACAAAGTTCTCCTGGTTCTGTTCTCCTCACTCAGCATGAGTTTAATACAATAAAAATGACAATTCTACCTAAATTAACTTCCTTGTTCAGTACCATACCAATAAAACTACCAAAGAAGTTGGTATATAAGTCTCTCCAAGTTATTATGAAGTATGTCTGCTCCTCATTTCTTATAGCACAATAGTATTCCATTACGTACATATACCACAACTTGTTTAGCCATTCCCTAATTGATGGGCATCCCACTGATTTCCAATTCTTTGCCACCACAAAAGGAGCTGCTATAAATATTTTTGTACATATGGGTCCTTTTCCCACTTCTGTGATTTCTTTGAGATACAAGCCTAGAAATGGTATTGCTGGGTCAATGGATATGCACTTTTTATAGCCCTTTGGGCGTAGTTCCAGATTGCTCTCCAGAATGGTTGAATCAGTTCACAACTCCACCAACAATTCATTAGTATTACAATTTTTCCACATCCTCTCCAGCACTTATCATTTTCCCCTTTTGTCAACTTAGCCAATCTGACTGATGAGTTGTGGTAGCTCAGAGTTAATTTCATTTGTACTTCTCTAATTAATAGTTACTTAGAGTATTTATTCATATGCTTATAGATATTTTTAATTTCTCCTTCTGAATTTGGTTCTTCACACTCACAATAATAGGATTCTAAAGTCTTTGTCTTTACAATCTGATTTTTTTTTTCCATTTTTAGGCACAGCCTTAGCCATGCCCTTCCTCTCCCAAGCCTTCAGTTGGTTCCACTATTTTAGGATTTTACTTGGGGGCAATATTCTCTGGGTTTTCAGGAGACCTAATTTATTTTTTTTATAATTTATTTGTTTATTTTTAGTTTACAAGATTCAATTCCATAGTTCCTTGAGTTTCAAATTTCCCTTCCCTCCCTCCCCCCAACCCCCACGATGGCATATAGTCCAGTATAGGATCTGCAAATACTTTCACAATAGACATTAGTCAAGTTACAAAGGCGTATTGTACTAGATGGGATGAAAAATGGTAAAGAAGAAATAAAACCAAATAATGAAAACAAAAAGATCAATTAGTTTTCTTCCATCAGGATTCAAGATCATTTCTTTCTAGTTATTTCTCTGGATGTGGGCATCTCTCTCCTTCAAGAGTCTTTCGGGACTGACTTATATCACTGCATTGCTGAGAACAATCCAGTCTGTCACAGTTGGTAATAATACATATGTTGTGTCTGTGATTGTTTACAAATTTCTCCTGGTTCTAGTCTTCTCACTCAGCATCAGTTTGTATGAGCCCCTCCAGGTAAATATGAAAACTGTCTCCTCCTCATTTCTTATAGCACAATAATATTCCATTACATGCATATACCACAACTTGTTTAGCCATTCCCCAATTGATGGGCACCCCTTTAATTCCCAATTCTTTGCCACCACAAAAAAAGCTGCTATAAATATTTTTGTACATATGGGTCTTCCTCCCTCTTCTATATCTTTGGCATATAACCCTAAAAGTGGTATTGCTAGGTCAAAGGGTATAAAATTGTTTATAGCCCTTTGGGCATAATTCCAGATTGCTGCCCAGAAAGGTTGGATCAGTTCGCAACTCCACCAACAGTGCATTAGTGTTCTAATTTGCCCACATCCTATCCAGCATTTGTCATTTTCCTGTTTTGTCATCTTAGCCAATCTGACTGGAGAGATGTGATACCTCAGAGTTGTTTTGATTTGCATTTCTCTAATCAATAGTGACTTAAAGAAGATATCTTTAATTTCTTTCTCTGAAACTGCCTGTTCATATCCTTTGACCATTTATCAATTGGGGAATAACTTGTATTCTTATAGCTTGACTCAATTCTCTGTATATTTTAGAAATGAGTCCTTTATCAGAGAAATAAGTTGTAAAAATTCTTTCCCAATTCCCCACCTCCCTCTTGATCTTGGTTACATTGGCTTTGTTTGTACAGAAGCTTTTCAATTTAATGTAATCAAAATTATCCATTTTGCATTTTATAATGCTCTCTAATTCTTGTTTGGTCCTAAAATCTTTCCCTATCCACAAATCTGACAGGTAAACTATTCCTTGCTTTCCAAGAATGCTTGCAGTATCAACCTTTATACCTAGATCATGCACCCATTTAGATTTGATTTTGGTATATGGTGTTAGATAATGGTCTATGCCCAATTTCTGCCATACTGTATTCCAGTTTTCCCAGCAGTTTTTGTCAAATAGTGCATTCTTATCCCAAAAACTGGGGTCTTTGGGTTTATCAAACAATAGATTCCTATACTCATTAACTGCTGGATCTCGTGCACCCAATCTATTCCATTGATCCACTACTCTACTCCTCAGCCAGTACCAAGCAGTTTCAATGACTGCTGCTGTATAATACAGATTGAAATCTGGTATACCTAGTCCACCTTCCCTAGCATTTCTTTTCATTAATTCCCTTGATATTCTAAACCATTTGTTCTTCCAAATAAATTTTGTTACTATTTTGTCTAACTCTATAAAGTAGTTTTTTGGTAAATTGATTGGTATGGCACTAAATATATAATTTAGTTTGGGTAAAATTGTCATTTTTATTATATTAGCTTGACTCAGCCACAAGCAATTGATATTTTTCCAATTAGATCTGACTTTGTCTGAGAAGTGTTTTGTAATTGTGATCATATGGGTCCTAGGTTTGTTTTGTCAGGTAGATTCCCAAATATTTTATAATGTCTACAGTGACTTTAAATGGATTTCTCTTTCTGTCTCTTGCTGTTGAATTTCATTAGAGATATATAGGAATGCTGAGGATTGATGTGGGTTTATTTTATATCCTGCAACTTTGCCAAATTTATTTATTGTCTCAAGTAGTTTTCTACTTGATTCTCTAGGATCCTCTAAGTGTATCATCATATCATCTGCAAAGAGTGATACCTTAGTCTCTTCTTTGCTACTGCTAACATTTCTAGTACCAGATTGAATAAGAGGGGTGATAGCGGACACTCTTGTTTCACTCCTGATCTTATTGGAAATGCTTCTAGTTTAACCCCATTGCATATAATACTTGCTGATGGTTGAAAATAGATGCTATCTACTATTTTAAGGAAGGCTACATTTATTCCTATACTTTCTAGTGTTTTTAATAGGAATGGATGTTGTACTTTGTCAAAAGCCTTTTCTGCATCTATTGAGATAATCATGTGGTTTCTGCTAGTTTTCTTGTCAATATGATCAATTATACTGATGGTTTTCCTAATATTAAACCATCCTTGCATTCATGGA
Organism: Gymnobelideus leadbeateri; assembly: GCA_011680675.1. Classification (NCBI taxonomy): domain Eukaryota; kingdom Metazoa; phylum Chordata; class Mammalia; order Diprotodontia; family Petauridae; genus Gymnobelideus; species Gymnobelideus leadbeateri. The sequence goes on along the minus strand of WOXC01001185.1, from coordinate 300,029 downwards.
ATATATCTCACCTGATCAAAGTGCATTATTCTTGTGATAAGTTGTTGTAGTGTTTTGGCTAGTATTTTATTTAAAACTTTTGCATCTAGATTCATGAGGGAAATTGGTCTATAATTTTCTTTCTCTGTTTTATCTCTTCCTGATTTAGGAATCAGTACCATATTTGTGTCATAGAAAAAATTTGGTAGGACTCCTTCTTCACTAATTTTCCCAAATACTTTGCAGAGTATTGGAACCAATTGTTCTTTAAATGTTTGATAGAATTCACTAGTAAACCCATCTGGCCCTGGGGATTTTTTCCTAGGTAGTTCATTGACAGCTTGTTTGATTTATTTTTCTGAGATGGGGTTATTTAGGTAATTCACTTCCTCTTCAGTTAATCTGGGCAACTTGTATTTTTGTAAATATTCATCCATTTCACTAAGATTGTCAAATTTATGTGCATACAATTTGGAAAAACAATTCCTAATAATTGTTTTGATTTACTCTTCATTGGAGGTAGATTCACCCTTTTCATTTTTGATACTCATAATTTTGTTTTCTTCTTTCTTTTTTTTTATCATATTGACTAAGGGTCTATCAATTTTATTGTTTTTTTTTTCATAAAACCAGCTCTTAGCTTTATTTATTAATTCAATAGTTTTCTTAATTTCTGTGCTCGCCCTGTCCGGACCCACTGGGCACTTTCCTGGGCTGGATTCTGCCACACACCGTCTCCAAGTGGATTTTGTCACTCCAGAATCCGTTCAGATTCACTGTTTAAGGTTTAGTGATGGTATTCACAGAGGAGCTTAGAGAAGTTACTGCTTCCTTTCTGCCATCTTGGCTCCACCCCCAGGATGCCTAATTTCTAAAGTATATAGAGAACTGAGTCAAATTTACAAGAATACAACTTATTCCCTAGTTGACAAATGGTCAAAGGATATGAACAGGCAGTTTCCAGAGAAAGAAATTAAAGCTATCTATAGTCATAAGAAAATGGTGTAAATAATTATGTAATCTAATTAATCTAAACTAGTCATTGATTAGAGAGATGCAAATCAAAACAACTCTGATGTATCACATCTCACCAGTTAGATTGGCTAAGATGACAAAACAGAAAAATGATAAATATTGGAGAAGACGTGGGAAAGTTGAAATATTAATTCATTGTTGGTGGAGCTGTGAACTTATCCAACCATTCTGGGAAGCAATTTAGAACTATGCCCAAAGGGCTATAAAAATGTGCATATCCTTTGACCCAGTAATACCACTTCTAGGGCTGTATCCCAAAGAGATCATAAAAATGGGAAAAAGACCCAAATGTACAAAAATCTTTATAGCAACTATTTCTACGGTGACCAAGAACTGGAAATTGAGGGGATGCCCATTAATTGGAGAATGGCTAAACAAGTTGTGGTGTATGAATATAATGGAATACTATTGTACTATAAGAAATGATGAACAGGCAGACTTCAGAAAATTCTGGAAAGACTTATATGAACTGATGCTGAGTGAAGTGAGCAGAACCAGGAGAACATTGTACACAATAATAGCCACAGTGTGCAGTGGCTGACTTTGGTAGTCTTAGTCCTTCTCAGCAATGCAATGACCTAAACAATTCCACAGGACTCAATGATCAAAAATGCCATCCACATTCAGAGAAAGAACTATGGAATCTGAATGTAGATCAAAGCAGACTATTTTCTGGTTTTTTTGTTCTTTTATTTTATTCTTTTTCTTTCTCATGGTCCCTCACATTCTTTATAATTCTTCTATATAACATGACTAATGTGAAAATATGTTTAATAGGAATTTATATGTAGAATCTATATCAGATTGCATGCCATCTTTTGGAGGGAGAAAGAGACAATTTAAAATTTATGGAAGTAAATTTTGAAAACTAAAAATAAATAAATTAACTTAAAGAAAATACTGAAGATCTGAGTCAAAAAAACCTCACAAACCACCTAATAAAGAAGATATGTGTATATACAATACGTATATGTGTACACATATGTAGGTATGTACAGTTGTGTATACATGTTTAGTATACATATTACTTGCCTATGTGGATGAGCATACACATATTTGTATTATATATCTACCAATATATATGTAATGTGTGCATATTGATATGTGTGTGCCTGCATGTATTATAAATGGACATTACATATATTGTAATGGTGGGTGGTTAAACCACCTGTCCTCATTTTAGCCATTATGCCTTAACAGGATGAGAAACCATCCCAGTCAGTCCTAGGCCTTAGACTGAGTGTGAAGTTTTTAATAGCCTTTTGAAAAAATAAAATAACATCAAACAGGAAGCCTGTTCCAATTGGCCAAGGAATGTGTCATGTCATTTGAGTCTTTCATAAAAGCATTGAATTTCCTGGAATTAAAGTTTCAGTGAAACTTCCCAGGAGCCGGGAGTCATTTCAGAGACTTAAACAAATGTGGCTTTCCAGCACAATTCTCAAGAAGCTATTGGAGAAGATGAAGTGCATAGGTTTTCTAGCTTTGACATTGGACAAATCTCCCATCATCCCTGGCCACAGAAGGTCCTTAGGAACTTCAAAAGATTGAGAAGATTTTGAGCTCAGCATCTGAGCATTGAGTACACGCACATACACACACACACTCACACACACACACACACACACATCCACCAACAACAGTGGGGGGAGCAGACTTATTGTGTTTATCCAAACCTTCTTGAGTATCCCATGAATGGAAGAAAAATATCTCTAAGTTATTCCCTTCCTACATATTCTTTGTAAGCTTTAGTCCTTTTTATGCACTTGAGGAACGCTGTATCACAGACTTTGGGGAAGGGGATGTTTGGTACTAACGTCTTATTGCAACACCTTAGCAAAATCGTCCCTTTCTAAAAGCTACTGCAGGCTGGCTAGTTTTTTTCCAATTCAATCTCAGGAGATAAGCATGCCTTTTGGAGCTCAATGTGACTTCCATAGTCATTATGACTAACCAGGGATGGCCCTGAGAACCCCAAGGTGAAATGAGAGTGTTTTTCTTAACTCTAAACTAATCTATGAGGTTATGAAATGGAATAAAATCCTTCAGAATTGACATGGGCTAGATATAGAATTGGGAAGAATGCTGAAATCAAGGTTTGTGAACCATGTCAGTCCCTAAGATTAACTGCACGAGCCCATAATTCTAAAAATGGGATTATTCACCTTTCACAAGTAATCTGTACTTGGTGAACAACCAGGATTTTCTTCCCTGAAAATCTAGCTGATGTAGACTTCCTCCCTAGTATTTAGAAAAGAAAGGGGTTGGGTTTGTCTGTTTCTTTGTCCTCAGTATGTCTGTTATCTACTCCCACATTTACTAAAAGTGAGAATGAAAGCACAGCCTTTGCTGTATGCCAACTGGAAAGGACCCTCATGCTCACTGTGAGTGATTGGTTTGCTCTGTTCTTGTCATTCCCAGATCCTCAGCAAGCTCTCTCCATTTCAAGTGCACAGGGATAGATTTGTTTTGTAGCCTCTGCCCAGTCATACAGTGTTTTTATTTTTCCCCCACTGTGGGCACTGTGCCAATGTTGTTTGCTCCCCATTCATTGTATCCCAGGGCCTGCTTTTACCAGGAGTATTGTCTGATTCAATTACTCCTTTTTTCTGCCTGTAAGTGATATCACCCTTTGACTTTAATTTCTGCTCCCAACAGCTGCCTAGACAATGCTCTCTGCCAGAGAGAGGAGTAGACCCTAGACCCTGTGCTCCTAACCCATACCCATAAAATATTCACATTCAATTAAAAGACAACAGCGCTCAAGATAGAAATGGAGTGCCCTAGAGCTCCCAAAGCAGACTGTAGTAATTGACATCCTAGAACCTTTCATGCTATTACCCTGCTTCTCATTCTGAGGCATCATGAAGAACACATGCACCCTGAAATGCGCCATGCAGCAAGAAGGGCAACGTGGAGGCCTCCCAGAAATTCTGAGCTCTGGATCTGCAAAGTGATTGATACCACGGAGGTATTGATATAGGTTAGGAATTAATGCAGTAGGTGTTTTAGGGCAAACACATGCTTATCCTGCTTTTAGACTCCTGGCATTGAAATAGAAAATTAAATGTTAAAGAGGTAAAGAAAATATCTGTCCATTTCAGTCCTTAGCTGGACGGTCCCCCTTCATGAATGATAGCGTCAACAAAAGTTAAGTGGCTTCCAGATGCCAGGAGCTGGTCTGGGTGCTGAAGATGCAGGAAACAAGAATTACACAGGCCCTGAAGTGATGAAAAGAAATTTTTCAAATGCTTCCTATGTGCCGAATGCTACAGTAAGTGCTGGAGATATAAAGAAAGACCAAAAGAGCCCTGGCCCTCAAGAATCTTACATTCTTGGGTAGACAACTGGGTAGACAACATAGAAACAAACATGTGCATATGCACTGGAGACATCTCACAGGGAAAGTAGTATCTTTGATGAGAGCCCAGAAAGGTCTCTTACTGAGACCTGAAGAAAGTCAAGGATTCTAAAGGTGATTTGAGGGAGAGCATCACACACATGGGTGACAATCAGGAGACATACTCAGAACTGGGAGATAGGGTACTGGTGGGGGCAAGACCACAAGGAGACCAGTGAAACTATATTCAGGTGAGAGTAACATACAAGATGACTGGAAGGAAAGAAGGGGTCAGGTTGGGAAGGTGTTTAAGAATTAAGTGGGGGGTTGACTATTTGATGCTGGCAGTCATAGGAAGCCATTGAAGTTTATTGATTAAGGAGGTAATAGTATTCAATGAGCGGAGACAATAGGTACATAGATAATTACATTGAAAATTACCAATAGTTAGTACAGAGTGAGAGCAGGGTTGAAATTGAAGTCATGAGGCCCTCTCAATGGAAATCAGTGGTGAAGAGAATAGGTAATGTTGGAACATTGAAGATAAATTGAGATTCCCAAGAGGCAAAAGAGACAAAGGTAAATATGCCAGGTTGATGGCACCACCAGGAGAAGTAGAATAGTGTGTGTGAGGAGCAGAAAGATTCAATTACTTTGGGCTGGAGCACAAGGTGATCAAAGGGCAATAACATGTGATTGAAAATAATCATTGAGACCTAGTTGTGATGGCTTTACATGTTTAAAAAAAAGGAATTTGTAATTGACTCCAGAGTTAATAGGGAGCTACTGAAGCTTCTTGAGCAAGGAAATGTCATGTCCCAACCTGTGCTTTAAGCCAATTGTGTCAGCAGCTTTAAAGAGGACAGACAGCAGTAGGATAAAACTAGATGGGGGGGGGGGAGACATGGGAAGGGTCTTGTCACAACCCAGTAAGAATCTGAAGCAAGATGGTGGTCAAGTGGGCATACAGAAGAGGAAAACGTGAAGTATATTGCAGGGTTGAAATCTACAGGGGTGAAATAGGGTGAGGAGGAAGAGTAGGGGTTTCAGGATGACGGAAGAATGATGGTGCTCATGGCTAAGACACAACAACACAAGTGGTTTGGAAGGTGGTGGCTCTGAGGGGAAACACCAAGAGTTCTGTTTCAGACTTCCTAAGTTTGTGATGCTATCAAAAAGTCCAAAGCCTAAAACTTTTATCATTCGGTGGTGTATCTAATGTGTATCTAAAAATAGATCATTTGGGGAAGATTTGGGTTTGTTTTAAATCCTGAATTGTCTACATAAGTATTCCATTTTCTCCTTAGAAGGAATCATCAATTTGGACACAAAGACCATGGAGATATATATGATCCCTAGAAAAAGACAGGTACATTAGATACTTCAAGAGACTGAGCTGCCTCTACCATCCTGATTCCTTCTCTCTCATTCCCCCTTCTTACATTTGCCCCAATGAAAATGCTATAGGCAAAGAGTGATAATATTATATGTCAAAAGGCTGTCATGTGGCACTGAGAGTAAGGAAGGCTCTGCCCACCTCTGGTATTCCCTAACCTATGACCCTAGACAAACCACCTCTTCTCCCTATGCCTCAGAGAACTTGCTAAGCCTTAGCTCTAAGCAGCTGGTGATGCAACAGGGAGTCAGGAAGACCCAAATTCGAATCTGGTCTGATACTTCCTAGCTGTATGAGCTGGGGCAAGCCACTTCAGAGAACTCTCTGAGAGTTATCTACCAAGTGACACTTCCTCCCCATAACAATCACAAATTCTTCAATCACTGCCTGAGTTTTGGGCAGAAATCCTGTTCTGATGCTACAGGATAGAGGACTCAGGGTAGGGGGTGTTGTTTTCTGAATGTTGGCTTTGCCTCCTCAGGGAAGAAAAGCTTTTCCGACAAGCACATTGTTATTTATGCCCACGTATTGGAGGCCCCTTTCTCCCACTGGTTCAGGAATATTATGTACTTTGTATGTGCTTGTACATGGGACTAGAGCTCCCTGTGATTGCAGGTAAGTTCCTTGAGAACAGCAGCTCTCTCCACTGTGTCTTTGAATCTTTAGCACCTGCCATGATTCCTAAGCTCACATTTGTTGTTGTGGCGATTGTTCATCCTTTGTTTTCCAGAGAACCAAAGGCATCCCTAGGAGACGTGTGAGCTGGACTGAGGTGAGGCCTGGCCGCACAGAGTCTTCAGCCTCGCTCTCTCTTCCAGTCTCTGGAGTCTACTACCAAGACAAGAGTCAAAGTGGCTGGAGATGACCCAGAAAGCAGTGGATGACCTTGGCATTTTCAATGTCTAAGTTCTACGTCAGGCCCGGTAGGTCTTCAAGTGAGGCCCTTTGACTGAATATAAACTTTGCATAACAAATCCCCTGAGTCAAAAGGAAGGCCACAGGCTCCCCACCCCCACGATAAGTACTTCACAGCACTTGCTTCAGCTGCCTTCCACCAGTGGAAGTCTTCACATGCTTGAGGTAGACATCCCCCTAACTCACTGATGGGCCTGAGGCCTGCCTGTCAGTCACCCTCAATCTGGGTTACTCCATCTGACAAGATGGTTTTACTGGAGTATGACTGCTGCTCTTGCTATAGCTTCTTAGAGCCACAGGGGTGACTTAGGTGATTAAGCATATAGTAGGTACTTAATAAATGCTCACTATTTGATGCTGAAAGTAACTATCTACACATGGGAATCACGCTCTGCCCAGGTATGACAGCTGCCACTAACAGAGTGAAGACAAAGGCTGAAGGAAATGATCAAAATGGTCCATATCTCTGAAAGAACGGGATCCTTCTGGCCTCATTTTGGAGTGCAGAGATAAGAAAGCTTATTTCTAGGCAAACAGGATGGAGACTGATTAGCAGTCTTCACTGAAGTCACAGTCTTGAAATAGAGTTAATACAGAAAATGTCTCCCTACCCACTGCCCTCTTGAAAAATGAAGCCCCCTGGCCAGGAGGCTGAGGTCAACCCACAAGCATTTCATCAAGTCTCTTGTAATATGTGGAAAGAGACCCAGGGATGCATCTCATTAGTGCCCTGGCCTCTTGCAAGGCTGATCTAGGTAATTAGGGCCTCTGACTGGGAGGCAGCCCCATGGGAGCAGACCAGCACAAATTAGGAATTGCTTTCCTGATGGACACTCTGGGTGACAGCACACTATCCAGTCATGAGCCTGTCTAGGAAACTACCTGCTTGGCACTGACCTGCCTCAAAGGCAGATCCAAAAATATCCCTGCCAGCCAGAAATCCTGCTATGCTGACTTGCAGTTCTGTACAATTAGAGTTCTTGTGTGGGGACCCTGACATAGCACATGAAAGCATGCTAGGGGGTTACTAAGGCAAGGGCCCACTGAAGTTGACCTGCTGATCTCTTCCTCCAGCCCTCTAACAGCCAAAACATTAGACTAGATCCTTGAGAAAGGGAGCTTAGAATCCTAAGGGCCAGATGTCCCTGTGCTCCTTGGTCCAAACCATCTAACCTTTACACCTCAACTTTCTCAGTCTTACGATGGAAGCAGTCCTTTGAGCAAGGTTCACTAAAAGTCAATGACAGACAAATAGAGGACCCAAGTAAGATGGCGCAGACGAGGGGAACAGCAAAAGTGAGAAGCTAAGCAGATGCTCCATGGATTCAGGAATGGCTGCACCAACTCTGGTTCACAAACATAATGGAACATGGCTGGCCTAGGAGAAAGAACTAGCACGATGGGACAGGAGAAGCCTGGACTATGCCAAAGAAAGGGAGGAGAACGAGGAAAACAAAGGACAGAGAGAGACAAGGGGAGAATGAGCCAACCACAAAAGCAGCAACCTGATGCTGGAAAATCCAAATGGCAAGGTTTTGCTCCAGATAAAGGCAAAGGACGCCTTGCCCAACTCCAGGTCTTTACCAGAGCAAGCTCTAAGCAGTTCTCAGGAGCCCACTGAGAGACTGTTAATGTGATCATTTACACCATAGAAATGGGGAGATGCTACTAATCAGAGTTGTGTCAGTAAATAAATATTTCTTAAAATGCCTGGGGGGGTGACAGGCCCTCTGCTAAGGGCTAGTGATTTCTGTATAAAAGAAAGCAAAAGCAATTGGTATTAACGTAGACTAAACTTAAGATGCTATTTTGCATTTTCCCCAGAGAGCTAGTAGTTAAATATTTATCAATGCCTCCCTTCATGGTTTGTACATTGGCAGGATATCACAGGTTTGGAACACTATACAGTCAGACTTTGTTGATAACCTGGTTAGTTTTACTGACCTGGTTTCCCTCTTTTTCTTCTTTGTTAAAAGGATAGACTTCCTTGTGCATAGGGGGGAGGGACAATTTAAGAAAGGCAGGTGGTACCAAAACAGAACAAATCCAGATAAATTGTAAATAATAAAAATAAACAAAGTGGCAAAAACACAAACCAGCAAGCAGGAAGGTTGTTCTAGGAGAAACACCTGCCCACATGGCTGTCCTGATCCCGAGCACTGAGGTTCCAGAGAAAGGCAGAAATGCAGCCTCAGCCCTCAGCATGACCACATTCTAATGAAGGAGCCAATGGGGAAACAGCTGAGCACATTCAGGATCCAAGGAATTAAAGGCTTCCTGTAGAAGACAAGGTTTGAGTCGAGCCCTGAAAGAAGCCAGGGAAACTGAGAGACAGAGGGAAAGAGAAAGAACATGACAGGCATGACGGGTGGCCAGTACAAAGGTCTAGAGGTGGGAAATGGAACAGAATATGTGAGGAATGTCAAGCAAGCCAGTTTTGTTGGCTTATAGAGTATGTGGAGTTAAGGCTAAGGTAGCTTAAGCAGGAGAAGGGACCATGTTGGGAAGACGTGAGCCCTACTTCTGCTTCTCACGTGTCACAGTTGTATGCTTAGTGGTCAGTCACTTAGCCCATGTGGGCCAGTTTCCTCACCTGTAAAACCGGAAGATGTTATGGTGTGTACATAAAGTAGGTGCTTCCCAGGATGGGCGTGAAGATCAGACGAGGACCTTCCTGAAGCACAAAGCACAACAAAATGCCACCTGCCATTATCATGAACTCTACCACCCAGGACTTTGAACGCAGGAAGCCTTCAATGAAGTGGAATGGTTGGGGAACAGGCAGGCCTCTGTGGCTTCTGGTTCATTGGAGGCCCAGGTCTCCAGCGATCAGATAAATATGCCAACCTTGCCAGGTTCCTGTGCCACACTTGGGCTGCCAGGACAGCATCAGACACTGAGGGCCTGCTTTTGGCATAATCTCCAGGCTTTCTCAGTCAGTGGAATTCTCTTTGTGAGGTCTGTCTCAAGCCCAAGGACTCAGTCTGAGCTGCGGAGTTGCTAGGGTAGGGCTGAACAACAAATCGTAAATCAAAGGCAGCTGAACAAGATCCCATCTTATCCCAAATCAAGTTTCATTAGAGATCAAGCTTTGTTTCAGGTCAGCAGGAAGAGGAAATTTTATCTGACAGGAAGCAGCTGTCTGAAGTGTGATTAATGCAGAGAGGGCAGAAATGAGATGGGAAATATCTCAAAGGGGGCTTCTGCTGAAGACATTCCTGTAGACCCCAACTGAGGAGCTTCTTTCTGCCTTGGGACTTGGCTTTGTAGTCTTCTGATTTCTGCCACAGACAGAAGGACAAGCTAGTATAACATCTCACATTCTCTGAAGAGAACTTTGCTCAACGAGCACCCCCTACAGTGAACAGGAAGATCATCACAAGCATCGGGCACAAGAATAAGAGACTCCAGAAAGCCACCAGGAGCAAGTATGAGGAGCAAGGTCCAATCTGCGGGCCATTGGCCGTTTCTGAGTTTCTGCAAGGGCCCAGTGATGAACTCATAGGGCCCGCATGCAAGTGAGTCTGGAGAGAAGGTTTCAAAAGGCTCAGAGGGAAAAAGACAATTATCTGAAATTTTACAAAGGAAACAAGTTCAGGAGAATTGAAACACTGCCAAGAGTAAAATCCTAGATGTATGACCCCACACAATTCTAATGAGGAAGAAATGTAGAGTTATCTATAGCAATCAAAGTCTGACTCACCATATTCTACAAGGTGCCTTTCCTCTGCTCCCTACTTGCTAATGTACTCCCCCAAAACCTAGTTTCTTGTGTGTGCACATGTACACACACACACACACACACACACACACACACACACACACACTGTATTCACATGCTATCATCCCCTTATAGAATGGCAGGGCCTAGGAGACAGGAATTGTTTCATGTTTGTCCATTCATGCCCAGGACACAGCACAGTGCTGTGAAGAGGGCAGGTGGCTGATAGGAGACCCATGCTTGACTCAGTGTGGATACATAGGGAACTCATGAAAACTGAATGTCTTACAGATAAAAACGATGGTAATGGAGTGTGAAGAGCAGTGTGTTGGTTAATGCTTAACAACCAGTTCTTTGGGGGAGAAAATGTACTCACAACACGCTTGTAATTTAACCTTCGTTATAAACTTTTTCTCTGCTTTCACAGGTCTCAAACAATCAACAAAAGAATCAGCTGAGCCCAGATTCAGAGCATCTGCCAGTTGCCAAGGCAGAAGGGCTCACCTCGAATATTTAACAATCAGCTCTAGTGAGTCAGTTTAAGCTGGCTTCAAAGCAACTCTTAGGGTGAATCAATGAGCTTCCTGACCTCACAAGAATAAATGCTTGGAGCTAAGCACAGAAAGAGCTGAAACTGTCCTACATAGTGACTGTAATGACAGCAAACATTCCCCCTTTAGCTGTGATGGAAGGAAAAGGTGGGACAAAGACAGATTGCACCAGCATCTGGCTTGGCCTAGCTCTAAGCATCCCATCCCCCTGAGTCCTGGATGCCCTCAGAGAGCCAGCCTGGGAGCCCACTTTCCCAGCAGCAGAAGCCATAGTTTCCTATCTGTAGCATGTTCAGGTTTGCACAGAACTTCTCACACATTCTCTCATTTGAGTCTCACAGCATAACCCTGAAGTTGGAGCTGAATGCAGGTGACATTTCACTGGGTTCCAGGTCAAGACCAGTTAAACTAGGCACAGCACACTTCCACTCAGGAATCTCAAACCTTCTCCCACACCTGGCAACATCCTCTCAAGTATCCCCAGCTCTTAACACAGTACCTGGCACACAGTAAGTGCTCAATAATGCTCAGCTATTGTATCGTTTTTGGCATCTCCCATTGTTCTGGCTTACTTCTAAACTGGGTTTTAGCTCCTTATGAAGGCCAAAAAGAGGAGTCTTCTTGTCCCATCATTCTGTATCTCCTCAAAGAAGGCAGAAGGCCAGTGGGTTTCTTGTAACTCCATCTGTTGGGGGGCAGGGAGACTCCTCCTCCTCCCCCACATCACTCATTCAATGCTTAAGGCACACAAGGGCTCCACAATGCTGTCTGTATAATACATGATGTGAAAATTGGACCCTGTTGGATTTTTTTACCAAAAAAATGCATCAAAGGATTTTCTTTGAAGGAAATAAACACAAATAATTGTATAGCCTTTGCAAAAAGATATAGGAGAAAGAAAGGGAGATCAAACTGTGCACCTACCAACCTTGACAGCATCCGCTTTCAACTGGCTTTGATCCAATCTTTTTCACTCCCAGCAGTTCAATATGCATCCTTTCATTATAAATTATCTTCAAAATATGTGTGCATTCTGAAATAGCAGCGGCCTGATACAACTTCTTGGGAACAACAAAAACACCTGTGTCATTTGTAGGGGGTTTGAAACTCTGCTGGACCCAATAGGCAGCGCCTAGTACAAGTTCAGATGTCTTATTAGTGAGAGAGAGGAAAGAGAAGAATGTTGAAGAACAAAAGACTGAAAACCCAGGGAAGGAAGAATGGAGAACAATTCAGATGAGGAGCTATGAGAAGGGAATGAACTGGGTGGGGGAGGGGTCTGGGTTTAAATCCTGCTACTGACATGGACTGTGTGAGCCTGGGATCAATGCTTCAGCATTCTGTGCCTTGGGGTCCTCATCTGTAAAGGCAGAGTAGCAATGCCCAGAAAGCTTTGGGGAGAATAGAAGCTCCTTAAGGACAAAGGGCACTTTGATTTTGTCTTTGTGTTACCAGCATCCAGCATCCAGTACCTGGCATAGAGTAGAGCCTCTTAATCAATGCTTGTTGAATGGGAAAAGAATTATTTTTTTTAATACTAAAAATGAAACCAGAGAGGCTTTGTTGCAAATTCAGGGATCATGTCAAGTGCCTCCTTCCTTTCTGCAGGCTGTGGCTGTGTTTTCAGCATCTCCTCAATTCTCTCCCAGATGGGAAATAATTCTATTAAGTCCCAGTCACCTTGATGCTGCTTTGATTTGACACAAAATCCATCCCCCCAGGAAGTTTGTGAAATAGACAGGCACTCTGGCAGAAGACAAAGCACTCATGGGCCAGAGTCTTCAAATCGGTGTGCAAAATGATGGCTCACACACAAAGGACTTCTGAGAGTCTCCTAGCAAGCATTGATCCCATGCACCACTTTCAATGGGATATTTGAGGGGACCACAAGATACCAGGGTCCCACCACAAAGAGCTTGTCCCCTCGGACCAGAATGTTCTCTGATAAAGCCATCCTCAATTTCCTCCCATTCAAGTTTTCTCCCCAGCACTATTGTTGCCATATGGATCTTTTTTCAATATAAATCAAACCAGAGAACAGGAAAGTCAACTCAACTCAGGAGACATGATTGCCACAGGGACATGTTTTCTCCAGCTGGGCAGCATCCCAACTGTAATGGACGGGAAAGCCGGACTTTGCTGCTACCCAATCCCGGAACAGTTTTCAAATGAAATCAGGAGCTCTGTGTGTAGATGTATAAATGGCTGCATGTTGAGAAGGTGGCAGTGAAAAGGGAAGGGTGATAAGGAGCGGGGAGGGTAAGTGGTTCTGCCAGGGACCCACCCTGGCATCCAGTCTGGAAGGAATTCACCAGGCTCAAGCAAACTTTGAAGCTGAAATTGTAAAGTTTATTGCTACGTTGCACAAGGACAGCGGGCTAGATTCTTATGGAACCTGCAAACTTCCAAGGGTCACAGGCATAGTTTTATGGAGTCAAGACAGTAAATCAGATGCCAATTATGCTAACTAGGTGAGTAAGGGTGGGATCAGGGAGGAGTTAAGGAGTGGTCAGTGCTTAAAGGACCATGCACTTTTAATATCAACTGCGCAGGCGTATTGCCCATGATTCACTGGGAAATAGCCCAAGGGGGGGGCTACCTGGAGGTGTGGCTTTAGGCCTGTCACTAAAGTCAATCCTCGCTCATGGCTACTAAGGAGTGCCCAGTCTGCCACCCATCAATGTCAAGCTTGACAAGATAGATGTTGGGAACCAAGGCCATCAGAGACACAGTGTGGGTATAAATTGGCTAAGGAGTTACCCTATAGATAGGGTACTGAAGAATTCATGGTGCAGCTGGCCACTCTAAGGGAGATAACATTTGCCTAAGCTAAAAATGTTTATAGATAGTTTTGTGAAGGATTCATACATAGCTTATTGTTTCAAGCAGAAATAAACAGTTGTTGTTGGGCAGAGTGCTGGTGGGGGAAGGGGCAGAGTTAATGCTTTGAGAGACTGGGGGGGAGGTGTGACTGCTTTTACAAATTGATTTTACAGACATAGATCCCGAAGCACCCCATTTACAAACTGATGTTACAAACATATATACAACCCAAGGACCCCATCAGCAGGATCAGGGTCTGTGGTATCACATTTCTGAGATGCTTCATTGACTCTAGAAGGGCCTAGACTGTAGTGAAACTGCCCCTCCCTACTGTAACTCAGATTCCAGTGGGCCACATCCCGCGAGCTCTCTGTTTCCAGCCTCTAGAACCGTTCTTGTGCCGTGGTACTTGGTGAATCTCGATTTGAGTTTCGGTGAGGGAGGTCTCAGTTGTTCTCGGTCCTCATCCTATATACCATGGCCACAGCTGCAAAGTCCTCTCAGTTCTGCCTCACGTGTCTGTCCCTTTCTTCCTTCTCACATCACCACCGCTCTACCAAAGATCCTCCTCAACTCCAGCATGGACGATTACAGCAGCTTCTCAGCTGGCCTCCCTCTGCCAGCCAGTCACCCAGCCGTCTTTCCCAAAGTCGGCGTTCAATGCTATCCCCACTCAGAGAGCTCCAGTGGCTCCCTATGCTCCTCAGGACTGCGGGAGCTTCTCGAAGACAGAGACTGTCTCTGTGTACCTGGGATAGAGGGGGAGGGGAGGGGAAGGGAGGAGGAAAGGGGAGGGGGAGAGGGAGGATGGGGAGAGACAATCCCTCAGGATCTGCTAGACCACCGAGAGGAAAGGTTTCTGGATGCTCTCAGGAACCAAGCTGTCATTGCTAGTGGGCTCTGAGAAAGTGTATCGCAAGCCTTCATTACATGTATGTGCCTATATACATAGATGTTCTTTTCCCAATTGAAATATAAGCTCCTTCAGGGCAGGGCCTGGTTTTTGATTTTTCTTTTCATGTCCATTGCTTTGAATAGTTGTAGGCACCAACTAGGTCCTTAATAAATACTTACTTATTGTAAGTAAGGATATTGAGGCTATATCCTTCAGTTAATACCAGTCCCAGTGGGTAATACTCTGGCTCCTTCCCCCCAACAAAAGGTATTCTTCTTCCACCTCTATAGGACCCCACACTTAGTACTAGTTCAAGTTCATCCTCTGTCCCATATGGTATCATCTTTTCCTCAAGGAGAGGATATAAGGGAGTTTATCAAATTCTTTTCTATAACCAAGGTAAACTTTATCTAAGCAGTTCCCCCAATCTACTTGGAAATTGAGTGGGTAAAAACCCCTTTGCTGGTTCTAAGTTCTTAGCTTCATTTCCTAGATGGTCCCCAAGCCTTTGGGGTAAAATTCCACATGAGAAAAATATATTGAATAATCATATTCATGCAGTGAAGAAACTGTAGAACATCAAACATTCATGACATGCACCATGCCCTTAAGTCTTTGTGGGTCATTTCTGTACAAGAGAACTGAGGAGAATTCATTTCATTTTAGTGCCCTATTGAAAGATGTCAGCAGAGTGACTATAGTTTGGCAAGGGTCTCACATTGCAACATGGATTATTTGTACAGAGTATGAACCCATTAACAATTTATCATCATAAAGTGATAGATGTGTTTCTTTAGACAGGTGCTAATAAAATGCTTTTTTCCATTGCTAATTTATTTTGAAGATAAATAAACATAAATTAATTCCTGGAAATCTCAGGTTTACTTACAGTGACATTTTCCTAAATGGCCTAGATGTGGATATATTTCTTGGAATGTTCACTGTAAAGTGAATTTCTATTTACAAAATTGTTTTTATATATCAGGGAAAAAATAAAAGATTAATTTCTCTAAAATTTTGTAAATTGACATCCAAGTCATATTCAATATCAATAGTGATAGCATTAACCCCCAAATATATTTCATTTAACATAAGATCATTCTGTTAAATAAGATGTCATTATCAAACTTAACGCATGATATTATTAGCACTGACCCTCTCTCCATAGCTGTGCATTGCAATTCATCCAAACATTTTATATGTAATTCTTGACAAAAAGTATTTCTGTAAATGCCCCAAAGAGGAGTTCCTCAAGAGTAGAAGGTGTGACCTGTGGCTCTTTTAATATTTCACGGATAGCAGGATACTTGGGACACCCAATTATTTTTGCCCTCTCTTTCTAAATGATCACTCTTTTTTTCTGATCCAAAGTATCCTCAAGGGTGTCTTCTTCACCAATTCTCAGGAATGAGCTTTACCCAACTCCTTACCACCCCTTTATGAAATAGTCAAAGTATTATCATGCCTGATTTGCAAATAAGAAAGCAGAGGTTCAGAAACATTCCAATATTTGCCCGAAGTCACAGTTTTAGTAAGTATCTGAGCTGAGATTCAACTGTACCTGTTCTGACTGCATGCCCAACACTATTCCCACTATACTTGGGTGTGGTGGAATCACAGAATGAGAGGACTAACAGAGAATCATGTAAAGTCACTTAATGTTTTCCGTTATCTTTTAGGAGGGCTTTTTCTGAAACAGCAAAGCAGTTGCTGGGAGCTATGATCTTTCCTTCTTCCTAGAAGTTTATTCTCACCCAACTTCCCTACCAAATTCTTTAGCTGAAGAGAAATGCGTCAGATGAAGTCCCTACTAGGACTGTCTCCAGAGGCAGGATCAGGCAGTTCAATCCGACTATCCTTCCAGCTCAGCTTCCCAAAGAGATCATCTTTCCAACCACCTCCAATCTCCAGCTTACTCATATAACCTTATAAACATATAAGAATGCCTTTGGGTTCACCCGAGCCCAAAACCTCTCTCCAACTCCCATCTCCACCCTTATATTCTGTAGTCACTCTGACTGATTCCCATTTGGAAGAGAACTAAGAAAACCAAAAAAAAAAAAAAATGCCAAAGGGGTTAGGGAAGGGGTGGGATTCATTTCTATGTGTCATTTTCATTATCCTCTGAAAATCTATGGAAAATGGAAGGGGGGTCATACTACTGAAGACAGACTAATTTCTTCATCTTGAAAAAGATAGCTATTTCAAAAGATAGGACAGTGAGCACGTATGTAGGATTTGATAGTAACCCAAGAGTAAGACATTACAACTATCCCTATCAAATTCCCACATAATATCTTGCTGATTGTTCTAACCTGTTAAAGTATCTTGGAAATTAGAACCAGTTATCCAATATATTATCAAATCCTTCCTTCTTTATGGTCACCTGCAAATTTGATCCCCATGACTTCTATGTCTTTATTCAAGTTACTGATAAAGACAGAGAGCTTCTGTGACTGAAGAGCAGAGTCACAGAGGGCTATGACATTCCTCCCAGCCCTGACTTTCTAATGAGCCCATGCAGTGGGGAGTGACCACTGCTTCCCCTTCAAAGGGCTCACAGACGATCTCTTTCATTGTGCCTCCTTGAATTTGGACGGGTAGGAAAATGAAGCTCATTGACCTATACTTTGAAAAATCCATCTTTTTAAGATGGGGGGTGGGGGAGGGATGAACTAGCAAAATCACATTCCACATGGAAAAAACATAGGAGTGATTACAAGCTCTTCATATTTATCAGTGTGTGACCTGCTACAGTGACCCAAGAGAAATGCCATGTAGGAGATCACACACACACACACACACACACACACACACACACACACACACACACACCCCTATTACACACAATTACAAACTAAGCTTCTATGCTAGGAAGCAAAGTGTTAAAGAGCCTAGCCAATCAGACTCAGGCTATTTGAATATTCATATGACCACGCTTACTCATTCCTTTTATCAATCTGTTTATTGTACTAATGTGCAGACAGATCGTGGCAAGTCCATATAGTGCCAGAACAGGCTTAGTGCTGATCTGGAAGCATCTTATGGTCATGATATCTACCTAATGACCCAATCTCACGCTACAGTGGCTTTCCAAGGGACCTTTCAGAGTCAGCCAGGTGGGCCACAGAGTCCAGCTAACTCCATGGTGATGTGCACATGAGCTCTGTAGGAAAAGTTTGAGGCTGGCCAAGTTTACTGAACAGACAAATGTTACAGATGGGGTGGGTGGAGGCATTCAAATACAACACAGATAATAACACATCTCAGTATTCAAAGGAGAAACCGGACAAATGAAGCCAATGAAGGTACCATCTGGTTTTGTAAAAGAGGCATTCTCCAAAGAAGGTTCTGGAAATTGTGTCACTTAAGTTATTTGTGACATGCATGGTAGAAGAGACATGGGGGCAGCTAGGTGGCACAGCGAGTAGAGCACCAACCCTGGAGCCAGGACCTGGGTTCGGATATAGCCTCAGACACACACACTAGCAGTGGGACCTTGGGCAATTCACTTAACCCCAATTGCCCTACTCTTCCCCCTCCAAAAAGCAAAAAAAAAAAAAAAAATGCAAACAAAACAAATCAAAAACGAAAAGCAACATGGCTCCTACCATGCAGTGATCACTCTTGATATATTGGGGGGGGGGGTGTATGTCCATCTCCCCAGAGTTTTCCTGATTGTGAGCTTAGGACTTTGTTTAAATCACAAAATCTGCTGGTGCATCGACATTTCCCTTGGGTAATTAAGTAAATCTGTGACTCTCTACTGACACAGATCCCAGGACCTTTATTTCTCCCATCTTTTCATTTTCTTGCCCATATTTTGTGAAAATTCCACACTAAATGATTTATTCAATTTTTTAAAACCCTATCTCAATCATTTGTTGAGATACAAACATACTGTCTAGGTATAATCCTTATTATCATTCTTACTGTTTGACCAGCTCCCTGCTCTGGCAATTTTCAGGCATGAGCAATTCTATAATATATCTTCATGTGTGATTTCATGAGTTAAGGCCCTTCACTCCACTGGTACAGGGAACTAAACAAACGGAAGTAAGTAAACAGTTTAATTATCTCTTCCCCCTTCACTAACATCGTCATCCTCTTCAACGTTACCACCATCATCCCCATCATCACTATTGTTACATCATCATCATAATCATTAGCACCACTGTAGCAGTATCTTGTCAAATCACACAACACTTCTCAAAGTGAGCCCCCTAGCAAAGCCTCTCCTAAGGGTTTATATAGCCTTCTCCTGGCTCAGAGAATGTAACAACCTTCTGGACCCCCTGCCCAATCACAAAGTATCAAGGTGTGGGCTTTCCTGAAAAACAAGCCTCCCACCCCAGGCTCCAGGTGCACTTAAGCTAGGGGCAGGGAAGATCTTTAAATCTGCATTTCCATTACATTCGGCCCCAAGATCTTTCATGCCCACATCATATACAATTTACATTTGAATTAGCACTAAACATCTCTTAGGTCACATTTTCCAGGTACATAAGAAAATCACAATATAATCTCAAAATACAATAGTCCAAGTCTCCCACTCATGGGGCAAATGTTAACTCAGCCACTCATCAGTAAAATCAAAAAATAGTCACTCTTAAGTTAACTCGATCAGTTACATCAGTTTTCAAAGTACAAGTCTTCCACTCCTGGGGCAAAGTCTTGATTAACTCAATTAGTCTCTTATCTGTAACAATATCTCAAAGTACAATCAGTCACTTATTCAGTAAAGTCTTACTAAGGATGCCCATTGCATAGACAGTTTACATTTCAATTAGCACTAATCATCCCTTAAGTCATACTTTCAAGGTACATCTAAAGTTCCCAAAGTGGCCACTGGGCCTTAAACACAAAATACAAAGCATTAGCACATAAAGTTCTCTTGGGAGAAGGGGGTGTCCTTCCCCTCACACTGCTCCAGCCTCTGCTTTCAAGTCCAGAGAGGGGGCTGGGAAACAAAACCAAAGTAGGGTCCTTGGGGTCCATGGCACTTCACCCCACCCACCATAGTCACAAGTCCATCCCCCCTGGGTCCCAAACTGTGGGATGCAGCAAGGAAACACATTCAGTGCCCCAGCTTTGCCACACAGTCCTTATCTTGTCCTGTGGCTGAACTCCAAACTCCTGGGTTCCTTCTCCTCCAGCAGAAGGCAGCAGCTCCAGGCTTCTCCATAGGTCTCCATGCAGGCAGCTCACCATTCCTGCTCTCAGCTCAGTGAAGTCAGCATGCAGGCCGTTCTTCTCTCCTGCCCCATGGCTCCACAGAATCACAGCTACCACAACTGGGAAACAGACAATTATCCCAGCCCCCATACTTTCCTTTTACTCAGCAGATCCCATCCCTCCTCGCCATTTTGTAGCAGCAAGCACCCCAATATCCCCAGGGTGGCTGCCAACACAGGTTCTTAGATCTGCTTTTGTAAAGGAAAGCAACTCAAAATGGGTTAAGCTTACTTTAATCAAACAAACATGTATCATTTAGTTCAGGGGGAAAGGTCAGCACCCCGAACTTCAGAATATACAGACAGATCAAACAGACAGGCTTCCAAACTGCCCCAACATTACATCAATACCAAATCACAGTGACCAGACAGGGAAGCATCAACATCTGGGTTTTCAAAGCCGGGGGGCTCTCACCAGCTGCCCAGACTCTCATCTGGTCAAATCACACAACACTTCTCAAAGTGAGCCCCAAAGCAAAGCCTCTCCTCAGGGTTTATATAGCCTTCTCCTGGCTCAGAGAATGTAACAACCTTCTGGACCCACTGCCCAATCACAAAGTATCAAGGTGTGGGCTTTCCTGAAAAACAAGCCTCCCACCCCAGGCTCCAGGTGCACTTAAGCTAGGGGCAGGGAAGATCTTTAAATCTGCATTTCCATTACAAACCCCACCACCAGTATCATTATCTCAAGTGGGAGGCAAAGTTCTGCTGAAGAGCCTTCCAAACTTGGTGAAGCTGGATCTAAGATGACAGATGGGGTCTCTCACAAGCCAGTGCCCGATGTTCTGCCTTAGCTGGATCTCTGCTCACTTGTTTCCCACTCAGCTGTTCACTTTTGAGACTTTTGTCAGAGATGCTGCTCATAATCTTCAATCTTTCTCCTCCATTGTGTTTGGTAAGTGAATTGGTATTCCAGACCAGCATTGACTGCTCTGGCTAAAATTCCAGCTCTGCCACTTACCATCCATATGACTTTGGGCAAATGCCAATTTTATTGGCCTTCAGTTTCTTTATTTATAAAATAAGAAGGCTGTACTACCTAAACTCTAAGGTCCCTTAAAGCTCCAAATCTAGGATGATATATCTTTCTTCTCAGAAAGATAAATACATGTTTGCTGACAAAATGTCTCAAAGGACTCTTTTGTTCCCTTGGGCTTATTTTTTCAACAATTAAATTTCTCTTGATGCTATCCATTTATTTCAGTCACGTTTGACTCTACACAAACCCATTTGGAGTTTTCTTGGCAAATATACTAGAGTGGTTTGGCATTTCCTTCTCCAGCTCATTTTGCAGTTGAAACTGAGGGTCAAAGGGTTAAGTGACCCTCCCATAATCACACAGCTCATAAGTGTCTGAGACCAGATTTGACCTCAGGAAGATGATTCCAGGCCCATCACTCTATCTACTACACCAACTAGCTGCCCTCTAAACTTCTCTAAGAAACACGGGAAGTCTTTAACTTCAATTTTTACTCATTTTTAAGTTTTTGGGCTTTTTTTTTAAGTAAACAGCTAATCTGAACAGGATAGGTCAAAGATGTAATGCTCTCACAACTTTAAGCCTATCTCATTTTGAAACAGTTTTGATGAATAATGTCTCCCGATCCCTCCTCCTTCGTTGTTGTGCCTTCTTCAGTCTCCCACCATCTAGTATTTGTTTATCTGCTTAAATGTAGAATCCTCCTAATAGGACAGGTAGGCTGCCACAGACAGGCAACATCTCTTTCTCTCCCCAAGTCTTAGAGCAGTGCCTAGCACAAAGTAGACACTTCATTTTTTGAAATTAAATTGAATTGAAATATACCATGGAAAAATGAAAATGTCAACATTAAAAGGAATCAGATTTTAAAATTTTCCTTGATAAACCACAGCTCAGTAAAGTACAAATTAGACAAATTATCTGAATTCTGCCCCTTCCTACTGCCACCTTCCCTTCAAAATAAATTAAGTCATAAATCCCATTCCTGCCACCTCAATGAATTATAATAATTTTATTGAATATGAATTTTATACAAAATCCTATTCAAATAGATAAATATGGGGGTTATACCCAACTTCACTATAATATTTGGAATTGTGCACAGTTGGTCAAGGGTTTTGACCTAGCAACCTCAATACTGATATTATATCCCAAGGATACCGGTATCAGCCCAGACATCCAACAATAATGGCTTCAGTCCCTGTTGGAGTAATTTCACTCACTTTAGAAATCACCTCCTGTAGCTAAGCTGTTTTAATTGGGGAGACTGTGAGTGCCAAGGCAGTCAACCTATAATAATCAGCTAACCCCAAACCAGACCATGCTTTACACGCCACCCAACGCAACCATTTTCCCATCTACCCTTCTATCACTCCCTTTCCACAACCACTAGCACATTTCAGCCCTTGTCCTCCCACAAGAAGTAAATCAATATGACCATTTGCTGGGAAGAGAGGGTCACTCTGTGGCCTGCCTCCCTGAGCCCAAATCCCCTTCTGTGGATACGATTTCTCTCCAGGCCTTGTCTCTTCTTAGTAGAAGGCTACCTTCTCCAGGGCAGGGTCTCTCACTTCTGAATCCTATCCCCAGAATTCAGTACCGTGCCTGGCACAAAGTAAGTGATTAATGATTTTTGTGCCGGTAGTCATCCATTTGCTCACTCACTCAGATGTTTATGTATGATAACAAGAAGCTAGAAACAAAGTTTGTACCCAATGATTGAAGAATACCTGAACAAATTGTGATAAATGCATACAGCAGAATCATCCTGCACTCTGAAGAATTGTGACTATGATTAAAGCAGAGAAACCTGGGGAAACCTGGATAAACCAAAGAAGGATGCAAAAGCCCATGCACACAAAGATCACAGCAGTGAAAATAAAGTCAGTGTGGCAAGACAACAAAACGCAGGTCAATTACAACAGTCAATGTTAATATAATATTGCCAGAGCCCTTCCATTTAGTTGTTAAATCAGTCTTTGGTGTGTGTGTGCGTGTGTGCGTGTGTGTGTGTGTGTGTGTGTGTGTGTGTGTGTGTGTGTGTGTGTGTGATGGGGGCGGGGGGGACTGCTTTTAAGGTATTTGGCCTGGCTGTTTATTGGGAAGTTTCTGTTGCATAAAAACAAAATATGTTTGTAATTTTTAAAATGTTTTCTAGCAATGAAGGACTTGACTCATACTGAGCAACATTCTCAGCATTTTAACTTCTTTTTCCTGAGAAATATCTCTGCAATTAAAAACATGTAACAAAATAAACTACTTAGATTGGAGTTGCTTCATCCCCCTGACAAGAGATTCCATCATCTCAGAGACTTTGTGATCCATGAGTGTCACCAGCTGCCCCAAAGATCTTCTCAGTGCAGATGTATGTTCATACAAAGTCACAAGACACACTCAGGCAGTCATTCATTCATTCATTTAGCAAATATTTCTGATTCCCTTATAAGTGCAAAGGATTCTCCCTTTCTAGAATCAACTCTTGAAATGCCTCTCTGGCATCTAGTAGTCACCTAGTATGTCTATAGTAGGACCAAATTGAGGGAAATGGGTTCTGACCTGAAGAATCTTAAAGTCCTATAGTCAGGATAAGAGAAGTAGAAGGCAGAATGCATACAGAGACATATATATTCCTGTATATACATCTGCACATACAGTCACATATAAGTGTGCATACATATGAATACAAACGTGTGGATGCCATGAGGAGGACAATCAAAGCAGTTCTGAATTCAAAGAGTAAATCACATTAATTTGGGAGCTGGAAGGTAAAAGGTTTCCACAAGGAGGAATTATATGAGGTAGCCTTTAAAGGAGAGAAAAAATAGGCAGAGAGTGTGAGGTAGGGGGGTTTCTGAAGACATTCAAGATAGAAGTGAGAGCTAGAACAAAGATGGTGCTGGGGAAATGCAGGAGCTTTTTCAGAAAAGCAAACTGTTCACTTTTGCAGAGGTTAGCACCTATGCAGGAAATATGGCTATCTAGATTTTTTTAAAAAATACAGATAGAGCCATGTAACCTTGAGCAAGTTACTTAACCCCAATTGCTTAAAAAAAAACAAAATACAGATAGAATGGACCATGCAATGGAGGGTCTCCAATA
Source organism: Gymnobelideus leadbeateri (assembly GCA_011680675.1). NCBI lineage: Eukaryota > Metazoa > Chordata > Mammalia > Diprotodontia > Petauridae > Gymnobelideus > Gymnobelideus leadbeateri. Next base: position 276,062 of record WOXC01001185.1, on the reverse strand, counting down.
AATTGGGATTAATTGGCCATTTTTTGGAGAATCATTGAAAGTGAATGTTCAAAGCAATGTCTAAAACAGAGTCAGGCTTGAGAAAGACTCACTTGGACACAGGTGCAGGATGGAGTAGCTTGGGCAGAAGCCAAAGACAAGGTTGCTAGGTAGGAGACTTTGTAATGATTAAAGAGAGCAATTCCATAGGACTGAGCTGGCATGGGGGCAGATGGCGTTGAAAGGAAGGAATGAGAGAAACATTTCAGGGGTCAGAACAACAGCAATTGGAAACTCATTTAAGGTGGTGGCTGGAGGAGGGAAAGGAGGAAACCATGCCTGAGATTTTGAGCTAGTATCATTTACAGAAATGGGAGTATTAGGACATATCACCATCCCTTCTTCCCTCCATTCTCTGTTCTCAGAATAGACTGCTGAAATCTCTGGCTCCAACTTCTACTTTCCACTGTGGCATTATCTTAGTGTTTCTTCTTTAAAGAAGCCTCTGTGCTGCCTCCGCCCCAGGGTTCCTCAGACCATGTCTCTACCTCACCCTTGCACTTGGAGCATTCTCCTCCTATTAGTTACATGCGTACGGATCCTTTCACCATCTGAGCACAAATTCCTGAGAGAAGAGTCTGGGGCACATCTATTCCCACATCCCAAGTGCTTAGTATAATGTCTTACATATTTTGGGGGATCCAAATCTGTCGCTGGATGTAGGAAACTCCCAGTGAGGAAACTTCTATGTCCTAGCATCGAAGCGCCATACTTATTCTCCAAATTTCAGTCTTCTTTTTTTTTTCTGGCTTTTTGGAGGGGGGAAGGTAGGGAAATTGGGGTTAAGTGACTTGCCCAAGGTCACATGGCTATTTTTTTGTGTGTTACTTGTCTGAGGCCAGATTTGAACTCAGATCCTCCTGACTCCAGGGCTGGGGCTCTATTCATTGTACCACCTAGCTACCCCCCAAATTTCAGTCTTAAAGAGTAATTTAGATGCTAAAGAGAAAAGTGGCTAATGTATGGTCAATATGTGCCAGAGGCAGGACTTGAACTCAACTCTTCACCTCAGAGGTCAGCTTTTGGTGATCTATATCAAAACACCTCTCATTTTTGGCTTGACATGTCTCATTTAGAAGTGGCCAGAGATGAGAAGAAAGGGGAGAGGATGTGAGTCTGAGGAAGCAACAGTGTCAAGAGGAAAGGGAAGAGAAATGGATTCCTTTTCTAAGGGAAATGATAACAGAAGTAGTGATAATGATGATGATGATGATGATGATGATGATGATGATGATGACAACGACGACCGACTTTCCATTCCATGTTTTAAGGTTTGGAAAGCACTAATCAGACTTGAGCTCCTTTGAGCCCAGTAGCTTGCCTGTGAGTGACATATTCCATCTGTTAGCTCCTTATGACAGTTATAGAGGCTTATAGAGGTTAAGAATGGTAGTAAACAGAGAATGCTTGTAGGCAGCTAGGAAAGCAGTGCTGGAGGAAGGGAATTGGTGGTGAAGATCTGCATCAGGGGTGGGGAGCTTGCAGCCTCGACTTGACTGAATCCAGTGGTCAAAGAATTGTATTTGAGAACATACAGGGTCAAAGGTGTCCTCGAGGCCACAGGTTCCCCAGCCTTAATCTAGATAAACACTGCAGTAAAGATGAGAAAGGTTAAGGGAGCCTTTCTCAGGTGTGAGGTGATCTGCAGTGGGGGAGAGAGGAAGACAAAACTCAAACCTTGAGGTGAGTGGAAAAGGTTTGGTTGAGGAGAAGCAGCATGCATCTGCATGTCCATGGACCAAATGCAGTCCCATGAAAGCAGGACTAGGAAGTCACAATGCCAGAATGTTTGTCTTTAATCCTTTGAAAGTATTTTCTAGTTAATGTTTTAAATGACTGAATTGAAGGTACAAGTTCATGGAAAATGACAAAAGGTTCTTGATGATATCTATTCTTAATTGAGTCTAATTTTCCAGTGAGTGCCCTTGTCATTGAGTGAAAGCTTTGCTTTTGAACACTGTTTTCTGACTTGTCAATTAAAGGTCTTCCTTTCAATCCTTAAATCTTATTACTCATTTATAGAAAGAAATTAAATGCAAACAATCCATTAGAGTAAGAGAGCAGATTGGAAGGTGATTAAGGCATTCCCTCAACACCCCACCTTTACCCTGTGCCCTTCAAAGGCCTCTCCAAGCAGTATTCAACCAACTAGCCTGTTCAACTGCAAGAGCACTGGGGGAGGGGGAGATTTAATTTGATATTGGTCTTTTCTATTCTTTTGTTTTTATTTCTCACCAAAGTTACATGAAGGAAGAAAAACTGAGAGGGAGTGCATTTCACTGTGGCCCCATAGCACCCCTTTAAACAGATAGAGACGCTGAAACACTAGACACTCCCAAGATAGACTTTATAATGCTGAAATACTCATGGGTAAGTAGTAAACCTGACCCCCTGGCGTCTAAAGGAAATACTGGGATGTTCTCGATAAACATGGAAATTACCTGTAAATTAGTTTCTGGGGATTCACAGAGTGTGGCATTAGTATTCATTACATAAAAAAGAAGAAAAAATTAGAACTTCTTAAAAAAACCTGTTTTAGATGTTTCCTTTTTTCTCCAAGATGAATGAAGATGGTACAGCTACCCATCTTAATAATTGCCTCAAAAGCATTTGTTTACAAAATTTTTAAACGTGTGTGTATCAAGCAATACCTTCATCTATGAGAGAAGTTACTACATTGAGGTAAAAGAAGGATGTATGCAAAAAGAGAAGGAAAGATGGAACAAAATATAAAAGGAGAAAAACAAAAGGCAAGGAAGAACAGAGGAAGGGAGAGAGAAATAGAGAGGAAGGGATGAAGGAAGGAAGGAAGGAAGGAGGGAGGGAGGGAGGAAGGAAGGAAGGGAAAGAGGGAAGGAAAGAAGGGAGGGAGGGAGGAAAGGAGGGAGGGAGAGGGGAAGGGATGGAGGGAAGAAGAATGGATTGCCTTATTTCATGACACACTACTACTCTGCAGAAGAATGAAAAGGGCTGTTGGTTGGGAGTTTCTGGGGGAGGAGGTGGTAGTCAGAATTATAAAGTCAAGGAAGAAATTAATAGCCAGCTTTATGACAGAAGCTGACTCCAGTGTGTCACAAACAAAAGTCAGTTCTGGCAAGACATGTGAAGTGTGGTGGAAGTCTCCTGTTCAGTTACCAGATATGAGCAGTGACTGAAGGTCAGAACACATTCTCCTTGGCTGGTCAGCAAGTATTTTTTTTAAGCAATTGGGGTTAAGTAACTAGCTCAAGGTTACACAGCCAGTTATTTTTGTGTCGGTGTTAAGCATCTGAGGCCGAAACCCATCCTGGGTCCTCCCGACTCCGGGGCTGGCGCTCTTACTCACTGCACCACCTAGCCGCCCCTCAACAAGTATTTCTTAAACACCTATTATCAGGCATGGTGCTAAGCACTGAGGATACAAAGAGAGGGAAAAAGACAACCAAGAATCTCACAGTCTAATGGGGGAGATAATATGAAAAAAATATATAAACAATATATAGATGTCAAACTTGGAGAGAACCCAGTTGGAATGGCACTAGTGTTAAGTAAAATGGGAAATGACTTCTTCTAGAAGGTGGGATTTTGTTGGGAAAGTGAAGGAAGTCAAGGAAGCAGGAACTGAAGATGAAACTACCAAATTCATCCCACCCTTGTAATCTGCCTCCCCCTTCAGGCAGCTATCTCTTCTATTGATTTATCCTCAGTGCAAGTCTGGAATCCTCAGCTATTGATGTAGGAGAACTCCATGACCAGACTGGTTCATTTCTTGACTAGAACATTAATGCTACATTTATAATTATGTCTAGGAATGTGTTTGATTCTTTCAACCAATTACATGTTACATTTCTTTTGTGGCCTCATGTACCTTAAAACAATGAAGAATACCCCATAATCTTTTCAATTTTTTAAGGATTTATCTATATATGATGCTGAGATTATAGGAAAATCACTTTAACATTGAGTTGTTTGTTATTATCTTCATCATCAATAGATTACACTTATGATTGATTCCATGAAACTTCCTGGACCTTTTATGATCACATTAATTGAGAACTCCACCCTTAAACTTACATTTGTTAAACTTAAACATATATTGGAGAGGGATTCTACATGAGCCATCAACTCCTCACCCTTCCTTTATTATGTAGAGAGCCCAGTGCTAATTTGAGAACCAGAAAGCTACTAAAGTATTTTCTATTTTGGGGGTGTTGCCCCCAAGTATCATTGATGTGTCACTTTCGTATGGTCTGAACATATAATTTCATAAGGTCATATGACATATGATTTCATAAGGTCTACCTGAATTGGATCTTTATAAGGAAGGACACACTCCCTATATGCCACACCTAACCTAGTCCCAAGATGAAATGTTAAAGGATCATGTAAAGCAACTGGAATGTGTCTCTCCAACGCTTTTGTTCTTATGACCCCTCTCTAGTCATTGATGGGTACGTGGAATATTTCCTTGGAATCTTCAGATTTTACTGAGAAAGTTTAAATCCCTTTTTAAGGAAAGGGAAACCATGCTAGTCTGAGTTATCCCCAAGTGAAGGTTAATATTCCCTCTCCCCAGAGAGTTTCCAGAAGAGCCTGGAGGCCACTTCTCAAGGATGTTGCAGAAAGGATCAAAGTTCAGTTATGAGTAGGATGGGCTGTTTTCTACAATACCTCCAAATTCTGAGTGAGCATCTGTGATTTTTCTGAGTAAGGACTGTAGAGAAAGAATAAAGTTTGGAGCATGGGGAATGAGTAAAGAAAGCATGGGGAGTGAAAAATTGTCAAGCAAGAGAGAGAACCCCATCTGATGCTGTGGAACAGTAATTTTCAACAGCTAAATGTTATGATACTTTGGAGCTGCCTTCAAAGAAAGAAGGAAAGGTGGGCAAAGGAGCCTGAGCTGACAGTCAATTCTAAAAGAAATCAAGGAACTAAGTGGTCTGGCTACCAGAACCCAAGAGCAAAGCCAGTGGGAGGCATTTGCTTTCCATTGGCCATTCTTGGTCCTGATAAACAGACTCAACCTGCCACAACCGTCTTCTTTCAATGCCTCTGGCTCAATCCATAAATTTGGTGCTTGAAGGAGCTGAGCATTCCTTGTTATGTCAGCTTCATCAGTGTCCTCATTAGAGTCTCAGGAATTGCAAATTTATGCTCACTCCATCAGGACCACCATTAGGGCGCATTCTTTCTAAATGCAATTTCAATAAAAATCTGTTCCTGGAAGGTCAGAACCTTGCCCTAATCCTAATTGCATGGAAGTTCACTTGAAATTTTCAAGTGTTAAGTTTTCAAATATAAATAGGCAGAAGCATCAATATTGGAGGAAACCAAGGGTTGACTTAAATTCAAGCAAAGCAGCATCCATAGAGGAAGGCCCTTGGGAGGCAGCAGTTATGATGCCCTCTTACAAAAGTTACCAGCTGTCTTCAGTTGGGATGCAAGGTGTTTCATTCCCAAAAATCTATTCATTTGGTTTTGAAGCAAGTGTTTTTAAGGATTAGTAACTGAAGGGCTAGTGTTATTTTTAATAAATAATAATCAACAGTTAGATCCTACAAGGAAATTGGTGGCATTCATCTTATTAATTACACAGTGAAATCTCCAGCTTTGCAGATGAAAAACTTCATTGTCTAGAATCACATGAACAAGAAGGACTAATCCAGTGGACAAACCCTGGGATAAATTGGAAAAAACCTCCTGGGCCTGAAGATGATAAACACAATCTATATCTAAGCTTTATTTTGAATAATTGTAAAACAATAATCCAAATATACAATGATGGTTTCAGTTATAGTCCAGGAAAAAGTTCTGAAGTTACAAACACCAAAGACCCCCAAACATTTGGGTATCAAAGCTCTTTTAAACTCTTAGAAACTTTTGAGGACCACAAGAACTTTTGTTTATGTGAATTGTTAATATTTACCATATTAAAACTTAAAATATATTAGTGTTATTATGAAAATAATTCTGACCTCACAGATACCTTGAAAAGGATCTCAGGGACTCTCAGGAATCCCTAGATCACAAATGGAGAGGGACTATTATAGTCTTTTCACTGATAGCCCTCAGGATATTGCCCCAAAATCAATAAAATGCTATTTTCAGGAAGACTATAGGGAGTCAATCAAGAAGAATTTATTAATTGCCTATTATGTGTTTGGCACTATGCTAGGTGCTAGGAAACAAAGACATGAAACAATATAAACTCTCAAGGATCTTATACTCAAAAGGGGAGATATCAAGCGAATCTCTATAAAGAGAATAAACAGTCATTACATTCAAGGTGTAAGGGGGAGGGAGGGCAGTAGCACGTGGGGGCACAAAAATCCAGAATGGTTTCTGGGAGAGGGCAGTTCTTGAACTGCATTTTGAAGACTGGGAGGGAGTCTGCAAGGGGGAATTGAGAAAAGAGTGCATTGCAGGCATGGGGGAAAGTCTCTACTGAGAGAAATGAACTAATAACCAACAATCTGGGGAGATCCAGACTTGCCCTCTTTTTGTAAAATCATGATTTTCAAAGTTCAATCTCTTGAAAGACATTACTGAGAATGAGATTAGACTTAACTTTCTTGTTCAGATCCCACCCAGATGGGGAGGCCATCTTGGTCTACCAGGTTTGGATGGGGATAAATTCCTTACATATTGTGCCCAAAGCTGGGGGGTAACTTAAGAAGTAAATGACATAATCAAAGTTTAGATCCAGCTCCTTTTTGTAATAGTCATTCTCTCATTAATTACTGATCAGAGTTGATTGCCACCCTCAGGAATACCCCTCTTCCAGCAGCATATAAGCTATAAGCGCACCATCATGATTTTCTTTGGTCTAAGAGAGAGACGGCCAAATAATCATCCTTATGTTAATAAACATGCTGGCATTATTAATAAAATGATAAAATTACCCAAAAATTCTGTCTCCTGAATTATTTAAATGTCATGCTGACAAGGAATTAAGATGAGACATAGTACAGAGGAACATAGAGAAGGCTGGTTTGTCTGGATCTTGACATGGGGGATAGAAGAACTATATAATGTCCATCCATAGTAGAGATCATATAAGGCTTTCAAAATTAATCAGAGGGTTTATCTTTTATCCTAGAAACAACAGGGAGAAACTGCAGGTTAATGACTAGGGAAGTGATATGGTCAGATCTCTGTTTAAGGAAAATCTCTTTGGCACATTGTGGAAGGTGGGGAGAGCTTTGGAGCAGAGAACCCACTGGGAAGGACAATGCAAGAGTGCAAATGAGGGGTGATAAAGTGACTTAATGTTGTGGCTATATGAATATAGAGAGAACCTTGGAATGGGAGCTTTGAGGAGGTAGATGTGGTGAGATTTTACAACTGAGAACAAAAAGCAAAACAAGTCCAATTACTGTGCAAAATGATCTGCACCTCGAGTTCTGGGTTCTGGATATAGAATGGATTGCTTGACCTTCCTCCCCCACAGGTCTTCAGCTTTCTCCAAGGCAGAGCATCCCCATCGGTCCTTGACCTCAGAAAAACTTCTCGGTTCCCAGAACTTTTGCTTGCTGCTGATTGGAGATTCTGGGGATTTGACCCAGATCTTCACATCACTTTCATGTTCACCTATATACAGTCCCACTTAGCTAGCTCCATTGTACAAGCACCTGTCCTGGGCATGGCAATATAGTAATCTTCAATAAACAAAAATAAACATAAAAATATAAAAAAGAAAAATGATCAAAGTCTATGAAAGACTCGAGAATAGTAAATCCTGTTATGCATGAGAATGTCATGCATGACACTGACTAAAAGCAGAGATAGCATCATGAGGAAATTTGCAGATGCCACACAGCTGGGAAGGATAGCTAACACGCTGGATGGCAGAGTCAGGATCCAAAAAGATTGTGTTAGGCCACAATACGGACTTGGATATAATAAAATGAGATTTAAGTCACTGTGTGGAATAAAAGGTCATGTCTGTATTATTGGTGCACTGCTCTCCCCTTTCTTCCCTTGACTCTTCTCCTCTCCTCTACTCTTGACTCTATTTTTCTCTCCTTCCTCACTCTCTTGCTCTCTCTCCTGTTGATTCAGTGGAACACAGCAGCATTTTTAAAGCTCTTCTCTCACAAAGTGTCTCACATGCATATTTCAAAATTATAGAAGTCCTTGAAAAATAAGGCAGAGGTGGGGCAGAATCAAGATGGCAGAATAAAAGCAGGAAATTGCTTGAGCTCATCCCCCAATTACCTCCAATATCTGTAAAAAAAATTATTCTCAAAAAATTTCAGAGCTACAGAACCCACAAAATGACATAGTGAAACAAATCTCCCATGGAAGGCAGCCTAGCAAGCCAACAGGATGGGTCTATTGCACTGGGCTGTCTTGGCACAGACCACTGGCACAGACCAGCCAGAGCAGACCTAAGGGGACTGAATCACAGGCAGCCATGGCAGTTTCCAGATTTCTCAACCCACAAATGCAAAAGACAGAGTAAAAGGTCAGTGAGGAAACTCTGTTGGACCTGGGAGAGAGAAGAGCACAGTCCCACCCAAGCCCCCGGGGTGGCAGAAGTGGTGGCAGCAGTGGCTGCAGTGGCAGCAATAACAGCAGCAGCAGTGACTGCTTCCAGAGCTCCAGGCCCACAGATGGTAGGGGGACCAACTGACTGATCAGAGAGAAAATGCAGGAATCTCTTTGCTGGCACTAAAGCAGGATTCTCTTACTTTGCCCTGCTTGAATCTGGGTTGCAGTCTTGGTTGGTGGTCCTGAGGTGAGGAGTCCTGGCCTGGCATAGGCTTTGAAAAGGCAGTCTTCCTTGAAGTTCTGAGGCAGGCGCCTAAAAGAAGTTCTAACAACAGCTACACAAAATCCCAGAAATTTGGGACACAGCACTCTCCATTCTGAAAGCAGAGTTCTACCATCACAAAGAGCTTAAAAATCAAGTAATGACTGGGAAAATGAGCAAACAGAGGAAAAGAAGTCAGACTATTTAATCCTTCTTTGGTGACAAGATCAAAACATAGAACCAGAAGAAGACAACAAAATCAGAACTCTGGTATCAAAAGCCTCCAAGAAAAATATGAATTGGTTGCATGTCATGGAGGAGCTCAAAAAGGGTTTTGAAAATCAAGTAAGAGAAGTGGAGTAAAAGTTGGGAAGAGAAATGAGAATGATGCAAGAAAATCATGAAAAAATGAGTCAACAGCCTGCTAAAGGAGACCCAAAAAAATGAAGACAATAATATCTTAAAAAATAGACTTATTGAAATGGCAAAAGAGGCCTAAAAAGCCAATGAGGAGAAGAATGCCTTAAAAAAAAGAATTTGCCAGATGGAAAAAGAAGTTCAAAAGCTCACTGAAGAGAATAATTCCTTCAAAATTAGATTGGAGCAAATGGAAGCTAATGACTTTATGAGAAATCAAGGTATCATAAAACAGATCTGAAAAAATAGAAGACAATGTGAAATATCTCATTGGAAAAACTGCTGACCTAGAAAATAGATTCAAGAGAGATAATTTAAAAATTATTGGGCTACCTGAAAACCATGATCACAAAAAGAGCCTAGACATCATCTTTCAAGAAATTATCAAGGAAAACTTCCCTGATATTCTAGAACCAGAGGACAAAATAGAAATTGAAAGAATCCATCAATTGCCTCTTGAAAAAGACCCCAAAAAGAAAACACTTAGGAATATTATAACCAAATTCCAGAGTTCCCAGGCCAAGGAGAAAATAGAGGGCTTTTAGGCATTCTTGATGAAAAAACCAGAGCAGAATAGAAAATTTGACATTCAGATACAAGAAGCAATAAGCATGAGAAGGTAAACAGGAAATAGAAATCATAAGGAATTTATTAAAGTTGAAGTGTTTATATTCCTACATGGAAAGATAAGATTTTTAACTAATGAGACTTTTCTCAGTATTAGGATAGTTGAAAGGAAAATATATATTTGAGTGTATACACACATATGTGTGTATATACATATATTTGTATGTATATATATTAGTGTATATGTGTATATATGTATACATAGACAGAGGGCACAGGGTGAATTGAATATGAAGGAATGATATCTAAAAAATGAAATTAAGGGGTGAGAGAGGAATATGTTGGAAGAAGAAGGAAGAGATAGAATAGGGAGGCAAGAGAAAGCTGTTACTCTTAAACCAAGTGGATTAAGGAGGTAATAACATACACACTCATTTGGGTACCTTACCCTACAGGAAAATAGGGGGAAGTGGATAAGAGGGGGGATGATATAAGGGAGGGCAAATTGGGGGAGAAGGTAGTCAGAAGCAAATACTTTTGAAAAGGGACAGGGTCAAAGGAGTAAACAGAATAAATGGAGGGTGGGATAGGATGGAGGAAAATACAGTTAGTCTTTCACAATATGACTACTATGGAAACGTTTTGCATAACTACACATGTATAACCTATATTGAATTGCTTGTCTTCTCAGTGGGGGCGGGTGAGGAGGGAAGAAGGGAGAGAATCTGGAACTCAAAGTTTTAAAAACAAATGTTAAAAAAATTATTTTTACATGCAACTGGGAAATAAGATATACAGGCAATGGGGTATAAAAATCCATTTTGCCCTACAAGAAAATAAGGGGGAAGGGGAAAAAGGGAATTAGGGTATATAAGAGAGGGCAGACTGGGGAAAATCAATAAACCTGTACTGAGAACATATTTTGTGCAAGGTACTTTGTCAAGTAGGAAGGATACCAAAAAATCAAACAAAACAGTCTCTGCTCACAAGGATTCACATGGGAAGTGGAACCCATGCTAAGTCTAGAAGGAACCAAAGAATTCTCAGAGGCTGAGGAGATGATTCTAGCATTAGCAGCATCCCGGATAAAGGTATAAGCATAGACAATGAGGCAGTAAGTGAGAAGCATCACCAGTTAGACAGTTTGGCTAAAACATCAGGCTTGTAAAGCCAAGTCAACTCAATAAGAATTTATTAACTACCTACCTACTATGTGCCAGGCACCGTATGAAATATGTGTGGAAAGGGGATTGGCAGGTTGGTTAGAGAGGATTCTTTTTTATGTATGACAGACTAGGTTGCTACCAACTTCCCTTCTAATTCAGAAATCCTGCAATTTGGATTCTTTGATGCTGCATTCGAACATATCACCAGGGCTTCCTCACAATGACCTGGAATAAGCAAACTCGCTGTCCTGGCCAGAAATGAGACCTTTGGTTCTTAGATTATAAGAAAGGCGTGGCCAGAAATGCTTCCACTGAGTCATGTGGTTTGTCTGATTAAATTAGATATTTAAAGGGCACAGGAGCTTGCAACATATGGTTAAGAATCTTGTTAACCCATTCTCCTAGGCCAACATGGACCCCTCAGCACAGGGCCTTGTTGGAACAGAAACCCAGAAGGATGGGTTAAGGGCTTGGGTTTGGAGCACAGTCGTTGAGAAAGAAATGAAGAGAAGAGTTCGTTTTCTAAGTGAACAGGAGCTGCATCTGCGAGGGCTCTCTCTGTGTCTGATGCATCATCTGTCTCTGTTACTGAGTCGAGGCCCAGCCCTCCCAGCAGTAATTCCTGCTGAAGCCAAGCCTGAGCACTCCATCACTGCCCTGGCTGTGGAGGGAGAGGCTGTAGATCATGCTATTCCCTGACAACGTGAGCATCCCATTTGGCCTTCTCTGCCTGCGGGGCTTTTTGTTCTTTTGATAAAGTGTGTAACAGCTCTTGATCCTCCCAATTAGCCGAAGAGCAAAGCTGGCAGACACACTGTTCCTGCAAGGCTGAGCTCATTTCATTTTAAAGTTTGTTCTCCCGGAAAGTGCCTTTCTCCCCCTGGTGCTCAGGTGATGCTCCAGGTTTCCAGGTCACTGCATGATTTCTTGTGCGCTCCTTCCCTTGGTTCAAAGGGCTGATCATCACGTGGGGAAGATGCATTTTCACAGGCTGCCTTTTTAAGTGTAAGTGCCCACATCCTGCTGGCCTTGGTGGTATCCCGTTAAAGGCTCGGGGGGGGGGGGGGGGGACATTCATCAACTGCACAGCTCTCTCCATCCTGCAAGTGCACATTTCGGCATGTGCTAAGCATCTCTGCCTGCAGAGGGCTGAGGGGAGGGGGCTCAGTCCTCATAAGGGATTGGTTTTCTTTTTATCCTTCTCTCAACCACACCTAAGCCTTTGGTAAAATGGTGCCTAAACTCCCCCTTTACTATAATCTTCCAGAAGCAGCTCCAGGGAAGACTCCACTAGAAGGGATTAGCATGGCTTCCAGTGCCAGGGCCTTCCTTCCTAATAGGTCAGCAGCTCCAATATCAGACACACATGGGCAATGCCTCCCAACGTGTTAAACGTTCTCATCCTGCACAAGCCTCATCTGTACCTTTCCAGAAACCCCACACACAGCATTCACCCAGGGCAATGGGAGCCCAGCTCCTGGTTATGCTGTGGACTTCATGCTTATCACATGCCCCAGCATCCACAAACATATACACATGCATGTACATGCATGAACACATATATACACGTGCATGTACATGCATATACACATATACATGTGCGTGTACACACATACACACATACATACATGTGCATGCATGCACTCATATACACATATGTGTGCACATACACACATGTATGCACATGTACACACATGCATGTACATGTATACACATGCACATGCATACACTATATGTACACATGCACACATATACATGTGCATATACATGCATGCACACACATTATACCGTGCGTGTACACATGTACACAAACATGCACATGCATGTAACCTGCATACACACATATAGACACTGCATGTATGTACGCGTCTACACATACACATGCACACATATGTACACATACATGTACATGTGTGTGCACACACAGAGTCACATGAGCCCCCACAAAATCTAACTGATGTGCGGGGCTCTCTGTACAGTGCTCACTAAGAACAACAGCTTCTGAGAGCTGGACACTACTACCTGTTGACTTTGTTATGCCAACTACAGCACATATTAGTTATGTGTACAATACAGTTAATGAAGCAATGTAAGAAATGAGCTGAAAGCAAAGATCTCCCTGTGCTCTGTGATGTCTTACCCAGTGGTTACCATGATTCCAGTGGAAAATGGTGGACATACAGGGACTCTCCCCTGTGGGCAATAGTTAACATAACTGCACCATGGGTTCTTGAGATCAGGGGACATTCTGTGACTACTTTGTAAAATAACAAGTTGCCCAATCTTTTACCTCCTCAGTAAGCTATGCTGCAGCTGCTAGAGCCTTGCATAAGTTTGCTATTTTGTATGTTCCCTACAAGCCATGTTGTCCTAGAAACTAGATCATTACTGAAATCCTCTCTCGTTGCAGAAATATAATTTGCTTCATTTGTACCAGCCATTCCTCTAGTACTTCTGGGCATAGTTGTTGTGTGGTGAGGCACTCTGGGGCTTACTTCTTGGTCTTGTCCTCGCCTATGGTCTTTCTTTTTTTCTATTCAGTCATATTTAGTTTCAGTTTTTGGACTGAAATTTTACATTTGCCATCATTCTTTCCTGTTCTGAGCAGTGCTGTTCTCTTTACTCCTACCCCTTTGTAGACTGGATGCTCTGTCACTGTTGATCCAGCGAGGGTGCCTGTGTATTAGGTCCTATCTTCTGCCTCAATCCCTGCCTACTGTTTCCATCTGCTGCTGGTCTCCTGGGAGTTAAGGTTTCAGCTCGGATTCTTGTTCATCTCTTTGCATGACCCTTAATCAGAAGTTACTTGTCACACCCTGGTAAGCATCAATAGATCCCACTGGGATGCTGGAGATTAGGCTGCTTTTGTTTTCCTACACTGCTCCCTATCCCCACTCCCTAGTACTATTGCCCAAGAATTGAGTTGGTTCTATTGCCTAATTCGACTTCCAGTGCTCTCAGGAGGACACAGCCAAGCCTTGATACAATATGCTTCTCTCTAGGTAGGCTAGTTCTGTCCTGTTCTGATAGGCCAGGATACAGCTTCAAGTGCCCAGTCACTGGAGCAGAGAAGTCCCTGCAGGCCCATTTGCAGGTGACCAATCCTTGCCTGTGCTGCTACTTTCTGGCCTGTTCACAGAGTTTTTCTTTGTTTTCCTGGGTGACCCACTTTTCAAGGTCTCTTTTATTTTCTGATTTGATGAAGTTTTCCCAAAGTCAAGCCCTCCCCCAGCCGCCTCCCTCTTCTGGCCATCTTTCTGTCTGTTTCTAGACTGCTTGGGGGTGCATATTTCCAAGCCTCTTCAGATGTCTTTATCATGGCATTCTAGGGATGTTTTCAGATATTTGAAAGGGAGAGTTCATTGAAGAACTTGGTTTCTCTACAACAATCATTTATGCTGCCATCTTAACTGGAAATTAATCTGTCTCATAATCTATTTTATATTAGAATAAAATATCCTCTGAATGATCATTCAAGACTATTAGAGTGTTAGAAGTAGAAGAGATCTTTCTTATCTTCTGGATTCTTTTATTGAGGAACAGTCCAAGTCATCGAATGACTTTCCAAAGTCAGCCACTTTGCAAGCGGCAATGTTTTAAATTTGAACCCAAAACATCAGACTTTCCCTCCAAAAGCATCCATTCTGTGCCTTGCCATATGGCTGACAACAGCGCATCAGAAAGATGTGAAACATTAAAAGTCGGGAAGAGTTGGAAGGGACAAGTGGGGTCAAGGAAGTGGGGAACTACCGCTTGATCCTGGTCATTCTCCAAGGTATCAAGAGATTCTGAAATCTTTTCTATTACCATTGACTAACTTCATGTTTCCTCTTGTTCAATTCTGGTCCAGGATTATTTTTTATTCAAAACGTGGTACTAAAATAATCCCTCGGAAAATCATAGGATAAAAACTTACATCCCCAAACTGGGTATTTTCTTATCTGCCTAGATTGTCATCAATGAATATTTATCAGTGGCTTTAGAGGATCTGATTCTTCCCTCCTCTCTCATTTACATACCAAATGTTTGTTTGTGCAGAGGAATAAAACCTATAACTTTCCTTTTCCCCAGAGGAGTGGCACATTTACATTGCCCAGACACGCACAACCCCCAGGTCATTCCTTGGGAATAGAGCTCTTAACTAATAATAATAATAATAATAAAAACATGGGTCAGTTTAATTTCCCTAGAGGCATATCCCTAAGGTGTGTTCTGGTTTCTTACCAACAGAGAGGTCAGCCGCAGAACCTCTGAGGTATGAACTGTCTGATGCTCAGTAGCTCACTTCCTTTCTCTCTCCTCCTTTCCTTGATACTTAGAATTTCAGCTCCCCAGTGGACTGCATTGTCCTTGAAAAAACAAAAGCTCCTGGCAGAGAAAATATAGAGATTTCTTGAGATTGACAAATGCTTTGGGAAATATCACCTAAAGTATTTTAAAGAGCCCGTTGTCTTTTCATTAGGGCACTCGTGGGGTTAGAAAACACATGGTTCCCAAAAGAAGAACTATTTTTTTTCAATATAGGACTGATTGAATGCATTTGAGTAAAAGTTCTCAAAATCTAATTAAAATTAGTGCCAGAAGTAGGCTCATCCATCAGAACACAACACATCAAGTTTGAGCCGTTGGCTCTGTTTTGCCTGCCTTCTCCTAGAGATATTGAATGATCACTAGAGAAGTTTCCTCAACTTCCTGAAGAAAACAAGAGATCTCTTAGCATCATAAGAGCACTTCCCATTTATTCGGGGAATCTGTGGCAGTCTTTCAAAGAGCACACAGACGGAGATCTTGTGGACCTTGCATCTCCTTTGGGTGGAAGTCCACTCCATCCGTGTAGATCCCGACGCCTCTATAGCTTATATTCTTAAAGAATTAGTAAGAACCCGCCTGACCCAACTCGATGTTAATATGTGTTTGTCAGCTGTCAAAGGCTTCAGCATCTGGGGGAGGGCTGAGAAGGCCTGGGGCAAACGGAGGAATTTGAGCTAAGTCCTGAAGGAAGCCAAGTCGGCCAGAAATATGTTGCTGAGGAGGAAAAGGACCGTGTGCATTGGGGATGCCATTGTGTCCATCCTGCCAATTAAATCAGCGGCGCTTAGACGTGCCTGGGGTTTGACTACTAGAAGGTGTCCGAAAAAAATGAACGCCTCAGCCGGCTCAGTGAAATGGAACAGACAAGCAGGCCGGCGATCCGGGCCGAGACTTTCCTAGGTGGGGGACGGGTCCTACAGAGACTCCCCCGTGGGGAAAATGCTGCGCGTTAAGAAAGAAAGCAGTTTGGTGCCTGCCCGGCCCTGTGCCAGCTCTGGGGTTCCTTCATGGAGAGAGATGAACGTTCGACTGGTCCCAGTCACCTTCCGAAGGGCACTGCCTCGGCCCGGAGCCGCAGACCCTTCCTGTCCACCGCCTTGGGGCCTCCCGGCTCCAGAGCCCTGTAGAGTCATCCTAGGGTCTGAGGGCGCCTCCAGCAAGCCCCGGCCCCGCCCTCCCCCACCCGCTTTTTGCTTCTAAAGCTGCTCCATCTCTAACCGTTGCAATCATCTCTGGTGGTGGAATTAATTACTGTTGCTGTTATTAATTAAATTGTCTTGGTCAATTATTCATCTTCATATGATGCACCAAGGTTAATGAACAGCTTTCTTCAACACATCCTCTCCTAACAGCAAACAGCAGAAGCAGCGGGTTCGGAGCAGCCGCCTTCTGCCTCCAGGCGGGAGCTCTGGCCCACCCAGGCCAGCGCCGCACACACAGCACGCCCGCTGACACCGCACGGACGGCACGGGCAGAGTCCGCTACAAGTGATTCCGAAGATGCTTTCTTCATAAGTCAAGTTCGAAAAGCTGGTACTCACCCACACATCAGAAGTATGATCGTGAACAAGGGCGGCTTTGGGAGGCTGGAGCCGTGGCTAGCCTGGATTGCTGTCTGTGATGGTGAGGGACTCCCCACAGGGCGGCGTGTCGTGACTGTCCCCAGCTGGGGATAGCCAGCCACACACGTTCTCGTGCATCCTCAAGGCAATTACTTCCATGAACAGAAACACTTTTACACATATTTCTAAGTGGCATAAACTAGGCAAAAGATGTGCACGCCCTTTTTCCCCTTGAATGATCCGAATGCTAACACCTGATGACCAGTAACTTCCAGATTGTTGCTGGTTCCAATTCTTAAAATCCTAGAGATTTACCAGTGATACTAGCATTAGTGGCATTTGTGACCCTCCGTCTAATTTCTCCCCATCACAGGCTGCCTTAAATCACATCCAACACATCCTTAACTTCTTTAGCCCAAGACAATCACCCCCTCCCAATAGTCCATCTGCTTCATAGCCACTGGAATAAGTCTGCAGCTGGGAGAAAATCAATTCAATAAGGATTCTATAATAGGACTTCTTAGTGTTTAAAATGTGGTCTACTCAACATGGGAAACTCTGTGGATTCATAGAAGGGGAAAGGCTTACTTCAAAGACTGAACCACATGACTTGGCTGCTGTTTCTTAGGAGAGCATGGCTTGCTCTTTGCATGAGAAAATGGGTTCACTCACATTTGGACAAAACAGCCCTCAAGAAAAATGCGGAAGGGTGAGCCACGCTAGAGATATTCATAGAAGATGCCTGTAAAGTGTAAAGGGTCACTTAGAATCCTCTATTTGGGTTATGTGTTAAAATATCTTGCATTAGATGTGCCTAGATTGACCCTGGGGGTGTCAGCTGATGAGATCTTCTGCTGAGCATCTACAGGGAGAATCAGATTCTCCACTGAACACTTCACTTTCTCCCTGAAGTGCTGATGAGGCAGCATTAGACGGTAATGATGTGCTCCTCATGAAACAAGATGCCAAGCTTGAATTGGTGTCATCATGGATGAGATAGACACAGTCCCCAAAAGCCTGAAGGATGATTTGGCTGCCAGCCATCCCTTTCTGCCAAGAAATACGGATGTAATGCCCACTGTTGTGGCATACATCCTAGCAAAGCAGATAAAGTTTCTGCAAAGCAAAGGGTAGCAAGTGGTAGGAAGAAGTCATATAGCTTGGATACCCAACAGAGAAGAAGTGGACAAGGACAGAGAATTTTGTCATGGTCCCTCATAACAACAGGACCAACCAGGGTCCCTGGTCCTAAGGCAGCCTTAAACTCTGTAGTAAATCAACAAACTTTGCTAAAGCATCTTTTTCCCCTAAAAGCCCTACAGTAGGTATTTCAAGATAAATTAATCAGAGAATCAAACAATCTCTAACTTGGAAGGAACAGAATCCAAGTAGTCCAGTTCATATCTACACTAGAATCTCCCACTACAATATAATTAAGAAGTATTCATCCACTCTTTGATTAAAGATCTCAGTGCATAGTGCTGGAGGGGGCAAGAAGGGGGAAGGACTACAAAAAGCATTAATGAGACTAAATTCCTGCCTTTGTGTAACTGACAAACTAGTAGATTCCTATATCTTTGATTTTATTGATCATTTCAATGTCTTTAATTAAATAACAATCATTACCCCTAGAAATTTAAGGAGGATTTTCCCCCATAGTTTCACAGAATTGCAGGGACTTCAGAGGCCACCCAGTCTAACCTGTATATGAAGAAAAACCTCTTCTAATGTATACATTAAAACAGCTAATAAAGCCTTTGTAAGTCAATAACAACAAGCAACCAGTCTTTATTAGGTGCCTACTGTGTGCCAGGCATTGTGCCAAGCTCTGGGAATATGAAGAGAAGAAAAAAATATGGATAGCCAGGGCCAAGAGGGTGGAGCAAAGCCAGGGACTTGCCTGATCTCTCTCTCAAACCCCTCCAAATGCCTTTAAATAATGACCTTACACAAATTCTAGAGCAGCAGAACCCACAAAAGACAGAGTAAAACAATTTTCCAGACTAAGACAACTTAGAAGGTTAGCAAGAAAGGTCTGTTCCACCAGGATGAGAAAGGAATATAGTCCAGTGCAGGCTCCAGGGCAGACCAGATCCCAGCAATTCAGGAACAGGCCTCAGGACAACTGGATGAGTGGCAGCAGTGGCAGTGGCAGTGTCCAGACATTACAGCCCACAAACCCCAACAACAACTCAGAAGATTGTCAGGAGATGTCTGTTGCACAGGGTTGAGAATGGAGCACAGTCCAGCACAGGTCCACAGCCACAGCCCCAGCAACCCAGGAACAGGCATTGGGAGCCACTGAATCAATAGTGGCAGCAGCATCTTCCAGAGCTCTCAGCCCACAGACATAAAAGGGGTCAAACACCTGATCAGAAGAAGATTACAGAGGTCTCTGTTGGCACTGGGGGCAGGACTCTGTTGCTTTGCCCATACTCACATCCCAGTCACAGTCATGGATGGCAGTCCCAGGGTGGGGAGGAGTTCTGGCACACCAGAGCCTGAAGCTACAGTGGAAGAAGACACTCCTTACAATTCCAGGGTATAAAAGAGTGCTTGTGGCCACTCACAAACAAGAGCATAGGCCAGCAGAGTAGTATATGCACCTCTCCATCATACCAACTTTGAAGAACTGAAAACTTACAGGTCCCTAGAAGTATCTCTGAAAAACAACTGCACAAAACCGCTCAAGCTTAGGACAATCCTCCCTCCACCCTGGAAACAAATCCCTATTTAACAAAGAGTTAAAATTCAAGTAATAGGCTGGGGAAATGAGCAAACAACAGAAAAAAATATGACCATAAAAAGTTACTATAGTGACAAAGAAGATCAAAACACAGAAAGCTCACAAGAAAATAACAAAATCAAAACACCTATATCCACAGCCTCTGAGAAAAATGTGGAAGAGCTCAAAAAGGATTTATGAAAACCAAATAAGAGAGGTAGAGGAAAGAATGGGCAGAGAAATGAAAGTGATGCAAGAAAATCATGAAAAAATGAGTCAACATCTTGGTAAAGGAGACACAAAAAAAATACTGAAGAAAATAAAAACTTCAAAAACAGACTAGGCCAAATTGTGAAAGAGATACAAAAAGGCAGTGAGGAGAAGAACACCTTAAAAAGTTTTACTTGGTCAAGCGGAAAAAGAGGCTCGAAAATTCACCAAAAGGGGAAAAAACAAACTACTTAAAAAGCATAATTGTACAAACGGAAAAAGAAATACAAAATACAAAAGCTCACTGAAGAAAATAATTCCTTAAAAACTAGAATTGAGAAAAATGGAAGCTAATGACTTTATGAGAAATTTCTAAACAATAAACTAAAACCAGAATGAAAAAAAATAGAATATGAAATAACTCATTGGAAAGAAAACTGACCTAGAAAATAGATCCAGGAGAGAGAATTTGAAAATTATTGAACTACCTGAAAGCCATGATCAAAAAAGAAAAAGAACCTAGACATCGTCTTTTAAGAAATTATCAAGGAAAATTGCCCTGATATTCTAGAACCAGAGGGTAAAATAGAAATTAAAAGAATCCACCAATCACATTCAATGGGCTTGGAATGTGATAGTTCAGAGGGCAAAGGAGCTAAGATTACAACTGAGAATCACCCACCCAGGGGCAGCTAGGAGTCGCAGTGAATACAGCACCAGCCCTGGAGTCAGGAGGACCTGAGTTCAAATGCGGCCTCAGACACTTAACCCAAAAACTAGCTGTGTGACCTTGAGCAAGTCACTTAAGCACAATTGCCCTCCAAAAAGCAAAAAAAAAAAAAAAAAATCACCTACCCAGCAAAACTGAGTATAGTCCTTCAGAGGGGAAAAGTGAATATTCAATGAAATAGATGACTTCCAAGCATTCTTGATGAAAAGATCAGAGCTGAATAGAAAATGTGACTTTTCAAATATGAGATTCAAGAGAAGATAAAAAGGTAAACAGGAAAGAGAAAACATAAGGAACTTAATAAGGTTGGACTATTTACATTCATACATGGGAAGATGATACTTGTAACTCATAAGAACCCTCTCCCTCTCTCTCCCTCTCTCTCTCTCTCTCTCTCTCTAATATATATATGTAATATATATAATATATATAATATAATTATATATAATATAATATAATTATATAATATAATTATATTATATTATATGTATTATATATAATATAATAATATTATATAATAATATATTATAATATATGTAATATAATATATTATAATATATATGTATAATATAATATATAATATATAATATATTATATATAATATATTATATATTATATTATATATAATAATATATTATATAATAATATTATATTATATTATTATAATATATAATATATATTATATATTATATATATTTATATTATATATAATTATATATACTATATATATAAATATATAGTATATATATTTATATTATGTATATATTATATAATATATATATTAGAGAGAGATAGAGAGAGAGAGAGGGAGGGAGAGGGAGAGAGGGGGCATAGGTATGAGTCGAATATAAAGGTATGATATCTAAAAAATTAAATTAAGGGGTGAGAGAGGAATGTACTCTGAGTAAAGGAAAGGGAGAAGAATGGGGTAAATTATCTCACATAAAAGAGACAAGAAAAAGCTTTTACAGTGGAGGAGAAGAGAGCAGAAATTCCTCAAAGAGGCAGTAACATGCACACTCATTAGGTATACAAATCTATCTTACTTTGCAGGAAATAGAGGTGATAAGAGAAGAGGAAGGTCACAGAATGAAGGGCAGATTGGGGTAGGGGACAGTTAGAAGAAAAACACTTTTGAGGAGGGACAGGGTAAAAGGAGAGAGAGAATAGAATAAACAAGGTGCAGGAATAGGATAGAGGGAAATACAATCAGTAACTATGGGGGAAAATTTTGGAAGCAGGTATCTCTGATAAAGGCCTCATTTCTCAAACATATAGAGGAGTCAAATTTATAAAAATAAGAGCCATCAAAAGATATGAAGTTTTAATATGAAGTAGTCAAGGGGGGCGGCTAGGTAGTGCAGTGAGTAGAGTGTCGGTTCTGGAGTCAGAAGGACCTGAGTTCGGATCCGACCTCAGACACTTAACGCACAAACAAGAAACCTAGCCGTGTGACCTTGGGCAAGTTACTTAACCCCAATTGCCCTCCAAAAAAGCAAAAAAAAAAAAAAAAAGGTGAAGTAGTCAAAACTATCTATAGCCATATGAAAAAATGCTCTCAATCACTATTCATTGGAGAAATGCAAATTAAAACAATTCTGAAAGGACAGAAAAGGAAAATGACCAATGTTGGAGGGGATATGGGGGAAAAATGAGACATTAAGGTACTGTTGGTGGAGTTATGGACTGATTTAAGCACACTGTAGGACCTTCTGGAACTATGCCAAAATGGCTATAAAGCCGTGCATACGCTCTGGCCTGGCAGGGCCACTGATAGGTCTGCACCCCAAAAAGAGGTTTTAGAAAAAGAGGGAAAGGACCGAAATGTGCAGAGATATTTGCGGCTGCTCTTTTCTGAGGGTAGAGAACTGGGCACTGAGCGGACCCCCATCAATGTGACCGTGATGGGGTGCTGTTGTGCTATAAGAAATGATAAGCAGGATAGTCTGAGAAAAGCCTGGAAATATTTACATGAACTGATGCAAAGTGAAATGCACTGTGTAAAAAGTAACATCAGTATTGTTGAGACTGACTGAACATCAGTATATATGACTTAGCTATTCTCAGCATTAAATGATCCAAGAAAACTCTGAAAAAATTGTGGTGAAAATACTGTCCATACCCAGAGAAAGAACTGATAATATCTGAAGACAGATTGAAGTATGCTTTTTTTTAACTTTATTTTTCTTGATGATTTTCCCCCTTTGGTGTATCTATGTTTTCTTTCACAATATGACTATTATGGAAATGTTTTGCATGACTACACATGTGCAACCTATATCAAATTGCTTGCCTTCTCAATGAGAGGGAGGAGGAAGGAAGAAAGAGAACCTGGAACTCAATGTTTTAAAAACAAATGTTAAAAAGTATTTTTACATATAACTGGGGGAAAACAAAATGCTATTTTTTAAAAAGTTAAAGGGAGGAAAATATGGGTGGACATGGTCCCTTGTGTACAAGGAGCTCACATTCTAATGGAGCAGTGGGCATGTTGTACATGTACATAACTGCATAAGATACAGACAGAACAGAGCTGGAGGGAGGTAGTATTGTGGGAAGGTGCTAGCTGAAAATTGGATTTTAACTGAGTTTTGATGAAGCCAGGGAAACCAAGAGATGGAGGTGAGGAGGAGGAGGAGCATCCCCAGCAAGAGAGATAGCCAATGCATGGCAGGAATAGTGTGTTGTGTTTGAGGAACAACAAATAGGCTAGTGGAGCTGAAATATAGAGTTCAGGAAGGGTAATAAAATGTAAGAAGAATTCAAAAGTAGTGCTGGCTGGGGCTCCAAATGCCAAACAGAGAATTTTCTATTTGATCCTAGAGGCAATAGGGAACCACTGGGGTTCATCAAATGGAAGAGGGTGACATAGTCAAACCTTTGACAACAGAGGGGAGAATGATGAGAGTGCTAAGAGACCAATTAGCAAGCTTTTTCAAGAGTACAGGTCACAAGGATTGAGAGTCTGTATCTGAGTTGTAGCTTCCTGAGTGAAGGAGAAAGGGTGTTTAAGAGAGGTGGAGGTGGAAAGGACTTGATATAATGTGGGGTGAGTGAGGAGTTGGGGCTGTGGGCCTGGAAATGGTGGTGCCCTTAATGGCAATAGGGAATTGGAGGGGGAGAGGGAAGGGCGGGAAAGGGGAGGGAGAGGATTATCTGTTTCAAACATATTGATCTTGAGATAAGTACACAAAACATCTAGTTAGAAAGTAATGTTGCACTGGTGGTCAGAAGAGAGGTTAGAGTTAGGTATATGTGAATTTGTGTGTGTGTGCAATGTTTGCTATATACACATATATATGTTAATATGTATATGTACATACATATACACACATACACATAATATGTATTAACCCATTAAAATGTAACTCATTAAAATTAATCTAATTCCATGAATTTCTGAAAACAGCAGTGACTTAGCAATGATCTTCATAGTCTTCTCCATGAACAACAGTCCCAAGGAAGCCACCACCACTGTGTTTCTCCCCATTGGAGCCATCCAAGCAATAACCATCCTTATCATTGTCACACAGTTCAGTCCTCTTCAATGACAATATCAACCACAGCTAAAGAACCATCACTGCTTTGCATTACTTCACTAGCAATTAGCATGTTTAACGTCTCCAGGTCACCATATGTGCATTTTATTTTAGGGAAAGAGAAAATCCTTTTGAGAGACAGAATGGCTTAGGGGGTGTGGCATCCTCAGCAGGTCAGTTTTGGACTCATTACATTCAGGATCTAGGCTCATCGCAGCTAGCGCTGTCCTTCTCCATCATGAGAATCTCTAGTAGATCTCTCCTCACTTTTGAGATTTGAGATAAAACCTTCATGGGAAACTGCCTTCTGAAGGCACTTCTCTTCCTTTAGACGGGTAGATATCACGTGCCAATTGTCGTGTGAGCCCATTCCTTAGTTTTTTCTTCTCATGTAGCGATTCATCAGTGTTTGATATATTTTTCACAAAGATCCCTGAGTACAGAACCCAACAGATTCACCTTCAGGAAGTGGTTCTCAAATCCAGTAAGCTCCACTAAATAACCAGAATGTCTTTCTGCATCTGAAGAATTCTGTCCCATTGAAATCTGTGATCTGCATGTCAGAATGGTGTCTATCCTGAAAACAAGGAATTAAATTTGGAATTTGGTGTGTTGATAATAACCATGATTAGAGATAAGAATCCAAAGATCACTTCTGGTAACTGGGACAGCTCTTTGACTTTGAGATGTGCTATGAGTCCTATGCAGTTTATCAAATCAAATCTAAGGAGACAGAGAGCTTTTTCCACAACAGTCATGATATAAGGTAATAGTTAAAGGTCTTACCCTCATGTCTAGATAGTCTCCAGAACTAGCATGCAACCTACAAATATCCATCTTAATGTTCTCATCAATATCCAATCCAGCAAGTGCCTCAATGATTTCAGCCTCTATAAGAGCTCACAGTTGGCATATCTGAATAATTTGGGATTGATATTTCCTTGCAAAATTTAAAATAAACTTATGGTGCTGTTTAGATACAGAGAGGGAGGGAGAGAGACAGAGACAGAGATGTGGATGTATGTATGTGTGTGTGTGTGTATATATATATATATATACACATATATATATATAAAAACACATATATGTATACATTTACACACCCAGATACATGCAAATATATCCTTATCTGTTTATATATTTGTGTATGTATGTACAAGAAGATATAAGAATGATATGTATAAGATATGCTAATTGAACAAATGTAGCTGCTGACATTATCAGCTGAGGAAGCATAGAGGGAAAAGAGGAACCCTTCAGAGACGAGGAACTCACCATCTCTTCAACAGCCCATTTCACTCTGTAGAGTAATTTTAATTATTGATAAGATTTCCTGCCATCAAGCCTAGATTTGCCTCATTGAAACTTTAACCTAAAATAAAGAAAAGACATAACAGAATCGGTATCAGAACCACTATTCATCAGCCACATGACAGCAGCCCAGGGGCCCACCACTGCCCTGCTGGTACCTCTCTCATAAACAGCAGGACAATGTATTCAAGGCTTCACATGACCCTCAGTGACAGGGAGAACCCAATGTCTCTCTCCTCATCCAGGGTTTACCCAAATGTATCTAGGAAGGAAAAAGAACCCAAGGTCCCTTGGAACTCTTCTGTCTGTCTCTCAGTCCTGGCTCAGCAGACAACCCAAAGGCTCTGCTCCTTCACAAGGTAAGCAGACCAGAAAACAATACCTGCCCATGGTCAAGTGGAGATTGTATCACACAGAACAAGTACCAGTGACCCTAAGAACTATGTTCCTGGCCAGTGCTCCCCTTCCCATCCCCCTCCCATTAGAAGTGAATACACTCAATCAACAATTGACTTAAACAGGTAGAACTGGATAGATAGTGACTGAAGGTTGTATCTGTTTATTATCTTCATTCTTGTAAAGTGACATTGACTTGGACTTTCACTCTATTCAGTACATTATTTGAGTCTTCACAGAGAACCATAAATATCATGAGGCAGACGAGACTTTCCAAGCCACAGAGAAGAGTCACCCAAGGAAGGGTCTTGTCACTAGAATAAAATTCTCCCAACCCCTGTCTCTGTTACCAACCACCCTAGGGCAAGGTGGGGCTCACCTCTGCTCTTGACATGGCTGCATCCATGATCAGAGAGTCTCTTGGGCTGCTTCTGACCCTCCCAAAACATTTATTTATTTATTTATTTCAAATAAACAAGTTTCTACTTCTATCTCTTCAGAGCTGATTCTAAAATTATTCCTAATTTGATTCTTCTTCCCTGTCTTTTCAGACATAACCAACTTCATTTCTTGCAATGATACTTAGTACCCACTACATTCAATCCCTCTAAGTCAATTCTTGACAAGACGTAGTAAAGATGTGCAGGTGAGAAGGTTCTTATCCTGCTATCAGACTTTGATTTCTTTAGGATTGACCTTTTTGGTCACATCATTCTCTGTCCTTCCCTTCCCCCGGATGCCACCATGAATGAAAGCACATGTTGACTTGGTTTAGAGGAAATTTGAAAATTTTACATAGAATTTTCCTCCTGCCTTATTCTCTGCCAATGACATTGGCACATAGTAGCTATGAGAATCATCCTCATCATTTATATGGTTCTATAAAGTTGGCAAAATACTTTATATAGATTAATCTCATTTGACCTGCACAACAGTCCTGTAAGGTAAGTGTTATTATTATCCCTATTTTAAAATAAAGAAACTGAGGCTGACAGGTTGTGACTTGCCCATTACAATGATCTTCATGCCAGTCCCTTTACTTAAACTCATCATGGTGTCTTTCAGATGAAATAAATGTCCAATGAAATCACATTTTCTATTGACAATAGACCCACAAGGAAACAAATCATCTTCACTTCCTCTCTTGACCTCTCCAAGGATCACAAGATAAACATCCTTTGACTTAGATGCAACTTGCTTAGGTATTCTCTTTTCATTTGAAGATAGCTCTTTCATCTTTAGACTATCAGTGTTGGTGTCCGATCTCTCCACTAATTCTTAGTTGAATGGCTCTTGGACAGAGCCATTGCTCCAAATACCCATGGTTAGATTACTTTATGGTAAATAGTCTAGGTATTAGAGATCCCTAACATACTCTGCTCCCTTTCTGCTCCTCTATTAGCACCAAGGTGCAAGTGTAATGGGACAGTGCAGAGCTTAGGCCATGTTTGCACTTTCTTATTCATGGTTCATTATGGCTAAAACTCCCCTCAACTGGTCCCCAAATTACCAATTATCCCCCCTCTCTTCATAGCTAGGCTATTCCTCATTTTATGTCCAGAACTATAGTCAAAACCCTCCCAGTTGGGTAGAACTTTTTCTATGTTGGCATCATATCCAATAACACAAAGTCATCTTCACAAAACCATGAGGCATCAGAGGGAATCTTCTATGGAAGAAGATATTAGAATAACCATATTTATATAGCATTTTAAAGTTTTCAAAGCAGTTTGCATAGGTTACCTCATTTTATTCTCACAACAATGCTATAAGGTAAATGCTACAATTATCCCAATTGGTAAAGGTGAGAAAATAATGTGAGAGGTATCAAAGGACTTCCCCAGGTTAACATAGCTAGTGACTAAGCAAGATTTTAAATTCAGGTCTTCCTGATTCCAAGAACTTTATCCTTAGCACCACCTAGCTACCTACTAGGGTGCCTTTTTGGGAATTGGTAGATTATTTACATTGAACCTATGATCTTTCTTAAGTGGACAAACCTTTCTTTCTCCTCCCCTGTCTCCTTGCTTCATCCTTCTCATTCACCAAGTATTCTTTTTTTTTTAATTTTATATTTATTTTGGGTTTACAACATTCATTTCCATAAGATTTTGAGTTACAAATTTTCTCCCCATTTTTGCCCTACCCACCACCCCAAAACAGTGATCACACTGAATACCCTCTCCCCCAATCTACTTTCTCCTATATCCTCCCTCAAACCCACTCCAACTTTCCAGTAGAGCAAGATGGATCTCCATACCCCAGTGCCTGTATATCTCACTTCTGAGTTGCATGTAATAATAATAATAATTTTAGACACTTGATTTAAAAACTTTGAAGTCCAGATTCTTTCCCTTCTTCCTTTGTCACCCACCCTTACTGGGAAAATAAGCAATTCAATATAGGTTGTACATGTGTAGTTACACAAAACATTTCCATAGTGGATATATTGTGGAAGACTAACTATATTTCCCTCCATCCTATCCTGCCCCCCCCACTTGTTCTATTTTCTACTTTGACCCTGTCCCTTTTCAAAAGTGTGTGCTTCTAACTATCCTCCCCCTCAATATGCCCTCCCTTCTCTCATCCCCCCTCTTATTCCCTTCCCCCCTATTTTCCTATAGGGTAAGATACCCAATTTAGTGTGTGTGTTATTCCCTCCTTAAGCCAAATTCAATGAGAGTAAGGTTGACCCATTCCCTTTTGCCTTCCTGTTCTTCCCCTCCATTGTAACAGTTTCCCCTTGCCTCTTTTATATGAGAAAATTTACCCTACCCTGTCTTTCCCTATCTCCTCTCATTATAATCCCCTCTCATCTCTTAATTTTATTATTTAAATATCATCCCTTCCTATTGAATTGATCCTGTGCCCTCTGTCTCTGTATACCTATACACATATATACATACACTCACATATGTATTCATACACAGATATAGCCTCCTATATAGACATATATGTATGTATACATATATATACATTTATATTCCCTTCAACTATCCTCATACTGAGAAAAGTTTCATAAGTTACAATTATTGTTTTTCCATGTATGAATTTAAATAGTTCAACTTTGATAAGTTCCTTATGATTTATTTTCCCTTTTTACCTTCTCATGCTTGTTTTGCTTCTTGTATCTGAATGTCAAATTTTCTATTCAACTCTGGTTTTTTCATCAAGAATGCTTGAAAGTCCTCTATTCCACTGAATGACAATATTTTCCCCTGAAACATAATACTCAGTTTTGCTGGGTATTAGAGATAAGAATCTTGGTCTTAATCCCAGCTCCTTTGACCTCTGGGATATCATATTCTAAGCCCTTTGATCCCTCAGTGTAGAAGCTTCTAGATCTTGTGTTATCCTGATTGTATTTCCACAATATTCAAATTGTTTCTTCCTGGCTGCTTGTAATATTCTCTCCTTCATCTGGGAATTCTGGAATCTGGCTATAATATTCCTAACAGTTTTCTTTTTGGGATCTTTTTCAGGAGGTGATGAGTGGATTCTTTCATCCTCTATTTTGCCCTCTGGTTCTAAAACATCAGGGCAATTTTCCTTGAGAATTCCTTGAAGGATGATTTCTAGGTTCTTTCTTTGATCATGGCTTTCAGGTAGTCCAATAATTTTTAAATTATCTCTCCTGGATCTATTTTCCAGGTCAGTGGTTTTCCCAATGAGATATTTCACATTGCCTTCTATTTTTTCATTTGTTTGGATCTGTTTAATAGTATCTCGATTTCTCATAAAGGCACTAGCTTCCATTTGCTCCAATAAAATTCTGAAGGAATGATTCTCTTCAGTGAGTTTTTGAAATTCTTTTTCCATCTGGCAAATTTGACTTTTTAAGGCATTCTTCTCCTCATTGGTTTTTTGGGCCTCTTTTGCCATTTGAGTTAGTCTATTTTTTAAGGTGTTATTTTCTTCAGTCAGGCTGTTGACTCACTTTTCATGATTTTCTTGTATCATTCTTATTTCTCTTCCCAATTTTTCCTCCACTTCTCTTACTTAATTTTCAAAATCATTCTTGAGCTCTTCTATGGCCTGTAACCAGCTTGTATTTTTCTTGGAAGCTTTTGGTACAGGAGTTCTGACTTTGTAGTCTTCCTCCAATTTCGTGCTTTGGTCCTTTTTGTCCCCAAAAAAGGAGTCTAAGGTTTGACTGCTGTGCTTGTTTTGCTTCCTTTGCTTGCTCATGTTGCCACTCAATTACTTGACTTTTGAGCTTTTTGCCATGGTAGAACTCTGCTACCAGGATGGGGAGCTTTATCCCAGTCACTAGGGTTTTTCACAGAGCTATTAGTTGTGTACTCTCTCTGCAGCCCCCAAACATTCTGGCTCACGGGTGACACATCCCAGGACTTTCACCCAAAAAAGCCATCCAGATCCAAGCAGATTAAAGTAAGAGCAATTACCCCTCAGAATGGTCGCTTGGTCCCCCTACAATCTGTAGGCCAGGAGCTCTGAAACAGCCAGGTGGTGGAGGCTGCAGGGCTGCTACACCTTCACCATTTCCCGCCCCAGGGGGCAGAGGTCAGACCTGCTCCTCTGTCCCTGCCTGTTCCAACAGAGTTCCACATTGACCTTTTACTTTGTCTTTGGCATTTATGGGTTGATATTTCTAAAAACTGCCACAACTGCTGATGATTTACTCTCCCGAGGTCCACTCCAGCCACTGCTGGTCAGGGCCGCCCTGAGGCTAAAACCTCAGGCTCATGTTAGGCTGGGCTGGGCTCCCAGTGTGCTGCAGTGGACCCCTCCTGTCCACCTGCTGGGCTGCCTTCAGCAGGAGATTTGCTTCTCTCTGTCACTTTGTGGGTTCTGTGGCTCTAAAGTTTGTTTAGAGTCATATTCTATAGGTATTTGAGGTGGTTATGGGAGGAACTCTCAGTTTTCCTGCTTCTACATGGCCATCTTGACTCTGCCCCCAGGAATTCTTCTTATAAGAGAAATTAAGAAGTTTGTTCTCATTACCAGTATATGAAGAATATATGTGAGTAGCTCTTATTACTGCTAATGGCAGATATGCAGACCCCCTATCTACTAACAACCAGATCAATGTCTAAATATTTTAGTAAATGACAGACATTCTTTCCCCTCAGTTCTGTAGTTAATGTTAGAGTATACAAATCCTACAAAATGGTCCTTCTATTCTCTTCTACTTCATATATGACTTCCCTTCCTACTGCTCCCAGAGCACCGAGGTTCTGAAATCATGCCTTAAGGACTCAAATCCCATATTCTGCCTAAGCAAGGCATCTAATCACAAAGCCACACAGTCAGCATCACTTCTGATGGGATGTGTTTTGGGGGGAGGCTGACATGTCCCCAGTTTAGTATCAAGAAAACCACACCAACAAAGGAAAAGGAAAGGACTAAAATAGTTGTAAATCTTCATTCGTTTAAAAGTGGATATCAGAAAATAATAACTAATTACATAATGAAATTGCAGGATCCTCAGTGCTAGGTAGTGGGAGCTGCCAAGTAATTGGAAAGTTTAAGAAAGGGGCTGGTTCCTAATGACAACTATTAAAGCAGAATGAAAAGTAATTAAGGCTTAGCACTCCAATCACCAGGTGTTAATCCCAATAGCCAGCTAGTGACCCCAGAAGAGCCATATACGCAGCCAGGATTTGGTGGGATGCTTCAGTTCTGATGGTTGAGTAGACAGCTAACAAGCCTTTTAATCCCAGGAATGAGCTGGTTCACCCAATCTGTTTGCCTCATGTTCTTCTGAGCCAGTTAAAGCATAGAACTAAGTGGAGCATGGGCCTTGGTCAGTTCCCAAATGGGCCAGTTAGCTTTGCCCATCTTCATGGATCTGGACTTTACCTTAGTGGTGATAAGCCATCATTAAAAAGAGTGCCATTGTTCACAAGGGAGAAAAGGTAAAAGAATGAAAAAACTCAGAGCAAGCCCATCTCCCCAACAGGGTGAAATGTCATCATTCTGGGCCATCTTTGTATCTAAAGGATGGCATCACTTTCTTTTAATTAGAAAGGACATGAAAAGGTCTCTATGCTGGTTGCCATGGCTACAGAAAGAACCTGGCAGACTGTGGCATAGTGAGAGAGGGGAAATTAGTGTTCATAATTCCTCCTACAGAAATCAGGGAGTCCCCACTGAGAGAACTAGAGGAACCTTCTGTAAAAGAGGCCAGTTAGAAATGGCTCATTGGCTCTCCTCAATGATAGGGGATCCCAGCAGGCAGAATGTACACAGAGAATAGGGAAGTGAGCCAAAAGACCCTTCCTACATGGAAGGAACCAATCCCCTCAGGGAATGAGAGGTGCACTCTGTAAGTGGCCAGGCTTCCACCAGATGGGCTCCCAGGAGCCTGTCAATAGAGAGAGAGTCAGACACCCAAAAGAATGGTGAAATTGAGAAATTAAGAACACTGGGCTTAGAAAGATTGCACTGGACCTTGGACGGATTAAATGAGCATATATGAAGTAGGAATTATGCATTAGGCAACTGTGTGTGCTGAGAATTTGAAGATCAGAGGCAAAGGCAGTCCTCACAAAGCTCACGTGCCATTCGACAAGCACTATATGTAAAGGCTACTATGAGCAAGGCTTCTGGAAGGAAAAACCAGTCCTGACCCTCAGAGAACAAGTGCTCTATAGGTGTGGGAGGTAGGGGAAGGACAGCGCAGTATGTAAATAGTTAAGAAAGTACAAAATCATCTGAATGAAGAGACCACTAAAAATCAGGTTTGTCATTACTCAGTCACTTTTCAGTTTTGTCTAATTCTTCATGATACCTTTTAGGGTTTTCTTAGAAAAGGCAATGGAGGGTTTTTCCATTTCCTTCTCCAATTCATTTTACAAATGAGGAAATTGAGGTAAAAAGAGTTAAGTGGCTTGCCCAGGATCACACAGCTGGTAGGTATCTGGGGTCAGATTTGAACTCAGGAAGATGACTCTTTTTGATCCCAGGTCCAGCATTCTATCCATTAGAATGGAACAATTGGGATTTAATGATAGTAACTGTTATTATTGTTATTTTTAGAACTACATAGCTTATTTGACATTAATAAAACATTTCACATACATGGTCTCATTTGACATAATCATGCAAGATAGGTGATATTATGATCTCCATTTTCCAAGGGAACTGAGACCAAGAAAGGTTAACACAACTGGTATGTATCTGAAGTTGGAGTCCAACACAGGTCTTCAAGTCACCTTTTCTATCTGCCAAGCTTCTTGGGTGCATAGACTTCCCAAGGAGACTCCACCTGGGCTTCTGAGAAGCCACTGAGTGCAGCGTGCCAAAACCTCCAGCTGTTTGGTATATTCACTGCTGTCCGTCAAAGCTCCATCCATCCCCACACTTCCAAAGGCAGTTTTGTACCTAAGTGAAGGCCTGTATTTATCCCAATCACATTTAATTTCATTAGATGGTCTCCTCTGCTAGGCTGTTGAGGTAGTTTTGTACCTTGCTCTGGCATCCAGTATCATCTATTCCTCCCAGCTTCGTGTCATTTGCAATGTAGTTTAATATTTTTATCTAAAAGGTTGCCAAGAATGTCAAGAGGCACAGAAGCAGGGACATAGCCAGAGGGTGCCTTTCCTGGAGCCTGTGCTCTAAGGAGATCTCAAGCCTTACAGAAGAGCTCTTGGGGCCTGGTCTTTCATCCAGTTGTAAATGTGTCTAAGTGGTCCTGTCTTGCACAGAAGGGTGACAATCTACAAGAAGTCCTTGCTAGAAGTTCTGTCCTTCACTGGGTGCTAGCCTATAGACAACAGGGAAGTAGCCTCTCTTTATACTCATAGAACTTCCATTATCTTCCAGGAAAGAGTCTGTATATTGATAAGTGGACAGAAGAATGCCAGTTTGGTTTGGAGTGTTGGCAGCTGAGCACTGGGAAGAATCCCTGGATTCTGTGAAGTTTCAGCTCAAGAGCTCCCTCCTCTCAGAGGCCTTCTCTTGTCCCACCAGCTGCTGGGCACCTTCCCTGCCAGGGTCACATCATTTTTGCTGTGTTTGGATTTGTCATACACCTAGAAATGTACATATTATCTCCCATTAGAACACAAGCTCCCTGAGGACAGTCGCCATTTTTGTTTTGTCTTTGAATTCCCAGAACTTCTTGTTTGTCCTTCATTTTTGAAGAAAACCAATGACATTGGAGTCTCCAAACCCTAAATTACCTGAACTCAGCATACTCTTAGGCACATTGCAAGAGCTTTATGTATGCCTGTTCATTATTATCAAATACTTTGCTAAAGTTCTGACATTCGTAGCTTTGTAATGTGGGTCAGAAGAGTAAATGCCAATTTTCCCAAGGCAGTCTGTAATTATCAAAAGCCTGTCTAAATGGGAAGTATATTTCCCAGGAAGCCTGAGACCCCAGGAATCTATGACAGACTCTGCTCATTCTAAACCTCAGCACTTTGGACTCTGTTCTTAGATTATCTTGCTATGATTTTGTATTCACTCTATCACCTGCTCTTGTGGGGGCTGAAAGGTTAAACAATAGAAAACTGGAATAGGGGTAGGGGGGAGGCAAAAACTACAAGTAGAGGGAGGGGTTGATGTTCCCAGAGGGGCTTGCTGTACTCTTTAACAGTAATTATTACATAACTGTAATCACAGAATTTCATAGGTGGGAAGACCCTCGGAGGCCATTGAGGACAAAGGATACCTGATGGGGACCCTCCATTGTAGCATCTCCAGCAAGGCATAATCTGATCTTTTCTTAAAGACTGCTTCTGTTGAAGGGACCCAGTATTTCCTCAAGCATCCTCTTCCACATGGGAATGGCTCCAATGATTGGAGATTGTTTATTTCTATTGATCCCAAATCTTCCCTTCAGTAATTTCTATCAATTACTCATCGTCCCTCAAGCCAAGCAAAACAAATCAAATTCCTCTTGCATAAGACATCCCTTCAAATACCTGAAAGCACCCATCATGCCCTGCTCCAAGATTTGTATTTTATATAATAAGTCATTCCAGTCAATTCAACCATTCCTTCTATGACACAATCCAAAAAGATCCCCATGTGAGGCCCTAAGCATTGCCATCACCAGGTGCTTATACCTCTCATAAAATGTTATTATGTAAAGACAGAGATAGAGGTTAGTCAGAGCACTAGAACTGGGATCAAGAAGATCTGAGTTCAAATCTAACCTCAAATGTTTACCAAATGCATGACCCTAGACAAATCCCTTAATCTATTTGCCTCAGTTTCCTCATCTGCAAAATGGGGGTACTAATAATATCTGTCTCCCACTATTGTTATGAGAATAAGTGAAATAATATTTTAAAGTGATTTGAGAATCTTAAAGAGCTATATAAATACCAGCTAGTTAAGGAACTGTAGTAGTAGTAGTAGTAGTAGTAGTAGTAGTAGTAGTAGTAGTAGTAGCAGCAGCAACAGCAGCAGCAACAGTAGCAGTATTTGGAGGACCTGAGTTCAAATCCAATCTCTTACACTTATTAGTTTTGACTGTGGGCAGTTCACTATACTCTGTGGCCTTGGTTTCCCCATTTGTAAAATGAGGGAATTGGACTAGATAACCCCTAAAGTCCTTTCCTTCTAAATCTATAATGTATCTTAGGCACCTGAGGGATAAGAAGGGGTCTCCTGGACACTCCATTACAAACCTCCTTCTAAGCTACTGTCTCTTTAGCTATGTCCGGTTAATGAACCCCAAATTCATGTTACTCTATTATTATCAAACACTGATCTTTCCATCTTACCATAGGATGAAAGTTTGTCAAATGCTTTGCTGGAGTCTAAATGAACTGAACGCTTTGCATTCCTGTGATCTCTCTATCCAGTAACTTTGTCCAAAAGGTGTTGAGATTATTCTGCATGACCTCTGTGTTCTTGACCCCATCCTGACTCTCTCTAGTTAACCTTTTTTCCCCTTTTTAATATTTACACTTCCCTTTCTACTAGGTGTTCACTAATCATTCCTTTAAGAATACTGCCTAGATTTTTTCCAGGAATCAAAAAGTCCCTCGCTGACCTGCCATCAGATGACTGCAGTCTCTTCGCTTTTTGGAAAATCAGGGCACCATTCACCGCTTGTCAGCCTTGTGGCATCTCTCCAGCTCTCCATGACATTTCCAAGATCACTGACAGTGACTCAACATTCACATCTTTCAGCTCTTACGGTATTCTGGGATAGAGCTCAGCTGGGCCAGGTGACTTGAATTCGTCAAGTGAAA
The DNA here is from genome assembly GCA_011680675.1 of Gymnobelideus leadbeateri. Classification (NCBI taxonomy): domain Eukaryota; kingdom Metazoa; phylum Chordata; class Mammalia; order Diprotodontia; family Petauridae; genus Gymnobelideus; species Gymnobelideus leadbeateri. Next base: position 240,181 of record WOXC01001185.1, on the reverse strand, counting down.
AGCCATAAAAATTTCATATCTCCCTCCTTAGCCATTGTGGTTCTGTATTTGCATTCAAGAGATCCACCACCTCCTTGACAGATGGAGAATGAGCACAGTAGGGCTATTTCCTCTCTGGTCTCCAGCATCATTTTCCTATCCAACACAAACAGCATCCCCCTTCCTCATTTAGTCCTCCCCCGCCCCATACCAATACAGTTGTTAAAGCGCACATTATGAATCCTTTGGCATTCCTTGCCACGTCTTTTCATCCTGATCCCTGGTGGTTCTGATGGACATCATTCTGCCCATTCAGTACCCACATCCTCCTATATTCCACCCCCACAATAACCCCAGTTCCCTGCCCTGGCTTCTGTCTTCTGTACCTGTTGGGAGTTTTTTCATCTATTTAATATTTTATTTTTCCCCAGTTATATATAAAAGCAATTTTAACCTTTGTTTTTAAATTTTTGAGTGCCAAATTCTCTCCCTTCCTCTCCTCACCTCCTCACATTGAGAAGGGCAATCCAATATAGGTTATACATGTGTAGTCAGGTAAAATATTCTCATAATGGTTATGTTGTGAAAGAAAACAGACCAAAATAAAATCTCAATAAAAATAAGAAAGTAAAAACAATCTGCTTCAGTCTGTATTCAGACGCCACCAGTTCTTTCTCTGGGGATGGAGAGCATTTTTCATCATGAGTCCTTCAGAGTTGTCTTGGAACATTGCATTGCTAAGAATAGCCGTCATTCACAGCTGATCATTTTACAATGTTGCCATTACTTCATACACAGTACATTACACTTTGCATCAGTCCAGGCAAGTCTTTCCAGGTTTTTCTGGGAGCATCCTGCTCGTTTCTTATAGCACAATAGTATTCTATCATAATTACATAGCACAGCTTGCTCAGTCATTCCCCAGCTGATGAGCAGCCCCTCAGGTTCCAATGCTTTGGTACCAGAAAAGAGCTGTTAGAGATATTTTTTGCTGCACATGTTGTTTAAAAAAATCAGAGCTCAGTCAATCAGTCAACAAGCATTTATTATGTACTTATGAAGTGCAAAGTATGGGGCTAAATGCTGGAAATACAAATACAAACAAAAAGAAAATGGTGCTTGACTGTGAGTAGCTTCCATTTTAATGAAAGAAGACGATGTGTAAAAAGGAAGCTCTGTGTGTGTGTGTGTGTACATGTGTGGATATGTGTATGTGTGTGTGTTGTGTGTGTTATGTGTGTATGTGTGTATGTGTGTGTGTGTAAGCCTGGAGTCCATACACCTCTATGAGAAATGAAGACAGATGAAGACAGGGCTGTCTGAGGCACTCGCCCTGAACGAAGGGTCCAAATGGAGCCATCCAATCAGAGGGAGCAGGCATAGGGATGGTGGTATTTCCAAAAGGCCAGTTCCCAAACTGTCATGAGTTTCCAGGTGGGGGAGGTACCTGGGGCACAGTAGAGAGAAACCTGAATGCAACCTGGTAAGAAATAAAGGTGGTCAGTGACCCTTGCCAACTTTAGTTTTGTCTTCAGGAAATGTATGTTATTTTACACAAGCAACTCATCTTAAGGAAAACTAAAAAAAAAAAAAACATACTAGAGATGAAAGCATTGTGTCAACAAGGCTTACTACTATACATCAACAGGAAGGATTCTCCAGAGTAATCCTCCAAAAACTCACAGAAATGTTGATCTGAAAAGTAAATGAATAATTCACTTAAAGGCTTGCAAAGGAAGCCAGGTGGTGCAGCAGACAGACTGTTCAATCTGGAGTCAGGAAGAGCTGAGCTTAAATCCAGCCTCAGACACGGGTGACCCTGGGAAAGTTACTTCAACTCTATTTCCCTCAGTTTGCTAATCTGCAAAATGGGGCTAATCACAGCACTTACCTCTAGAATATCGAATGAGATAATATCTGGAAGACATTTGGCAAACCTTAGGTTGTTTTCTAAATGTTGTTATTATTATTATTAAAAGTTCTTTCCTCACAATGAGGCTGAGAGGCAGGTAATGTATACCTCATTATCCCTACTTTATAGATAATGAAAATAAGAATATGAGAGGTCAGAGGGCTTTCCCTGGGTCACACAGCACCTGAGATGGAATCCCAGCCCAAGTCTGCTGACTGCAAGGGCAGCCTTCTTTCTACCAGGCCCTGCAGCTTCTCAGAAGCAATCAGGTTATGAACTTAAGGGGATTGCCCTAGGCATGGGTCTATAATGCCTCAAGACTGTTACCAGGATGACTGATGGCCCTCCTCCTGGAGTTTGGACTAGGAGTGTGTAGAACAACGTATGCCAATGACACGACAATGAAGTTAAGGAACAATAGTGGCAGGACCATCAGGGCCAATTCTTGAGCAATTTGGGGCAAGGTCCGAGCATAGAGGGATGGCTGAACCCAAGGGGAGTGTCAGGGAAGAGGGCTGCACCTTGTGAATACTAAGTCCTGTTTTCTGGGGTAAAAGAGAGAATGGGTTATGCACCCACAGCAAGTTCACTCTCCGTCATTTTTAGTCAGAATTACGTGGGTTTAATAAAATGTTTCCATGACCCCAAAAGGCCACAGACAAGAAAGAGTCAGTGAGAGACCATACAGCATAGTCAGCAGGATGGCACTTGATGGGTTGACCACTTTCTGGGAGCTGAGTCCATAGAGCAGGCTCAGGTCCAAGCACAAATCCTGAGTGCCATTTGTAACACATTCCTTAGCTATTGGATGCCTCTATAAGCCTGTTATGGAAATTACCATGTGGGGAGACAGGAGACAGGGTATGGTGGGAAGAACACGGAGTCTGGAGTCACAAGACCAGGCTCTGTCGATTGGTGGCTATGTGGCCCTGGGCAAACTGCCCAACTTTCAAAGCTTGTTTCCTCATCTTCAAAATAGACTGGATGGACCATTGGGTCATTAACAAGATGACCTTGAAGCTTCTGCCCACCGCTATTATCTTTTCTCCTATTCTCCTTGACAAGTCAAGAAGGCCCATTCAACATGAGTCAAAGCAACCAAAGAGTCCCATCAGGTTACTTAGAAAGAGGTTTGTTTTCTCCCAGCTCCTCCATGGCTCAGGTAGGCTAAGATGGAGGGAAAGGTGGAAGTAACAGCTTCAATCTCCAACATGCAAATGGCTTTTTAAAATCTACAATGGGTAGAGAATTTTATGTGTATCTGCATCAGCCTTTAGGGCAGCTCATTTCTCTTCCTCAATGAAATTTTTTATTTATGTGATTACATGTCATTCCTGAGAGCTTCTCATTCCACTTAGGATGTCTTCCTAGGTGGAATTGTTTGCCATGGGATCATACCTGCCATTCCTCTGAAGTTACTGAAACCTACTCTTCCAAAATGTGTGTGTGTGTGTGTGTGTGTGTGTGTGTGTGAGAGAGAGAGAGAGAGAGAGAGAGAGAGAGAGAGAGAGAGAGAGAGAGAGAGAGAAACAGAGACAGAGACAGAGACAGAGAGACAGAGAGAGACACAGAGACAGAGACAGAGAGACAGAGAAAGACAGAGACAGAGAAAGAGGTTTTACCCCCATTTTCCTTTCTCTTCTATGAATTAAAAAATGGAACTGTTTTCCCTCAAAGTTTTAATCTTTGTATTTAAGAATCAGGGACCTGCTTTAAGCTTGGTCACTTCCTTCTAAAGGACAAAGTTATCATTAAAAGTAACTGAGCACATATTAGCTATAGTGGTCTTGGCAGAGAGCTGTGGTCCTCCTCCACTATATCATGCCTCCATGCCAGTCTTGGGATCTGTTTCCCTCCCTCCTCATGTAACGCCTCCTTCTCCAAGTGGTCTTCAGTGTACTCTACTGCCATGATACCTTTTTGTGTCTTTTTTTTCCCATGGAGGAACACCCAAATACTTTGTACCTTGTCCCACCCTTCACCACTCCCACATTCCTCAGGAGTCCACTTTCTTATATTCCAAGTGATTCAACTGCCCTTTGAAATTATTCTCTTTCGTTCAAATACCCTCCCAGAAGATTTCCACCAAGACCCAGATACCACCCAGGGAGATGGTAAGCCTCTGTCTTGCTAATGTTAGGCCAATAAATGGTTCCCATGGTTCCTTCAGCACAGATTCACCAGCCACCTCTCCTTATCTCTTGTTCCTGTCTAAGAGTAGATGCCCTGTCCTTAGGAGGCCCCTGTTGAGCCAGGACATCACTGGGAGCACTTAAGAAAAGGATTTCTTCTTAGATTTTAGCTCTTCTCTCTACAAGAGAAATGTCTCACCTACCACATAAGTGGGTTTCACTATTCCTTCCTCCCTTCTCTCTTTCTCATACCCTTTGTCCTTCCTATATGACACATTAGGACTTCTGTATACCTCTTTATAGTCCTTATGTCTTTATTTTCTCCTTGCAGAACTTCTTCTAGTCCCAGAAAGACCACTTCATTCTGCCTGAGCACCTAGCGAGTAGAAAGGAATCCCTTTCCCCTTCCCCTCAAGGAGGAAGACTTTCTGCTCCATTGTCATTGCTTGGGACTAGTGAAAACACAAGGTCACCGACCCTCACCCAGGTCCTTTGTCCTCCATCCCTGCTGGGGATCCTCCTGCCTCTGCCATTCACATTGTCATTCAGCACTTAGAACAAGCCTCTAGCCCTTAGCATAATGCCTGCCACAAAATGAGTGCCTGCGGACCTTGCTTGGGCCCCCTTGTGATGAGCCCCCATGACCTACCAGGCTTTTCTCACAGTAGTTACTCAGATATCTCTGAGGGACAAGGTGTAGCTTCCCATCAAACCCCAAGTCAAACAGGTGATGGCTTCAGTGGTTGTCTGAGAGAGGGTCTCAAGAACAAATGTAATTATCACAAAAACTTTCATTGTATAAATGCAATTACGGGGGTGGCTAGGTGGCGCAGTGACTAAGAACGTCGGCCTCGGAGTTGGGATGACCCGAGATCGAATCCGGCCTCAGAAAATGAGCACCCACACAGAAATAATGACTAGCCGTGTAACCTTGAGCAAGTTACTTAACCCCAATTGCTTTAAAAAATAAAATAAAATAAAATAAAATAAAATAAAATAAAATAAAATAAAATAAAATAAAATAAAATAAAATAAAATAAAATAAAATAAAATAAAATAAATTCAATTACCTCCTTCTTCTTCCCCTAATTCCCAATGGACTTACTGCTGCTCAGGCCACAGCATCCTTGAGTTGCTCTCTCCTATGGTCCATCATCATTTGGCAAGTACCATCTCCACAACCTAACCCTGAAGTGAGAAGAAGGAAGGTGACAGCATAGCCTGGGGGGGCTGTCAAGGTCTGGAGTATGAATGCTCAGAGAAAAGGAATAATCCTTCCAAAGAAGACTATGAGGATGGTAAAGGACAGTGAGATGGACTGGACGGGGCAAGTACTGGGCAGCAGAGACTTGGGGATGGTTTGTGCCTGATGACAAGGCTTTCTGAGGTTTTTTGTTTTCTTAGAAAAATTGCTCTGCAGTATCTGTTCCATGTCCTACAATAGCACTTTAAACTGCTCAAAGTTTCATTTTTGAGCATATCTGTGACCATTCAGGGGCAAAAGGAGATGGTTTGATTGTGAGCCCAATACCATGATAAAGCAATAGCAATTCTGAGTGTTAAAAGTTTCTTTTTAGATTAATTTGATATCTGACCATCCAGGCAGAAGAAAGATGGGGTTTGATTTCTGAACCAACATCTAAACTAAGGAACAAATACCTCGCTGAAATTACTTTTTACATAAAGAAAACACTTCTAACAGAGAAGAGAAAACTCTTCTAACAGAAGAGATTCGGGAACGTGCGGGATTTCCAAGAGAGGGCTCCAGTGTTTCTAGAATGCTGAAGAAGACCTCTGTTTAATGAAGCTGTCCTCTTTGGTGAAATGGCTGGCCTGCTCACCTCCTCCCCAAGCTGCGGAGGGAGAGCTGACACGCAGCTAAATTAAACGTTTATTTCAACACTCAAGAACTTAAAGCCACTGCTGATATTTTAGATTCAAGGAAGAACTAGGGGATTTTTAGCAGAAAAATAAAACAGGAGATTGAACTTCAGTGCTGCTGGTACTGGAGGAGGTGAAAGAAAGCTGCCATCACACGGAACTAACTCATAGTAAAGATGCAGCATCTGGCCACCCAACAGGGAGTAGAGAGAAGGACTCGGGCCTGGGTGACCACGCTGAGTCTCAGCCACATTGTAGCTTGGCACTCTGGGGTTCTTTCAGTCTTGTGGTGCCAATGGAGGGGCTTGGGTGAAGACAAGAAGAAGCAATTCCAGGGAGATCCCCTGCCAGTTGTCATGGTTTACCTCCACTCCTTGGCTCCCAAGGCAACGTGGCATGCACAAGTGAGGCTGGAAATACACCTCCCAGAACTCACTTTGTGGGACCTTTTTCTCCAAAATGTGTGATTCACACCTGACATATATGGAGCCTCTGCAGAGCCTGGAGAATATGCGTTAGTGGAATTCGCTACCTTGAACCTCGTTGACTAACACATTACAACTTCATTTTCAAGACTCTAGATGTGTTTTACAGCATTGTTTTTCAGTAAAGTTGCGATCCTTAAGTGGAACGAGATTCACAGTTGTTCAGTGGAATGTACTAAGCTGAAAAGGGCATCCATTCAGCTGGATTTTCGAATGCCTCTGACTTTGGGGGAAAGGCTTGCCAGACTTTTCAAGGGATGCACATGAGGAACATCTAACCTCTTCTAGACATGGTGAGAGCTGAGGAATAGGACAAGTCTGAGACACTATTAACAAGAGACCCCAGAGAAATCTGTCTAAAAATCCTTTCTGCATGGCAAAAGGTAAGAAGCAGCAGTGCTTTGAGGTGGGGAGGTGGGGAATGTAATGAGTCTGGGTCCCTGACCCCATCCATGTGCAATGATAGAAGGTGCGCAAAAGCTCAGAAATGATCATGGTTCATAAAAGGTGACAGGAAGGAAAAATCCCAGACAAAGATCGATAGAAAACTTTCACTGAACAATGAAAATGTCCAGAACGTAACAAGTGAAGTAGATAAAAAGAAAACTGGGAAGAGGATACAGCAAAGAGAACAAAAACACAGGGAGCAACCAAAGGTAAGACCCAAGGTGAAGGGAAAGAATGCATGTGTTCTCACTTGCATGCACGTGCACACACACACACACACACACACACACACACACACACACACACACACACACACACCCCAGCAGCAGCAGCAGCAGCAGCAGCATTCATTCCAGCTTCTGCCTTTCTTCCAGTTGTATTATCAGCCTTACTGGCTGGTATCTGAACCTCCTGGATTGGAGCAGAGCGCATTTCTTAAAACCTATTTAAGCAAAGTGACAGAGAAGCAGCATCAGAAAGATCAAGGTTCTACCTCAAAAGAGGAACTTTCTTTCCCCGAGCTCTCACTCTTCTCTGAGGGGGTTCCCCATTAGGTGTGCAGGTTCAACATGTAAAGAAAGTCAAATGCCATTTTAGGAGAGCCAAACATTCCTAGGATTCAGGGACCCAGTCACTGAGGGCAGGTTAAAGCCATGGAGATTCCAGATCTTTTGGCTTGGCTTGGCTCCCTAAGTTCAGAAGCACCCCGCCTCCATCTCTAAGTATGCTCTCACCTGCCTCTGCAGTTGCCATAGTAACTGCGATTCTGCATTTCTAACTGATCTGCAGGTATTTCCAGTAACGTATCCTGCTGCCACCCAAAACCCAATCTGTATAAATGAGAATTCCTATCTTGCCCCTTTCTCTACCTTCTCTTCCTACTAACTTTATTCCCTCCTGCCAGATTCTTTCAGCCTTCTAGACTGCCAGCCCTATAACCATATAATCATGTTAGACTTCCACCTTCTCTCTCACCCTACTCATGTTCTCCACTGCCAATTATTGTCATTTCTGCCTCTTTAATAAGCTGGCTTTGGGCTCCATATTCTACCTCTGCCACTATAGCTCAGGACAATTAGGGTAGAAAGGACAAATTGTCCTCAGAGGCAAGTCAGCCCAGGAGGGATCCAAAGCTCTGAAGAAGGAAATGATGAAGGCATTAAGAGAAACCAGGCACCTCAAGGGGAAGACAATGTGGGATAAGCAAGTCAAAACCCCTCCTTAAACACCATCACCCCTCAGACTCCCATGGATTCAACCCAAGACCATAAGCCCAAGAACTTGGCAATAGCAATGCTTCCAGCCCTGTGCCCTCTGCCATCACCCTGGGAAGCAGCCCCTTGGAGATGCAGCCTAGGGCTTGATGGCTCCTATAGGGTCTGCAGTCACACCTACTAAAGACCCCAAAAGAACAGTTCTTGTTGACAAAGTCTTTGACTCTGTCAAACGATTCAACATCAGAAAATGGTGTTTTATTATCAGAGATATTAGAGAAAAGGAATCACTCTCTGCTTCTCCACGATCCCTAAGGACCATGGGACATTTTCATCTTATTCAAAGCTGAAACCTTCAGTATGTGATATGCTCACCTATTAGAATGTTTGCAGCTAGATGGCCCAGGGGATGGAAAGAACACTGGGCCTGGAGTCTTCATCATCCTCATCTTCCTGAGTTCAAATCTGGCCTCAGAAACTTACTAGCTGTGTGACCCTGGACAACTCACTTAACTGTTTGCCTCAGTTTCCTCATCTACAAAATGAACTAGAGAAGGAAATGGCAACCCACTCCAGCATTATAATGATCTCCTGAAAAGCAGGAGCTGTTTGTAAACCAATACTCAACACAGTACGTTCACATAGTAAGCACTTAATAATGTCTTTGCATTCTATTTTATTTTTATTTTATTCATTCATTCCTTCATGAGAAAGACATGAGGGAGTTGTCTAACTAGACCAGTATGGATTCCCAGGAAGCTCACCAGGAAGCAAGATTTCAGAAATGCAAGCTCAGAAGATACTAGCAAGGGCAGTGAATGAAGGAGGAACACAAAAGCCAGGTGTCATTGTGTGAAAATAAAACAAGACACGACAAAGCCGGAATGGATCTGAGACAGAATGCGAAGGGCTAAGGGCAGCTTCAAAGCTGCCTTGGGCCAAGGAGAGGAGAGAGAGTATGGGAGCACTGCGAGGCAGGGCACTCCTGCTCTGGCAGCCTCTTCCTGCTCTCTCCCCATCCTTCTCCTCCCCCCTAATTCCTGCCTTCAAATCTTCATGGAAATTTATCTGGACAGCTCCCGGCCATCTAACCTATTGGCTCTGGTTTCACAGGTATTTGTGCACTTGTGTTATTAGATAGTGATCTCATGAGGAGGGCCTTAGGGGCAGCTAGGCACAGAAGATAGAGCTCTGGGCCTGGAGTCAGGAAGACCCGAGTTCAAATCTAGCCACAGACACTAAGTAGCTGCGTAACCCAAGGCAAGTCACTGGTCCTCTGCCTGCCTCAATAGCCCAGTGGAAAATGGGGGCAGGGGAGGTAATAATTGCACCAATCTCCCAGGGTTGTTGTGAGAATTAAATGAGATGTTTGCACAGTTTTACAAACCTCAAAGTGCCATCTAAATGCTAATCATTGTTTTATTAGCAGAAGGTCCTGCTTCTCATCTGTGCGTCATCAGTGCTGAACATGAGGCCTTTTCAGAATACACCGATAGTATCTTCATTAGATGGAACAAAATCAAGTTCAGCTGGGTGGAAAAGCTGGCCAGCACTTTGTGTTGTCTTCCATTTCCCAGTGCCCCCCAAAGCCTCCGCAGCTTATCCTACCTGCACCAGTATCTTTAGCCTCTGCAGCAAACTCAGGATCTTCTGGCTGATTGGATGCACAAGAAGGTGGCATGGACCTTCCCAGACAGCAGCTGCCTCAGTGTCCCCCAGAAGGACATTCTCAGGGAGCCAAAGATTAGACACCAGTACAGCTCCATTGGCTAGCAGAGCTCCCTCTATGCCTAGAGCACTTTGCTTACAGCTGTCCTGCGATGGAAGAAGCACAAGGAGCCCTAGCCTTTCTAATGCATGGGAAATGGAGTTCACAAGGATGGGATGACCTATTCAAGGCCAGCTAGTGAGAGGAACAGTTGATAATCCAACCCAGAACTTCTGACAGCAAGAACAACCCACTCATGGTCACTTGGCAGAAAGCACATCCCCAAACAATTCCAATGCAGCCCTGGTTAGGGAGATCAGGGAGAGGCACCAGCCCAAAAAGATGCCCAGCAGTTAGGGTCATTCATTGACCTGATTGTCCTGAGAAAGAGCTATTGCTTTGGGTTCAATTTATCAGCTTATTATGTACCTATTCTGCACAGGTGCTATGTTAGAGAATACCTGCCTTCCCAGAACTTTGGCTTTCCTAAAGACCTCTCTGTTGTGGTGATACACATGGCTCTTTGAGAAGGCAAGGAGAGACGACATTCATTCGTGATGTTTCATCTCACCATCTTCCTACATACAACTGGGTTTTCCTTTTAATGATCAAGGAAGTTTAGATTGGGTCCCTGCAGTTTTCCAGTAATGAAAAAAGGAGTAAATGACACTATTCAGGGTCCAAGGGAAATAGTCTAATTTACTTTGTGTAACACAAGGTCTGGCACACAGTAGGCACTTCAGAAACACTGAGTGATCAGTGTTTTCCAAAATGGAATTTACACTCTGTGAGTTTTATGACTCCATTCAAAGCTAATCTGAAGTCAGTCCCCACCTACTCCACAGCCCAGAGCACTTTCCACTCAAGTGAATAATATTTTATTTCTCTCCTTACGGGAGCTTTCTTGGTATTATAATTCATAGAGCTCATAATACTTAGATCTAGAAGGAGAGGGAGCAAAGTCTGCTCAATCAGGCACATGACTTGGAGTCAAGAGGACGTGAGTTCAGATCCCGTCTCAGACAGTAAGATGTTGTGACCATGGGCAAGGGATTTGGCCTATCTATGCCTCAGTTTCCTTATCTAGAAAATTAAAGGTTTAATTTTCTTGGTCTCTAAGTTCTCTTATAGCCCTCAAGGTTCAAGTTCAAAGTAGTAAGGAGCAGAATCAGGCCTTGCACCCAGAATCTCTGGCTCCAATCCAACACTCTTGTCCTTTCCCCCTGTTGTTTCCTACCTCATGCCCACAGCTCAGTGATATTTAGGGAACAACTGGACCAGAAAGCAAAAGATGTGAAAGAAATCTTGACTTGGTTTCTCCAAAAGTACAAAGCAAGGACCTAAGCTGCCTCTTATTTTAATAAATCTGTTCATTTAGATGAAAAATAAATAGATACAGTCTGAGAGAGCCTGGGGTGATTTTCTCACCAAATATCTGATGCTGGGGGCTGGTTGGCCTGAGCCAAGGGCCTGGGGGTGAGCACACAGAGCCAGAATGGATGCCCCCAGCAGCTTGACCTGCTCTTGCAGCAAGAAATGCAGCTGAAATCCTGGGCAAAGGCAGGCTGCAGCTATTTCTCATTATAAAAGGTCACTGCTCTGCTCATTTATCACTATTTTATGGAAGAAACCGAGTGGATGGTGTCTAGGTGCAGAGAAATGTTGCTGAGGAGAATTTTTCAAACAGCCTGATGTGAAGAGGGCCCAAGAAATTACTAACTATAGAGCAAAGGGGTGTTTGGGAATAGACCACTCGGGCTCCAAGGCAGAAACGTGGCAGGTGAGACAAGGAGATGGCCACAGAAGGGGCTGTTTGGACCTCTCAAGCATCACTCAAGTGTGTTGCTAGAAGCAGGAATTATTCATAAGCAGAGGAAGAGACAATCCCCCTGAGAGTACTTAGCTATCAGACCTCCATTAGCAATAACGAGAGAGATAATCCAGCATCTGAAGCCTCACAGGCCATTCACTGGGAGCACTCAGGATCTCAGAGCCAACACGAGGGGAAAACATGGCTGTTTCACATTTGTAGAATGTAAACGTTATGTGTACACATGCACACTCATACACATACACACATGCGTGTGTGGACACCCATAGAAACACTCACACAAAGACACAAACATGGGTACAATGCATGGCTCTGTACACATGTGCACAGAGGCACATATCCACACACATGCACATGTAGATGCACATGCACACACACGGACACATGTGCACACCTCTACATGCTCACACACACATGCACAGGCAGCTTATGTTTTTCCAGGATCTAACGATCAGGAAACCACCTTCCTAGCTTTGCTCTCCTCTGAACCTGAGGGAGTTTGGGGGGAGCAGAGGGTACGTGGGACATTATCAGGGTAAAGAAAGTGAGTCACAGGGAGGTGAAGTGGAGGCCCAGGTAGGAAGTGAGTGGGGCACCAGCCAGCCCCAGTGAGAGGCCAGCCCAGCTCCCACTGTACCCAGTATGGGATTTCACATTTTGCTTCATTACACCTCACCAAACATTGCTAGAAATGCTGACCAGTCTATTAGCCATGATCCACATTCTACAACCCACCCCAAACAAGAGAATGCTAAGTCCTCTGAAGACAGCTACTGGTTTGTTTATTTTTAATTTTTTTTCAGTGACTAGAAGGGGGGAAAAGAGGGGAGGAAGGAAAGAATAAGGATTTATTAAGCACTTACTATGTGCCAGGCACTTGCTAAGCGTTTTACAAATATCATTTAATCCTCAAAACAACTCTAAGAGGGGGGTGCTATTATTCCACCCATTCTACAGATGAGGAAACTGACAGAGATTAAGTGACTTGCCCAGGGTCATACAGCTAGGCTGAATTTGAAGTAAAGCCTTCCTGACTTTGGGTCAAGCACTCAATCCATTGCACAACCTAACTTGATAAATTCTTGATAAGTAAAACAAACAATGATTCTTATGGAGAGAATCCATGCTGGAGATCACACAATTTCAGAAGAATTAGGACCTTATTATCAATTTTCAAACCATCTGAAAGAAAGCAGGGTGAAGGAAAAGGTCATGGAAGAAGTCCAAGCCTCCCAAAGATGGTGAAGGGACAGGGCCAGCAATAACTGCTGACTCCTTATGCCTCCTTTCTCCTCACTTTGTTTTTGAGAGCATGGTGAACACTGACTGCATGCATGCACGAGAAGAATGTTAGAAGGAAGCAGGCAGATCCTTCTTTAGCAAACCCCAAATCTTCAGTTAACCAATTAACAAAAAGGAATCATTAAGAATGGAAGATGCTGACATTTCTGGGGGGCGGAGCCAAGATGGCGGAGTAGAAACAGCACATCCAAGGCTCTCTCCCCCCAGATTACCTCCAAACCATGTAAAAGAGGACTCTGAACAACTTCTGGAGCCCCAGTACCCACAGAATGACACAGAGAAGCTAACCTCCCGCTGAGGACAGCCCAGCAGCCCTGCAGGAAGGGCCAGCACAGTGCTCTGGGAGCTGGCAGCAAGCGCACAGCCTGCGGAGAGCCGAGCCCAGGTCCGCGTGAGCCATGGTTTTAGCCCCAGGGCGGCCAGGCCAGCAGCCAGCTGGAGGGACCTCAGAACAACAGCAGCTGTGGCAATTCCAGAATGGTCAACACAGACATGCCTAGGACAAAGTAAGAGGTTAGCGCCCTATGGACTTTGGGACCAGTATTTGGGGAACGAGTTGGCTTCCTCCCCTGGGGGCTAGAATCCGCTGAGGAGACACTCCATTTTGCAGTTTTTGGTGGCAGCTCCAGCTCCTGGCCTGCAAACTGTAGGGAGATCCAGTGATTAGTCTCGGGGTGGGGGTGGGGGGTAATTGCTCTTGCTTTAACCTCCCTGGATCTGGATTGTGGTCTGGGGGGGGGGGGGAGGTCGTGGGGCAGGTTTCCAGCTTGCCGGAAATGGAAGTTGTCCCCCCACATGTTCGGACCGAAGCTCCCCTGTCTGGTGGCAAAGTCATACTGTGGCAACAAGCCCAAAAGTCAAGTAATTAAGTGGCATCATGCCAAGGCAAAGGAAACAAAATAAACAGAAAAACGAAACATTAGACTCCTCTTTTGGGGGTAAAGAGGATCGAAGAATGGAACAGTCAGAGGACTGTGAGGTCAGAAATCCTGCTCCAAAAGCCCCAAAGGAAAATATGAGCGGGTTACAGGCCATAGAGGACCTTAAGAAGGACTTTAAAAATCAAATAAGAGAAGTGGAGGAAAATTGGGAAGAGAAATGAGAAGGATGCAGGAAAAGTATGAAATGAGGGTCAACAGCCTGACTGAGGAAAACAACACCTTAAAAAATAGACTAAGTCAAATGGCAAAGGAGGCCCAAAAGGGCAATGAGGAGAAGAATGCCTTAAAAAGTCGAATTTGCCAGATGGAAAAAGAATCTCAAAAGTTCCCTGAGGAGATTCATTCCTTCAGAGTTAGACTGGAGCAAATGGAAGCTAATGACTTTATGAGAAATCAAGATGCTGTTAAGCAGATCCAACAAATGAAAGATTAGAAGGCAATGTGAAATATCTCATGGGAAAAACCACTGACCTGGAAAATAGATTCAGGAGAGATAATTTAAAAATTATTGGACTACCTGAAAGCCATGATCAAAGAAAGAACCTAGAAATCACCCTTCAAGAAATTCTCAAGGAAAATTGCCCTGATGTTTTAGATCCAGAGGGCAAAATAGAAGTTGAAAGAATCCACCAATCACCTCCTGAAAAAGATCCCAAAAAGAAAACTCCCAGGAATATTATAGCCAGGTTCCACAATAGCACAGAACCTGGCAGCTTCTACACTGAGGGATAGAAGGGCATGGAATATGATATTCCAGAGGGCAAAAGAGCTGGGACTGAACCCAAGGGTCACCTACCCAGCAAAACTGAATATTTTGTTTCAGGGGAAAATATGGTCATTCAGTGGAATAGAGGACTTTCAAGCATTCTTGAGGAAAAAACCAGAGTTGAACAGAAAATTTGACATCCACACACAAGAAGCAAGAGATACCTGAGAAGGTAATCAGGGAAAAGAAATCAAAAGGAACTTATCAAAGTTAACCTATTTACATTCCTACATGGAAAAACAATAACTGTGACTGATGAAACTTTTCTTAGTATGAAAATAATGGAAGAAGGGTATATGGTCACATGAATACATATGTGAATGTGTGTATATATGTTTACAGTTATACATGGATAGAGGGCATGGGTTGAATTTGTTGGGAAGGGATGATACCTAAGAGGTGAAATTATGAGGTGAGAGAGGAAAGTGGCAAGAGGAGATGGGGAGAGACAGGGTAGGGTAAACTATCTCATGTAGAAGAAACAAGGGGAAGTGGCTGCAGAGGAGGGGAAGAATAGGAAGGCAAAAAGGCAAAACCACATTCTCATTGAATTTGATTCAGGGAGAGAATGACAAACATACTAAATGGGATATCTCAACCTGCAGCAGAATAGGGGGAAGGGGGATGAGAGCAGGGATGATGGATGGGAGGGCATTCTTGGGGGGAGGGGAGGTTGGAAGTACCCACTATAGAAGAGGGACAGGATCAAGTAGGGAATGTACCAGGTGGGGGGGGGGGTGGGATGGGTGGGAGGGAATTATAAGCAGCCTTGTACAATATATCTACTATGATAATGTTTTGCATAGCTAGACATGTACAACACATATGGAATTGCTTATCTTCCCAGAGGGAGTGGGTGACAAGGGAGGAAGAGAATAGATCTGAAATTCAAGGTCTTAAGATTAAATGTTTCAGATATATATAAATACTATTATTAATACTCTTTTGCATGTAATTGGGAGATAAGATGTGCAGGTATCGGGGCACAGAGATTCACCTTGCTCTAATGGAAAAGTCAAAGGGGGTATCGGAGAAGGCATGGGAGAGAGTAGATTGGAGGAAGCGATATTTTGTGGGACTGCTATTCTGGGAGGGTGAGTAGGGGAAAAATGGGGATAAAAATGTAACTCAAAATCTTGCGGAAATGAATGATGTAAAACAGGAATTAATAAAGCATTTGTTTAAATAAAAAAGAATGGAATATGCCACTGTGTTCATTGATTTTATCAAATGACTTAACTAGGAAAAGCGAAAATCTCCTTAACACTTTCCAACTTCCAGTAAAGTGCCTCCGCGACAATGTCTGAGATCACTCATGAAGTAACTTTTTTTCAAAGATCTCCTGTAATCATTGTGAGGGAAAAAATAAGAAAGCATGTTCACTGGAGATATTTGCTGCAGTCAAGGAAGAAGGATGACCAATGGAAGCAGGAGAGCTCAGAGAGAGAAAGGTCCTCCTGGTGCCATCATTCAGTGATATTAATCGCAGTGAGCTCCAGTGAGTGTCACAACCTTTGGAAAGAAATCTGCCTAGCAATCCACACAGGAGCTATCAACTGGATGAGAAAGGTCTGTTATTACACACTGTCAGATGAGAGCTTGACAAGCCTCAGATTTCAGTAGAAAAACACATCAGGTTGAGCTGCCTTTGGAAAACCCTCAGGACACTTGCAGTGATGCCAAGCAATTCCTTCATGCATACACACACACACACACACACACACACAAACACACACACACAAGTAATTTTTACATCAATGTTCTTCTAGTAATATTCTCTGACTATGACTCAAAGAACACCACAGTAAAAAAAAAAAAAAAGAATCGAACTCATGGGTAAACCAAAAGACCAGAGAGATTTGCAAGGAAAGAATAAAACAGATATTCTTATTAATGATGGCTTAGGTACCAAAAATGACCCAAATGATATCATCCAGAAGTTGTGGGATGTGAGATAAGGATGACTGGTCATGTGGCCAAGGGGAGATAAAGGCATGGTCACTACAAGTGTTCTTCTGGCACCCAAGGAATAGAAAAGAGCTAGAGGAAGGTGTCCAGGACACTGGATGTATACCACACAGAGAACAGGGACAAGACTCTCCCAGCATGAAGTATGTGTATGGGCTGCAATCTGCACCACTGAAGGGAGTATCACCCTAAAGGAGAGTCCAGCTCCCCCAGCATCCTAATGTGTAAATGTTCCTTTGCTAGGACAAGCTCTCACTTTTTTCATGTTTTTTTGTTGTTGAGAAATTTAGGCAGATACCAAAATGAAAAGTTAGTACTAAAAGGGGATTTCTTTGAAGAAAACTTATGGATTATTAAAGCAATTAATTCAGTTCTTCATCTCATGCTCCATCCTATAAGCTGGGGACCTGCAGAGACCATGAACTCAGCTAAATTAAGCACAGCACTTAAGAAGGAAACAGAAATTATTGGTCTCAATCCTCAACTGTGAGCCCCAAGGGAGATGGGCCACTTACCCTATCAGGGTCTCCATTTTTGTTTATGAAACACGGGCAAATCCTATAAAGCAAACTGCCTTTGTGTGGTGTGTGCATGGAGGGAGAAGTAATGACAATTTTATGATCAAGCTCATGTGCTATAGAGCATTAATTAGACATTCCAACGGTCATTTAAGGGATGTTATAGATAATGAAAATTACCCAGTGAGGAAAATTATCTTCATCTAGGTAAAACAAAGTTAGGCAAGAAGAAAGAGGGACATTTTCCCTCAAGTTTCTGCTTCAATGCACCTATCAGGGAAGGAAGGTTCAGTCATCTCTGATTTCACCAGCGAATTGGTTTGAATTCAGACATTGAAAAAAGGCACCTGTTTTAGTCCAGCTGTTCTGTATAAGAGAGATAACAGTAGACTCTGACCTCGGTGGCTAACTAGGTTCACTTGGACTAAGGGACACCAAGGCCAGAACATGCTCAAATCAAGTGCAGCTCCAGAGAGGCAAAAGGGGTCACGTTTCTCTGCTTCAGAGAATACAGTGAAAAATCACTTAGAGCCTAGGTCTGGCTCGTGTCTAGGGCCTCCCCAAAAGGGAATAGAGAGAGAGCCAATGCATAGTGGAAACTAAGCATAAGCTACTTATTTCCTCCACACAAAGGAGATGGTTAAAGCACACAAGGCTCAGAAGTTTACAATGACAAAGATTTAAAATATAAAACATTAGCCTAAAAGTGAATCCATACTGCCTTTGGAAGTCCATTCTTTCTTGAAGCATAAAAGACTTGATGGAGCTGTTGAATAGGCATTTCACCTTCACCTCAGCTCTGCATTGTCTAAAGAACCCCTTCAACACCCTCATCTTCTACCAAGACAGAGCAGGGATTGAGCTCATCCTTCTGTGGGTGATCAGTTTCTTGTCCAAGAAGCACTCTAATAGCTATTGGAACCACCCATCAGCATCACTAACTGAGAGATTCAGGAGTTTTGCCCAAGGCAGGAAACAGCCATCTCAAGATTACAGTTCATTCAGCATCCTCAAGGATGAGAAAGAAGGAGAAGCTGCTATGGTCTTGAGATCCAGAACCAGTATAATCTAAAGGGACACAGCTCCTTTATGCCACAGTAGCTTCATGTCAAAGGAACAGAGATGAACCCCTTCTCCATGGTCCTGATGGTAAGTGCCAAAGGTAGAGTTCCAAACCACATGTTCTGGATAGAAGAAGATGACAACGATGGTGTAGAAGTTATGTCTCCTCCAAAATTCCATTCCATAGGCAATTCTTCCTGGATCTTTGACTTAAGCATCCCTTGCCACCATCATCACAGGGCAAGAAATAAATAAGGAGGTTGCTTCATCACCCCCAAATCACCAAATCCTTCAATGCTGAGCTACATATGTCCTCAGAAGTAGCTGTGAGGTCCAGCTCAGCTCCATGCCTGCTCAAGTCAGAGCAGAAAAGTGAGGACCCTCTCCATAGAGACACAGTCATCCTCATGAGTGCTGCAGCCCTTTTGGGGATGCCATTAGCTGAGATCAAAGTACCCTTTTCTCCTCTCTGGCAGTTCCAAGAGGCTGAACAAGTAACTCTGGTGAGCAATCAAGCCAACTGCTAAAGTATTGCTGCTATTACAATAAAGGAAAGAAGGAAACATTCCAGGTGAAGCCTGGATATCATCACAAAGGTGCAGAAGGCATTTGCCCACTTTCCAAGGAGTGATCTGTCCCTGAGGAAGCTGCTGCTAGTGGATCCACACACAGGGAGCAGCTGGAGTTCTGTCCTTTTAAAAAACACCTTTTCTTCCATATAAATAAAAACAAAATCAGCTAATAGAGAACAGACACAGGAAAACGGCCCCAGATCGGTTCACTGCTTCACATGATCCTCCCACTTCTTGTCAGAATTGGAGAAGCCCCCATTTCTGTAGCACTTTTGTGATAATAAAATGGGCTCCTGACAACAGCCCTTTGAGTTAGATTTTTTAAAAGACCTACCCAAGATCTTAGTAATCTGAATTCACCAAGTATTTCTCCATTGGGTCAGCCAATAGCTAATAAGCATCAGAATCAGACCCAGAAGAAGGGCTGAGGGCTGACAAGCAGGGCACTCATACCATAATGAGTTAAAAGCTTTGGGGGGGTTTAATAGCTCCTCCAGAGGGCTGGGAACCCAGACTTTCCATGTTTATGTCTCTCAACATGCTATCTTTTCTAAGTCTCTTGAAAAATAATATAATGGTGTTTTACTGCTTTGGAGTAGAGAATTCTTCATCTCTCCCCAAATGACACTTAATAATATGATATCAAACCTGAAAGGTCCAATCATGTCTGTAGCTGCCAAGAGCAGCTGAAGCCTACTGAGTAGGAGATGAAGGTAGGCAGGCAGCAGAAACATACACACATGTGAACGTGCACACACACACACACACACACACACACACGAGTATATGTTCTACATACATTAGCAAGCTTGGAAGGTTCTGGACTTGGGCTGGTGAGTGGGTCACATATGTGGCTGTCCAATTCAGTTATCCCTGCCCTCTGATCCTGTACTCTGAGGGCCTGCAGATCACTCACCTGCACCTTGGTACCTAGCCCCTCTTTGGTCTGAGCATAGCCAAGCTATGGCCCTCTGTTCCCTCAGCTGCCCAGACCGGATCCTAGCCCTTCCTTTGGACCTCCCTGACCCTCCCTGTCTTGGAAGGTCATCCTTCTCGACAGTCTTGTCCCACACCCAGTAGGATAAAGGCAGCTCATTTTTTTACCCCCACAAGAGCTTAACACACTAAATACTGTAGTTACCCTAATATTAATTATTAAATGAAGAAGCAGTTTGGACTTGCTCCCAAACTAGGGTACTTCACTGGGCATTAAACCCCAACAGCTTAAACAAGCACTAGACAATAGTAAACAAATTAGCATACAGCATCGACCAGAATAGGGGAAAGTCTCCAGCAGACTCTTTCACCATACTTGATCCC
Source organism: Gymnobelideus leadbeateri (assembly GCA_011680675.1). NCBI lineage: Eukaryota > Metazoa > Chordata > Mammalia > Diprotodontia > Petauridae > Gymnobelideus > Gymnobelideus leadbeateri. Next base: position 220,143 of record WOXC01001185.1, on the reverse strand, counting down.
CAGATAACCTACCTCCTGTCCCCTCTTCCTGAGCACTTGGATTTCTGAAGGTCATGGAACAAATCAAGATTAGAACTATTCAGACCTCCTAACTGTGGGCTAAACTAAGGGTGGGTGGGAATCATTCATCATAATAGCCTAGCTTTTGAGTCTGTAGGAACTGCAGGAGCAAAGGTCATTGGGTCTGAAGGAACAAAGGTCATTGGGTCCAACACTTCCACTTTTGACAAATAAAGAAACAAATGCCTAAAGATTAAACCACTGGTCCAAAATCACATAGGTGATGAGGGAAGGAGGATTGGAATCCACGTTGTCTAGCTCTAAAGGTATTGCCTCTCCACTCTATAATACCTCCAGACACCTATCTGTGATATGACCTTGATTCTTTCCCCTCCTTTAATTATTCTCACTTCCATCCACTTTATCCCAGAGTGCACTGCATCCATTCACTAGTCTTCTCAGATTTTCTTTTTGTCAGCTCCCTACCAAATCAAAATGAAAAATTCCTAACACATAAGTATAGGGGAAGCTTAACCATGCTGCAAACTTAAACAACCTTCTAGTAAATTGCAAAATTCAAGGATGTAATTTTTTCTTTAAAATTTTCATCAAATTTTCTGTCATAAAAATACTACCTTTCTCAAAATCTTAAGCATTTAAATTTGGAATACACAGAAATGGAAATTCATGTTTTAAATAGGATGCCATAACTGAGTAAAAATTATAGGCTCAGGGAAGCTAGCCCGATATTTGAGACATTCTCTTGTGGAAGAAGGCCTGCAAAATGGTAGGGTCTCATCTGGAGCGGGTGAACAGAAATCATTGAGCAGGCAAAGGAGGGAGGGCTGTTGCACTTCCTAAAGGATGGTCACTGGGGCAAGGGCTTGTGGTGTGAATGGGCAAAACCTTCACTAGGAAACAGAGAAAATGAGGGAGATGGATCTATTGGGAGTCAACCCCTTCCTTGACACCCACTGTCTTTCATGGCTAGAGGAGGACACAGCTCAAAACTTTAATCAGAAAAATTCCAAGCCTGTTGAAATGTCCCAGATTCTGCCCAGCCGGAACATAGAACCCTGAGGAATAGCAGCACTCCTACCTGAATGACCCACTCCTCTGCCCCAGACAGCACAGTATCTGGCAAAAAGTTCTCAATTAATGAATGATAAAGGAATGAATGACCAATTGAACAGATGAAGGAAGGCAGGATGGGGCTAAGTATTTAGTGTGGAACATCAATGTGTAAAGCAAAACCAAGATCACTCACTGGTAAGGTCAGAGGCCAGGAACAAGCTCCTTTCAGTTTGAATCTCTCCCCTGCTAAACAGGTTGTAAATGGGGTGGAGGGTGGGGAAGAAGGAAGAGGAAGAATCGGAAGTGAAAACTCCAACTGAGAGTAATTCACTCCTTTCGCAAACCTGTTGCCTTAAATGATGCTTAGGCAATGGTTGGAGAAATGAATCTCATGGGCCTTCTCTGCAATACAGACACCTTTGTAAATGACTGAGGGATGATTCAGAAGGCTCCTCTTGACCTTGCATGTGAGGGGCCAAGGACTGTACACATGCCCAGGGATGCCTCTATCTAGTGACCTGTTCTTCACTGGCACTGGTGCAGAAGGTGCCTCGATTCTCCTTGCTGATTCTTGCAGAGAAATGTCTGTCTTCTATGAAAGCAGCCCATGCTTTCAACCCCTTTGGGACAGTGCTCTGCCATGTGGGAGTTTGGCTAGAGCAACTGTTCAGACTGCCCAGCTCTGCAGCCTCAGGTGGGCAGGGCTTAGACTCAGAGACAACGTTAGAGTGGTTGGCAAGAAGAGTCCCGATTTATTTGACTCACCAGGCCAAGTCACCCCTCATCAAACCAGAAACTTTTGTCCATTGCAACTATCCTGTCTTCAATCAACATACCACAGGTAATAAAAAGCCCAGATGATTTCCCTGCTTGCATCACCCTGCCAAACCCAAGAAAAGTAGATAGGGGAAAGAACCAGTTTTCCTTGGACTGTGGTAGTGACAATTTCCATGGAAGCTTCAAGAGGATTGAGTCATAGTCTGAGCTGTGATCACCTAGGAGGTAAGTGAAAAGATCAAAGCTACCATTGGCTGCCTCAAGCCAAAACCAGCATTTTAGCAGCTGAAAACTAACTTTCATCACCAGCCTCTCCACAATCCCTCCCCTCCCACCAAAAAAGAACAAAGTCAAGACCCAAAGCTCACTTTCCTGAGTTTGGCCAAGGTAAGAGACCCAAAAATACCAAACTTTAAGTAATGTTATATAAGCAAAAGCTTTCTATGTAAGGAGGTAGAGCTTAAGAGTCTCATGAATTACAGAATAGTGACAGATGAGATTTTTTTCTTACTTGGTCACTTGATTTTAATAAAAGCTCCATTGGAATAAAACTTTCAACATAGACTGGTTGAGCCATAGATGTAGGGCTTTGAGGCCTTTCATTCTATTGGAAAACCAGTCAGTCAAGAAGTGTTAATAAAATCCCTACTGTGTGCCAGGTTCTGGGAGATGCACAGAGAAAAATTAAATCAGCCTGGTCCTCCAAGTGCTCATTTTCTGTATGGGGAAAAAACCACCACATTTATCTGTAAGGACATACCATGTCTAATGCAAAAGAATTTTTTGGGGGGTCGGGGGAGGTTAGGGAGAACCATCACCAGAGAAACAAGAAAGGTGGTGTTTAAATTGAGTTTTACAGGAAACAAAGGCTTTGCAGGTTCTAGTCATAGAGGACAATGGTCAGTACTAAGGTGCACAGCTGGGAAATGGAGTGTTCTGTGGGAGAGCCTATTTGGCCAATCCCTATTGGCAGTCAGTCAGTGGTGTCCTGTACCCATTTGTGTGGGGGTAGGGTGTCCTTTAGCTGGAGAATAGACTGAAATAATGGGAGGAAATTACAAGGGGTGGTTTATTCCATTTGAGCCTCTGAGGATCATGGATTTGGTGATAAAAAGCAAAAAATATGTTCAATACCTTTTTCTCAGAAGTACATGGCACCTATGCAAAAATTGTCTATGAATTAGGACATAAAAACTTCACAGTGAAGTGCAGAAAAGCAGAAATAGTAAACACACCACAATGCAATAAAAATTACATTCAATAATGGACAATGGAAAGAGAGATCAAAAAATTAATTGGAAATTAAATAATCTAAGCCTAAAAAACAAATGAGTCAAAGAACAAATCATAGAAACAATTGATAATTTCATTAAAGAAAATGACAATAGTGTGACAACATACCAAAATTTATGAGACGCAGCCAAAGCTGTACTTGGGAAAAATTGTAAATCTCTAATTGTTTACATCAATAAAATAGAGAAAAAGTAGATCCATGAATTGGGCATGCAACTAAAAAAAAAAAAAAACCCAGGAAAAGAACAAATTAAAAATCCCTATTTAAACACCAAATTGGAAATCCTAAAAATCAAAGGAAAGATTAATAAAATTGAAAGTAAGAAAACCAACTAACAAATGAAACTAGAAGCTGGTTTTATGAAAAACCAATAAAAACAGATAAACCATTGATTGATTTGATTTTAAAAGGAAAAAAGAAAACCAAATTACTAGTATCAAAAATGAAAGGGGTGAATTCACCACCAATGAAAAGGAAATCAAGATAATTGTTAGAAGCTATTTTGCCCAATTATATACCAATAAATTTGACAATATAAGTGAAATGGATGCATATCTACAAAAAATATAAATTGCCCAGATTAACAGAAGAAGAAATAAAATATTTAAATTATCTAATCTTAGAAAAAGAAATTGAACAAACCATCAATGAACTCCCTAAAAATAATCCCTGGGACCAGATGGGTTCACAAGCAAATTTTGCCAAACATTTAAAGAACAATTAATCCCAATACTATATAAACTATTTGGAAAAATAGGTGGAGAAGGAATCCTACCAAATTCCTTTTACTACACAAGTATGGTGCTAATCCATAAACCAGGAAGAGCCAAAACAGAGAAAGAAAATTATAGACCAATTTCCCTGATGAATATTGATGCAAAATTTTTAAATAAAATACTAGCAAAGAAATTACAGCAATATATCAAGAGAACCATGCACTATGACCATGTGGGATTTATACCAGGAATATAGGGCTGGTTCAGTATTAGAAAACTATTGGTACAATTGACTGTATCAATAACAAAACCAACAGAAATCATAAGATTATCTCAATAAGTGCAGAAAAAGCCTTTGACAAAATACAGCATGCATTCCTATTAAAAATACTTGAGAATAGAAAAATAAATGAAACTTACCTTAAAATGATGAGGTACTTATCTAAAACCATCAACAAACATTATCTGTAATGGGGATAAGCTAGCAGCCTTCCCAGTATAATCAGGGGTGAAGCAAGGAGGCCCATTAACACCTCTGTTATTTAATATGGTACTAGAAAAGATAGTTATAACAATTAGAGAAGATAAACAAATTAAAAGAATTAGAATAGGTAATGAAGAAACAAGATTATCACTCTTTGTAGATGAGATGACTTTATACTTAGAAAATCCTAGAGAACCAAGTAAAAGAAAAAACACTTGAAATTATTAACAACTTTAGCAAAGTTGCAGAATACAAAATAAACCCACATAAATCATCAATATTTCTTTATATTGCCAACAAAGTCCAGCAGCCAGAAACAGAGAAACTCCATTTAAAATAACTTTAGACAATATAAAATACTTGGGAGTCCACCTGCCAAGACAAACACAGGAGCTACATGAACACAACTAGAAATCCCTTTCCACACAAATAAAGTTAGAACTTAACATTGGCAAAATAATAATTGCTCACAGGTAGAGCAAGCCAATATAAGAAATATAACAATTCTACCTAAATTAATTTAATTTATAGAGCTAGAAAAATAATAACAAAATTCATCTTAAAGAACAAAAGCTCAAGAATATCAAGGGAATCAAGGTGGTGGGGGGGAGGGGATGCAAAAGAAGACTATTTAGCCATGCCAGATCTCAAACTATATTATAAAGCAGCGATAATCAAAACAGTCTGGTACTTGATAAGAAATAGAAATAGATCAGTGAAGCAGATTAGCTACAAAGTATATTATAGTAAATGATCTTAGTATAATATTATGATAAACCCAAAGATCAAGCTATTTTGGGAACAGAAACGCATTATTTGACAAAAACTGCTGGGAAAGTTGGGAAACATTAAGGTAGAAACTAGATATAAACTAACATCTCATACTGTGTAACAAGATAAGGTCAAAATGAGCGCATGCATTACAAATAAAGGGTGATATCATAAGCAAATTAAGAGAGCATGGAATAGTTTGTCAGATCTGTGGATAAGGGAAGAATTTAGGACCAAAGAAGATATAGAGAGCATCATAAAATGTAAAATAGATAGTTTTTATTATATAAAATTAAAGAGTTTTTCACAAACAAAACCAATGCAACAAAAATTATAAAGAAAGCAGAAAACTTGGGAGGGGGCAAAATTTTGCAACAAGCATCTCTAATAAAGGCCTCATTTCTCAAACATATAGAAAACTGAAGCAAATTTATAAAAATGTAGGTGATTCCCCAACTGACAAATAATCAAAGGATAAGAGCAGGCAGTTTTCAGACAAAAAAAATTAAAGCTATCTATAGTCATATGAAAAACATACTTGAAATTAGTATTGATAAGAGAAATGCAAATTAAAACAGCTCTGAGGTACTACTTCATACTTATCAGAGTGGCTAATATTATAAAAAAAAAAGGAAAATATTGGGGGAGTTGCATTGTTGTTGGAGTTGTGAACTTATCCAACCATTCTTGAGTGCAATTTGGAACTATACCCAAAGGGCTATCAAATTGTGTGTACCCTTTGATCCAGCAATATCACTATAAGCTAAGTCTATATCCCAAAGATACCCCCCAAAAAGGAGGAAGAACCTATTTGTACAAAAATATGTATAGCAGTTCTTTTTGTGGAAACTAAGAATTGGAAATCAAAGGGATGCCCATCAATTGAGGAAATGACTAAAAAAGCTGTGGTATTTGACTGTAATGGAATATTATTGTGCTCTAAGAAATGACAAACAGAATGGTTTCAGAAAAACCTCAAAAGACTTACATGAACGGATGCACAGTGAAGTGAACAGAACCAGGAGAATGTTGGCCATAGTAACAGCAATATTGTATGATGAAGAACTGTGAATGACTTAGCTATTCTCAGCAATACAACGATCCAAGAAAATCCTAAAGAACTAACGATGAAGTATACTATCTGACTCCAGAGAAAGAGCTGATATTGTTTCAATAAAACTGAAACACGCTATTTTTCACTCTTTCATCTTTTTCTTTTTTTTTTAGTCTTCTTGTCCAAAATGACTAATATGGAAGTGTTCTACATAATTTCACATGTATAACCTATATCTGATTGTTTACTGTCTCAGGCAGTGGGGAGAAAAGGAAGAGAAGAAAAGAATAGAATTTAGAACTCAAAACTTTAAATAAAAAGATTTTTTAAAATGTAAAGCACATATTAAATGTCTGCTGTGTGCTAGGCACTGTGCTTAGAGCTTTGCAAACATCCTCTTATCTGATCCTTTAGTGGTGAGAAAAAATGAGACGCAGAGGTGAGAAGTAAGTCATCGAACCTTAGGGACTCCTTCTAGCTTGCCATTCACCTGCTTTCTTCCCAGTAAAATTCTGGTATCACTGTAGCTGCTGAAGGGATCCTCATTCCTGGACGTCAGAAAATTCCTTGTTGGGGATGTTATAGATTGAATGTTTATCTGGGACCACAGGGTGAGGATGGCACAGGAGTCCCCCCTGAGGTCCAGTCCAGCTCATTACCTAGCAGCACAGCATGACAGTCCAAACTGGGCCTCTACCACTCCTGGAATCATTTCATGATTTGGGTTTGCTTGGGTTTTTTTTGTTTTGTTTTGTTTATCCAAAGAACACAGGAAACAGGCTTCATTGGGCTTCAGAAAGAGTGCTGGAACTGGACTAGAGGATGGAGGTTGAAATTGCCTCCACCACAAAGACTGTAGGGAGGACAAATTAAATCACATAGGTCAAGCATTCTACACATCGTGACATGCTGTCTCAGCTTGAGCAGTTAGCATTATTATTAGCTGATTGTAACCTTGGACAAGTCATTCATGAGACTGTTTCCCCATCTGTAAAATATGGTTGGACTAGATAATGTCTGAGGCTCCTTTGACCTTGAATCAATGGCACTAGGAACCCAGCATCCATCGACATTGGGATGAAGGCAACATAATCATAAACAAAAACATTGACTCTGAAGTCAGAGGACCTGAGTTCAAGGCCCATTTCTGAAACTTACTAATGAGCTGATGTGGGACAAGTCAGTTCATATCCCTGGGCCTCAGTGTCCCCATCTGTGAAGTGAGAGGGTTAAATTAGGTGGCCTCTGAGATTTTGCTGGGCTCCAGAGCTAGAATTCTAAATTCCTCTCCAGAAGGAGTAAACTCATCAGTTAAGAGTCAAAGGTCTCTTTCCTCTTCACAATCTTTTTTCCTCTATCCTTCTCCAATCTTCCCCTTATTGACCCATAAAACCCCAGCTGGCTTTTTCCCTAGGCCAAGAACCCTGTATGGAAGGGAAAAGATGACTCTTACTTGGGCACTATGCACTCATCTAGTCTTCCCTTCGCTTTCCTCTGATACCTTCTTCAGACCATTCATAGGACCACACTGGGCAAACTCTGCATCTTAGCACAAGAATCTTCTTTTTTCAATTAAATAATTTATTTTTAGCTTTCAACATTCACTTCTGTGAGTTTGTAATCTCCTTCCCCTCCCTCCTCAAGACAGCCTGTGATCTGATATGGGCTCTACACATACATTCTTGTTAAACACATTTTTACATTAGTCATGTTGCATGGAAGAATTGTGACGAATGAGAAAAACCACGAGACAGAAAAAAAAGAAAGAAAACAGTCTGCTTGGTTCTGTATTCTGACTGCAGAGTTCTTTCTCTGGATGAGGCTAGCTTTTTCCATCGCATGTCCTTTGGAATTGTTTTAGGTCCTTGCCTTGCTGGGAAGGGCTCAGTCTATCAAACACTGTGACTGTCCCTGTGTACGGTGTCGTCCTGGTTCTGCCCTGCCCCGTCATCATCGGCTTACAACAGCAATCCTGGCTAACACTGATATGGCGCTTACTATGTTCTAGGTGCTAGGCTAACTGCTTGGCAAATTGAATCTCATTTGATTCTACCCCAGGAGGTAGGTATTATTAGTTTCCTCATTTCACAGATGAGGAAACTGAGTCAAGCAGAGGATAAAATGTCTTGCATCTGGTTCACTCAGCTAGTAATGTCTGAGTTAAGATTTGAACTCAAGTCTTGCTGACTCCAGTCCTGGAGCTTTATCCTCAGCATCACAACTCTGGGAACCCCTCCTCCTATATTCCCACAGGGGGCTTGTTCTAGCCAACTAGTGTGTTCTCTGTTGTTCTCTGTAGGCACTCTAGTCTACACAGAGCAGGAAGCAGCAGTGAACAGGTCCTGCAGGGGAATTCTGCTTGGCAGCTGTGTGACCTTGGGCAAGTCACTGGCTTTCCTTGAGCTCCAATTCCCTTGGGTACAAAATAAGGCTGGTAGGGTGGGGCAGAGATGATCTGACTCCAGAGCTAATGGATTTTCTCTTGCATTACAAAAGTGGAGGGACAGACAGTATTTTTTTCTCTAATTGATGAAAAGCTCAAGGCAAAATATGTTGATCAGATCTTTAGAGAGCAGCATCAACTTCTTGAACTTTGCACCCATAGTTCTACAACAGTGACCAGGGCGCCTGAACACACAGAAAAAGCAGAGGGGGTTTCAGCCCAACCAAGACCAGCACTCCACACTTGGGAAGCAGGGAATGCTTGTGGTCCACTTTTCCAAGATCAGCCCTGGCCTTAGGTCCCTCAAAGTGGGGCGGGGAAACACAAAGTCAGCAACCACGTGTTTATGCTGAACCTTAGGGTTTTCAAAGTTCTTCACATAGTTTATCTCTTTTGATCCTCCCAATGACCTGGGAGATGGAGGTCATTATCACTCCCTTTTTGCACTTGAGGGGGCTGGGACCAAGAGAGATTAAGTAACTTCCCTCAGGTCATACAACTAGCAAACATCAAAGGCAGATTTTGAACTCAAGTCTGTCTGACCCCAAGCCCTCTATCCACTATGCTGCCTAGTTGCCTCTAGTAGGTCCTCAACATCTGCTGAATGAATGAATAGATGAACTAAGAAGACTATCCCATTATTTCATGGGTTTATCAGAGCCAGAGCATGAATGGGTTCTCCTATAGGGAACTCCAGAGTCCATTTCATGCCTCCTGTTAGGAGAGAAAACCAGCTATATAAGACAGTCAAGGCCCAAGTACCTGAATGTAGCAATAATCCAGATAAAAAGTAAAAGTTCCAATGAAGAACTTTCTGAAGTTTTCAAATTGTTTTGACCCTATCAGCAAGCCTCCATTCCAGAGCCATGGTGAATTTTCCTTGCCTGAAGGAGGTATTCCTCTTTTCCCTTTCTATCTTCAAAGCAACATATTAAAGGATCAAAGCTGAATTGGTTCCACTTATCCTGGTCACTCAATATTATATTAAGTTAGAAATTTCAAAAAAGTTTGGTTTAGAGTTAAGCTGCTCATTCTGAGTTCTGCATGGTCATGGGGGGAAGGGGAGGAGGGGAAGATGGAGAGATCCCAGGGAGATATCCCTACAGGACTTTCCAATGCAGTTTAGTTCTTACTAGGGAGATGAGGGGGGGCGGTGCAGAAAGACCCTTGGGTTACTTCTGTAAAAATACTATTTTATGATATGCTTAAAGAATGAAGACATGAAAAACATTCTGAATCATGTACTCTGAGCCAGGAATTGTATTAAGCTGGTGAGCAGGGTCACACAGCTGCCAATTAAATGATCCACAAGGAGAAATGGCAGTGTTGGGTTCATTACTATTCCCAGAATCAGAGACAGAAAATTAGATAGTGGGAAGGAGGCTTGAGGAGAAGAGGATCATAAGGTAGCAGGGCTGTCTGTGAGCAGAGATGCACAGGAAATGGTTGGGGTGAAAGAGAATGGGCAGGGGCAGGACCATCTAGATATAGTGAGGTTTAGCCCAAGAGGACAGTAGCACTTCGGACTGGGAAACTGGATAATGCAGAAATCAAGGGAAAGGATTCTGGAAATCCACTCTCCTCAGGGTGGATGAGAAAGAGGGAAGGAGACAATGTCCCAGTGAGAGCCACACATTTTTTTCCCATTAAATTTATTTACTTTTAGTTTACAACATTCAGTTCCACAACCCTTTGAATTCCAAATTTTCTCCTCCTCCTTCTCCCCCCCACTCACCCCCATGGAAGCATGCAATCCAATAGAGGATAACCTTCACATTAAACATTAGTCAAGTTGTAAAGAAGAATTATAACCAATGAAATGAACACAAGAAAGAAGGAAGAGAGAGAGAGAGAGAGAGCAAGTAATTTACTTCAATCTGCATTCAGACTCTAGTTTTCTCTGGATGTGGATATCCCTTCCCATCGTGAGTTTTTTGACGTTGCCTTATAACCTTACATTGCTGAGAGGAGCCCCAGTCTATCAAAGTTAGTCGTCACACATACGATGTGTCTGTGCTTATGTACAATATTCTCCTGGTTCTGCTCCCCTCACTTGGCATCAGCTTATATAAGTCTCTCCACATTATGAAGTCTGTCTGCTCCTCATTTCTTACAGCACAGTAGTATCCCATTACATTCATATACCACAGCTTGTTCAGCCATCCCCCAATAGATGGGCATTCCCTTAATTTCCAATTCTTTGCCACCACAAAAAGAGCTGTCATAAATGTTTTTGTTCATACAGGTCCTCTCCCACATTCATGATCGATTTGGGGTACAGTCCTAGAAGTGGCATTGCTGGATCAAAGGGTATGCACATTTATTGCCCTTTGGGAGAGCCACACACATTTCGAAGGCTCTGGGTTCAATTGATGTGGAGATATGCTCCTTCATACATTCTTCTTGTGCTGGACATTGGTCCAGGGCCTCCCATGAAACCCCCAACGCAGGCCTGCCCCGCAGCCTGGGAGCCTCTCCTCCTGTTGCCTGGACATTGCATGGGTTCCATGACAGCAACAGACAGACCATCGCTGATCCTACACTGCATTTTTATTTGTCATTGTTCTGAACTTGACAAATACCAAGTGGCAGGCACCCTTTTGTTTGTGATCAGCAAAGGGGAATTTTATGTGGAATCTTTGTCATAAAAAGCTTGCTCTTTTTAAAACACATAATCAATTCCACGTCTCCGTTTCCTGCCTGCCTCACTCTGCATTTCCATCTGCTCTCCTCTCTGTGTGCTTTGAAAATGCTTCTTTCTCTTCTTCTTTTCTTGTTTGTGTTTTGGCAGAACTATCACTCATCCCCTATTCTCAACAACCACATCCCAATTAAAACAAGAAACAAAACCTTCCCTTGTGGTCACACAAAACCAATCCATGCATCAGTCGTGTCTGAAAACGTGTTGCTCTCTGTCCCCTTGGCTTTCCCCTGACTCTGCCAAAAGCTAGGCATCGTGGTTCATTATCTGGAGCCCTCTGCTGTCAGAACCGGCCATTGCAATCATCAGGATTCTCAGGCGTTTTGTTGCTTTTCTTTACATCGTTGTGGTTATTGCATCATCGTTCTCCTGGTCTAGCTCACTTTGCTCTACATCAATCCATACAAGGTTTCACAGGGTTTGGGTTTAGGTTTTTCCCCCTGCATCTACCCCTTTCATCTTTTATTGCAGAACAACAAAGTTCCATAGCATTCATGTGACGTGATCAGAAACTTCCAAATTGATGGGTAACTCCATTTTCCAATTCTTTGTTAGGAAAATATAATAATAAAGCTGCTACAGATATGATCATACATATTGGTCTTTTTCTCCCTCTCTTTGATTTCTTTAAAGTACATACCTAACATAGTGGAGTTGCTGAGTTAAAGTGTCTATGTGTCTGTGTGTCTGTGTGTGTCACATACATACACAATACAGCAACTTTTTTAATATAGTTCCAAACTGCTTTCCAGAATGTCTGATCCAGTTCATAACTCTACCAAGAGTGCATTGATATTCCCATCATCCCACAACCCTTCCAACAACTGTCATTTTCTTTTTCTTTTTACCAATTTTCAATCTAATGGATGTGACATAGAATTTCAGGATTGTTCTAACTTACATCTCTGCTATTATCAGATTTAAAGCATTTTTATATGGTTGCTGATAGCTTGGATTTTTTTCCCTTGAAAATTGTCTGCTTATATCTTTTAATCCTTTACCTATTGGGGAACGACTCTTGTTCTCATATTTTAAGCAAGTCCTTCTATGTCTTAGATAATAATAACAAAAACAATGGTAAGCCCTGAGGTTTGCAAAGTGCTTTACATGTGCTGTTTTATTCGGTCCTCACAGCATCCCAATAGGGTTTTTGACGTTCAATCATGTATGAACTCGTGAGTAGCATTTCACTGTGCTATTTTTTTAATTATTGTCAAATAACAATGTTAGCTGACATTAGGATCTTATGCTCTCAATGCTTTTCAGTTAATTATGTACCTATAAAGTTGTGCTATGCTATAGAATCTCACCTGAAAAAGCCTGTCTGCTCCCTTCTTAAATGTTCAATAAGAAACTTTTTAATGTGTTGGTGGAGTATTCACTTTGAAATTCTGTAACACTTGGAAAGCAGACACATGAGTTGGTAGTACTGATATTATTTGTCACCTTTTTGGTAACAGTAAAGTCTGACATGATTTTTTTCTAGGAATGGTACTCCCCACTCTTCTAAATAACTTGAGAATCTATTCCTCCGTGGCCTCAAAATGGACACTTTTAGCACAGACCTCAAGGAATATTTGTTCCAGTCCCAGGACCCTTCCCATATGTTTCCTCAGAAGAAATATTTCAACTATCCCATGTAGTACATCATGGACTATAATTAGAATCTAAAGGTAGTGGTTTCAATGTCCTTGACAGACAAAAGAGATCAATGTAAAAAATATTTGCAGACCATTTTGATTGTTCATCAGGTTACTGCTTTCCAATTGTATAGCTCAAATTCTCAAAATAATTTTATGCAGTTGGGCTTTTCATGAAGCTTTCTGGAAACATTTCCCATCTATTGCTTTTCATTGTTTTATGAGATGGTAGGTACTTGAACCATCTGCTTTAAGACCATAGAATTTAGTTTAAGTCAGTGCTGCCACTGCTTTCCCCATCTTTTGTATTGGCAAGAAGTCACATGGTTATTGGCTCTGGTGGCCTCTAGTTTCTTTTGCTCTTTTCATTGTGCTGATTTATTTCCATTTCTTTAAAGTTCCTTAGAAAATCAGTGTCAGTGTCTGCTGTTTCATCCATTTCCCATTTGGGGGCATGTAGGGCAGCTGCCTTTTTAGCTGGATCAGTTTGGACTTTACATGTATCCCCCTTAAATTCATCTTATTCAATCTAAGCTAATTCTCCATCCTGATAAGAGCCTTGGGTACCCAGCCCTTGAATACCTTGGGTATTTGATATGTGTGCCAGCTTTGTCTCTTCTGCAAATTTAATAAGAATGCCATCTATGCCATCATCCAAGTGATTGATGACAGTGCGCTATTTCATAGGATCAGGCATAGATCCCTGGGGTCCTTCATTAGAGACCTCTTTCCAAGTTGAAATTGAATTATTAATGGCACTATTTGAGTCTGACCATGCAATCTGTTCCAAATCCATATAACTGCATTGTCCATGAGCTCATACCTTTATGTTTTCCACAATAGCAAGAGATATTGCCATCAGACCAGATCAGTGGCATTCCTCAGATCTAACAGTTTAGTCATCCTGTCCAACAGTGAAGGAGCACAGCCAGATCTTGAGAAAGTCATGTTTTTTTTTAATTTATGATCACTACTCTTTTTTTCACATGTTCACTAACTGTCTCCTGGCACTTTACAAAATCTTATCAAGAATCAGAGTCATTTTCAGTAGACTTGAATTCTCAGATTCTATTCTCTTGTGTCCCCCCCTCCGCCTTATTTTAGAAAATCAAAATACCCCTTGCCCTTCTCCAGCTTCTCTCTTATTTCCCATCACTTCTCAAATATAGGTAGCAATGACTCAGCAGCACACCTAACAGTCCTTCCAGAATTAAGGTCATCTGGGTCAGGGGCTTTGAACCAATCAAGGGCAGCTCAGTCCTTTCTTACCATTCTGGTCTTGGTCAACTTGATCAACTGTCTTCTAGCCATATCTCCAATTCTTTCCAATACAAAGGTGACTAACCTTGGCAGAGAAAGGGGGAACCAATAAAAACAGGAAGTTAATTGTCAGCAATGTCCCCTCCCACACGGCAGCAGCTCTTGCCACCCTGAGGTCACCTTCCCTCCAACGCAGCTTTAAAAACAATCCACCAACAGGCGTTGCTGCTGTCCTTAGCTTCCCTCATCAGTCTCAGCTCATCTGGGGCCTCAGCATCCTCAGCACAGCCTTCCAGCATCCTGGCAAACTTTCTGTTATCTGCCCTTGGTTCTATCTTCAGTACTGATCTTTGTTTCAATCCAAGTTGATTGGTGAGTTCTCAGTGAATCCACATCCATCTCTTCAGACAACTCCTGTTTTTGTTCTCAGCAGTGATTATTTTCCCTTGTGTCACCATAAGGCTTTCCATGCCTCTTCGAGTTACTTCCCCTACACACTAACACAGACTGGCAGCACCTTTGCTCATTTTTTGTCAAAAGATCCCATATTTAAAGAGAACTGCTCTTCAAATTTGCATCACCTGCAGTTAGGGGTCGGTGGCATTACTGCAATGACCACCATAAAAGCCTTCCCAAAACCCCCTGAGGGGGAGCTGGCACTGCTGCTTTTCTTTGAACATCATTAGGAATCATTCTGGGGATACCAGGTGGCATCTAGATGGGAAGAGGTGCATTTGGAGGAAGCAGCTATGGACAGTGATCGGATCTGAAATAAGGTCCCTTAAGCACTGGTTAAAAGAAAGGGGAGTTTCAGCATAGATATGAAGGAGTTTCCAGGGGATTTGATAGCTAAGTATTCAGCTATAGCATCACATGGAAAAGGAGGCAGAAGTAAAAGTACTAGGTCCACAGAACAGGAAGGCAAGATTGTCCTCAATAGAGGAAGAATTTCCCAACAATTAGAGCTTTCTACCCATGGAACTGGCTGCCTGGTGAGACAGAGATGCAATGACCTGGAGATATTCAGAAGACACTGGATGGCTCCTCTTCAGAGATACTGGCAAGAGAATTTGTGCTTCACATCAGTGGTTGAAGATATGACCTCTGAGGATTGTTGCAGTTCTAAGACTATGAGTTTCTGACATTACATGAGTGAAATATAAAGGGAAGTGAGCAGTCAACAGAGTTCAGGAGAAAATGTTCACATTTAAAGTTCTCCGTCCCTTTTTCTGAAATTTATGATAAAAATCAATGGGGAAAAGCTGCCTCTGTTTTATAGGGGCTGAAGAAGAGTGTCAAATTAATGGCCTGTCCCCAACTTTATGAATGTCCAGATGCCACTAGCTAATTACCGTTCTTTGTGTTCCTAGGAGAACCCATGGGGAGAAGAGAGAAAAGATGAACCTCAGACTCATAAGCAATCAACTCCTTAAAAGTATGTGTGTGTGCATGTTTGTGTGTGTGTGTGCACGCATGTGTGTTACTAGAATTAGGATTCTTTTTTTTTTTGCTTTTTAGAGGGTAATTGGGGTTAAGTGACTTGCCCAAGGTCACACAGCCACTTTTTGTGTTAAGTGTCTGAGACCAGATTTAAACTCAGTTTCTCCTGACTGCAGGGCTGGTGCTCTATTCACTGCGCCACCTAGCCACCCCTAGAATTAGGATTCAAAAGAAATCTGATTCCTTTCTATAGCATGCATAGGCCATGTTTTTCCACATTTAGGGGCAGGGGGGTGGAGGTAAGAAACAACAAACTTAACTGAGAAAACAGTAACTCCAAAGATGGCCTGCTATATTTCAAAGGAGGAAGAGGAAAACTCCACGACACTAATGTCTAAATAGCTCAGGTGGAGAATTTACAATGGGCTCACATAATTTAACTCAATTAAGCCAGGTCATTGATAACTGCATAGACCGCAACAAGAATAGTCCTCCACATTGTACAGATGGAGAAGCTTAGACCCAGGAAAGTTGTGACAGTCAAAGCTGTTTCTTTAACCTCACTGCTTCTCTACACCCCTACACCATGAAGCACAAATACAAAATTTCCCTGCCTCATCTTCCAGGCAAGTCCAATGGCCTGAGTTTCTTCCAATCAGCCCTCCAAGACAACATCTCTGATGAATGATGAACCCTCACAGAAGAAATATTACTGTGTGTCACCACATGCCACCTCCATACACTATCTTCTCCTTGCCCCCTGTGGGGTTCCGGAATTATTATTGGGTTTCCAAAGGAAATCTGAAATACAGTATAAGATTGACTTCTGGGGGAAAACATTTTGCCTAATAAGAGGAAATATTCATTTGCATTTCCAAATTGGAAAGCCTTTTTAATTGGATATGAAAAAAAATACAAAGATGTCAGAGTGCTGAGAAATAAACAAGATTGCAACAGAGTGAAGTTTGGGTGTCCCTGAGTCTGGGCTTTCACATTCTGTTGTCATTGTGCCCTTCATTTGTCCATTACTGTCTCACACGAGACCCCTAATAAGAACAAAGTTAGTGACTTTAGAAACCTGAAGAAATGGGACTTGAAGAATTCTGTTAAAACTTGCTGATCTACATTTAAATCCATTGAATAATTGAATTGAGACCTGTGTTCACCCCTCTCCCAACTGTCCCCCCCCTGTTTAAAACAATATTGGGAACAGAGCCCATGGAATAAGGGGAGGAAGGGTTAGAACAGTCACTTAGGGCAAAAGAGATGATGGACAGGAACAAGAGATTAGAAGAACATCTAGAACAGAGACTTGGGGAAGACTGAGGTAGAGTGCAAAGGTTTATCAAGTGGCTCCTCGAGAAGAAAAGATAAAGTCACAGGACATAATGTTAAATTTAATCTAGATTATAACCACCACTTTTTTAAGTCACTCTAGACAATCAACAAAACCATAAAAAAAATCCCTGATTTGCATATAGCTTTTGCTGATTCCTGAGATGTAAAGACTCATATTGACAATGAAATAATCAGCTTTGTAACAATGAAAATATAACAATAAAGCAGGGTAAGCTGGCTCTAGCACATCCCTGGGTAACACCCACAGTTGAGAACATGATATGGATGAGTCAATAAAAGAGAGAGAGAGAAATAGAAAAATTCCTGTCAACTCTTGTTTGTCAGCCAAGTTCCCAAGTAGTGGACTTTCCTCCATGCCTACTCTGGCCATCTGTAAGACAATAAAGGAAGTGAGAGGAAGATTCCTATCTAGGAATGTTAAATGAGCTTAAAAATTCCTCATTTTAGCAAGGCACTGCGTATCATAGTGAGCCATTGCTGAAGCATCCCTGAAAGCTTTTTTCTTCTGGCAGAATGAGTCTTGTAGAGTGGCTTCATGCTGCCCATGTGGGAGCTGCAAATCAAACAGGAAAGGAGAATTCAGAACCCAGTCCAATGCACCTCTGAGGATCACAAAGTAGCTTGACTTTAAGTAAAGTCATTGATAATATTTTTCCCAATGGTGGATCCCAGGTCTTCATGTCAAATCAAAGAAGAGTAATGCCAAAGAAGACTCCAATATACTATTCACCTCAAAGCTCAAAAAAGTTCTCAAAAGACTGAACAATGAGCCAATTTAGTCAATGTAAATGTGGGACTTTCCAAATTTTACATTTGTCAAAATGTCAAACAAAAATACATTGCCGAAGTTCTACATGGGGGAGGATGGACAGAAAGCACATAAAACATCTGGAAGGGGGAGTGAGTCAATAAAAACTCCATGTCAGTCAACAGAGTGAGCTGACAATCCAAAAGCTGACGTCATCATAGGCGGCATTGATAGATGCAGATGGCCCAGAATGGGGGAGGTCTTCACACCAGTCCATGTATCTGGCCTTCTTACATCATATCTGCAGGATTACACTGAGTTTGGGGCACCACATTTGGGGGGAGCATTGATTAAATGGAATATCCAGAGAAGTGGAGCCACAACAGTGAGAAAAGAAGTCATGCCATAAGAAAATAGGTTGGAAAAAACGATGTGCTCATCCTGAAGAAAAAAGCATGACTGTTCTTAAGTATGTGGCAGACAGGAAGTCAGAGGGTAGAGAGAGCTGACTTGTTCTGACTGGACCTAGAAGACAGAAGCAGGAGTCAGACAAACAGATATGGGCTCAACATGAAGGAAACTGCTTTGGAGAGCTGTCCAATACTGGGATGGGCTGCCTTGGGAGGCAGCAGCCTCCTTCTGTGCAGTGTGCTTCAGCTGAATGCTGGGGTAGCAGCTGAGATGTAGCCAAGGGACATCACTCATCTGCACAGGTTGGACTCAATGCCCTCTGAGATCCCTTTCACCACTGAGTTTCTGTGATTGTGTTCTCAAGCCTAAACTACAGTTTCCATGAAGTATACATACTTCATGATTGATTCCAATCCTGATATTGGAGAGGGAAAGGAAATTCTGAATCAATTCAGCCAAGTGCCTGGGAAGTCCCTGGGGCACCAACACCCACATAACAGATAGACATAAAAGAGGAAAGACTGACTTTCTGGCATGCTATCAATCTGAGGCCTCCTATAGGAAGGTGGTCAGTGAGATTGTTTTCCAGCAAAATTGAACTCAAGATTTCCATGAAGGCTTTAAATAATAATGGCTAATGTTTATATAGTGCTCGCTATATAACAGGCACTGTGCTAAATGATTATTATCTCATTGGTCTTCACTACAACATGCAGAAGTGGGTTCTATTACCCCATTTTACAGATAAAGAAACTGAGGCAAATTGAGGGTAAGTGATTTGTCCAGGGTCACTCAATCGATAAATACCTAAGACTGGATTTTAATTCAGATTTTCCTAAGTCTTGGACTGGTGTTCTATCCTAGTTTGGGAGAAATATCATCTGTCCCCTGGTTGGCCAGCCAAGAGCTGGACAAGAACTGTTCGGCCCAGGAATTTCTGCGAGGGTCTGCATCTGGAAAGGACTATCTCAGGGATCCTTTATCCACAGTGGACTAAAATGGGGGCTCCTGTAACCTTGTCTGGCTGTCTCTGTGTCTCAGGCACCTATGACCAACCACTCTTTTGAATCAGAACAATCAGAGCTTAGAAACAACATTCTGAAAATTCTAGCCTAGGCCAATTCCAAAGACTCCTTCTTGGTGTTATTAAACTAAGCCAAGGATACTCATTAGATCTTGAGGAGTCCTTGAAAGGCAGGTAACCAAGTTCCAGTGTCTTATCTGCTAGGTCAGAGTCGTCTCAGACGTCACTAACCTCCATAACCTTGTTCTAAACAACATAAGAGTTATCTGAAATGCAACCAGCTCTCCCAAATGGCCAGCCAGAGATAGGAATTCTGAAATATCATGGCTATCTTACTGTTAGTCAGGGGTCTCTTCCCATCTTTGAAGGTCTTTCATTTATTTTCCCCTGACCTCACAGTACTTGACCAAACCATAGGATCCTGCCTCTTTAATAAATCAAGAAAAAGCAAGGCAAGCAGATTCCCAAGTCTATGGGGGCACCAAGGGCCTATGAATATTTAAAAAGGTCACTGTCTCTTCTTGCTCAGTCCAGATTTACTGACTGCTTTCCAGAGGAGCTGATTCATCTTTGGATTCTGGCGCCAGTGTCCCTAAATAAAGCCAAGAGAAGAGAACATTGCATCTGTTCCTTGCAAGTGGGATGTACTAATGGACAACCAGAAGCTTCTGAAAGTCCTCTGTGAAGGTCCTGGAGCACTATCATGACCACTTTCTTGGTGCAAGACGTCTTCCTATGCTCCTTCTTTTGTTTGTAGTTTTAACTGCCTAGAATAACCAATGGGTACAGCTATTCAAATTGGGGGTCCCAAGATAAACTTTGGAAAAAGGATCTCTGAAAGTTGTTGTCATTCCCAAAACATGGCATATCTCACCCCCCAAAAGTGGGAAGCCTAATAGCTCTGTCTTGTCCATAACAATTCACAATGTCTTGAATCATTTCTAAGGGCTTTCAAAACCTCTGGGCTCTTGTTTTTATCATGATTCCTACTGAGTCACTACTCTGAGTCACCACACACGTTAGTAAAGTGGATGTCATTCGGAAGGAGTTCACATTGCGGGGGACCTGGAAGGGGACTCCTGTATGCTTCATTATCTTCATAAAAGGCAGAGCCATCTTCCCTCAATCCCCCACAATGAGCCTTTGGCCTTCAATTAAAAACTGTCTTAATATCACTAGTTTTTTCTCTTTGCCAGTCAAATGCTTGTATTATTTTCAGTTTTACTACTGTGAGAACCTTAAGAAATAAAGAAATGTTTTCAGAGTGATGGAAAACCCAGATGTCAGTACATTTCTCTGTCTCAACGTTCTGTTGCTTATCTCATTTGTACTTTTAATAGTTCTTCAATGCACTAGAAGGAACCCAAGAAGACACTGAGTCCAATTTGACTATTTAGCAAATCAGGCCAGTGATTCCCAGAGAGAGAAGTAATTCAGCCAGGGTCTCACAGGCAATAAGAGGCAAAGCCAAGATTCAAACTCAGGTGCTCTTACTTCATACAGGGCACACTTTCCTCTATTCTTCATAGTTGGAGAAGAAAGGCCTACCCTGACAAGGAATCACAAAATAATGGGAGCACTGAATTGCAACCACTGAATGCAACAAGGAGTGCCTCAGCCTTCTAGGGAATTTAATCCCTACTTTGGGCTGGGAAAAAGGGCTATTGAAAGATTTATTACAATGAACAACTCTTAAACTTGACTCCTGCCCAACACATAGGAAGGATTTAATAAATGCTTGTTGAATGATTGACTCTTACCTTCTTCTTCAACTAACCCCATTCACAGAATCAAATACCAATTTTTATCACTTACCTACATCACCTTGGATAAATCACTAAATATTTCTTGATCTCAGAGTTGGTAAATATGATTTTTAACCTCCTACCCAGCTCTAAATCAATGATCTTAATAGTTTAATAAGTCTAAAGGAATGAAGATAGAATACAGAAAAATTGACTCATAAAGCAGGGGAAAAATTGTGGAGGGGGAAACAAGCCCCCAGAAGTCATAGTACCTGACACAACTAAACCAGGTCATCCCAAGAGCATCTGTACATTAAATTGGAAAGAAGACAGCTCATAGGAAATGAAACAACTTGGCAATTCTAAAGCAATCTACTCACCAACAGCAATAACATCTAATGTTTATATATGCTTTAAGACTTAACAAAATATTTTACGCATATGTCCATTGATCTTCATAATAATCCTGTGAAGTTGATCATTATTGACTTATGAGTAAATTGGGATTGGGTAAGTTTAAGTGACTGGCTAAGGGCACACAGCTAGTAGTGGCTGAGGGGGAACTCAAACCTGGGCATCCCACACATCATCCACTCCTGCACACCGCCTCTCCCAAATGACAACAATGCAACCACCACATTAGAATCCTAACTCTACAGTTGTTTCCTCATGTGCTGTGGAAGGAAATTAAAATGAGACCCAAGAAATTGAAGCAAAAAAGAGCAACTGAACCAAGTCAGGATCAGGACACCCAGGCAGGACATAGATCAGACTGGGATTAATTTTGAAGATATTACCAGGGAGGGACAACTCCTAAAAGAATAAAAACAATCACACTCATAGAATGGAAACTATCACCCTCCCCCAGGCAAGCAATAAGCCATCAGTACGTATCAATCAATATGCCTTTGTTCTCATCTCTTCTTTTCAAAAAGAAAAGAAAGTTTATTAAACCTATCTCTGAATACCTTGATGGTATCCTTGATGAAAATAGAATTTGGGAGAAGGCAAGTTTTGCAAATTATTTTCTACAGGTGACACACAACTTATCAAAATATAGAGAATATAAGATGCTATTGAGTTCATTATTTATTAGAATCAAAAGAACCAAATTCAATCTCCCCTCCAACAAGATTAAGTGAAGGTCATACACAATTCCTTTATTGATGCAACAAAAAAAGACAACTTTGTTCAACAAGTTTCTGATCATCAACATCAAGTAAGGAATAAAACAGGGAAATGGAAACTTCCCAAACAATTTCACCAGTCTTGAAGAATGTTCCTCTCAGAGTTCAAGTGAAAGTAGGACTCCCTACAAATGGAGTCATGGTTGGCAGACCTTTCTTCAGTAATAAATAGGAACAGCACCTTACATTCACATGGTGCTTTCCAGGGGACAAACACTTTCCTAGCCATTATCTCATTTGCACTAAATGACCACAAACACACACATACAGAGATACATATAAACACACAGAGATACATACAAACACACATGCAACACATACACATACTATTCCTTGGGGTTTATTTACTTATTCAACCACTTCTTTGTCACACAAATGCAGTTTCTGACAAATGTGATTATCACAATTTTCTTCCAGCTTTGTCATTCTCCATAAAAGTTAAGAGTATTCTTGACCTTGGCTCTTGGGCTCCTCCCCTTTTGCTTTCTGTCTCCCTTCAGTGACACCTGATTGCTGAAGATGCTTTATTCATGGTTTCTAAAGCCCTTTCCCAGTCATATCCACTCTTCATCCCATCTAATTGCACAAGCCAAATTTCTTTATACTCTTTATTCAGTCCTTTTCTAGAACCTAACTGGGCAGCATTTATTTTGTTCTTTTGCTACATTATTTCTGTAACTCTATTAAAAGAAGATCTATTAAGATGTCTACAGTGATTTGTTCTTGTCAGAACCTGGACTGTGCATTGCAGATGATCCTATTATTTTCCTGATATTTACAGATTCATTCTTACGGCATATTTGTCTTAAAAATTTGCTAAGAAGCTGTAGCTGACTTAACAGGAGAGCATTTCAAGGACTTTTCCCCTACCCCACCTGAAGCTGATCACTATATTATTTCATCATTATACATGCACTTCTCCTATTTGATTCTGAATCCTCCTTTTTAAGGAAGGTGACAGGTAGCCAGTATGTCCACCCAATATGGAATGGAAGACTTACTCTGGTGTCTAAGTGACCCAGAGTTCCTGAAGGACATTGCTCTGGACACCACTGAATAGCTTCTTCCAGGCTGGACAGTCAGATGATTATCTGATGGACTAGCATGCCAGGATCTGCCTTGATAGAACAGAGGTCTGTCACCCAAAGACATTGAATGTCTTTGGCTACAACAATGCTCAGGAATATCATTGGAGGCAGGGAAAGCTTGTAGCTTATACTGATGGAGAGAATGACTGAACCACAAGAATATGGATTTTTTTTGAAGTATTGATGTCGTCAGTTCCCTTGACACACCAGAACACCAAAGAACCATGTCAGCTTAGTGCATCCAGAGCTTCCATCACATGCTTTTCATCCATGGTAACTCATCAAGCCTGTGACAACAAATGACATTGATCTTAGGCAATGACAGTGAGAGAAGGACCCACCGATTCAACTCAGGAACCCAACAGAATGACAACTAAAAAAAAAGCTGCACATTGTTGACAAATTTTGTGTCTTACAGGCCCGTGATTTTTGACAGTCTACATATGTTTCCTCTAAGGAAATAATCTAATGCCATTCCCCAGGGAAAAGTAACCCAAAGTCAATGTTATAAAATGAAAGTGATGACAAGAGTCTCTGTTCACAAAGACACTGGAAGAAACTAGAGAATTGGGCCCAACAGATATGGTTTTTACAAGCCACAAAATTCTCAGAGGCTCCAGCCTTCTGAAATGCCCCAATGCTAGAGGTTTCCAAATACAGGAAGCCTTTGGAGAGATGGCAGCAAAGGCTCAACAGAATGCTTTCCAGTGCGGAGGAACAACCCTTACAAACCAGCCAAGACAGAGTCCACCATTTCTACTGTTCCATCAGTATTTGAATGAGGCAGTTTCCACTCAGTGGGATCCCCCCTTAGCCAAGCCCACAAGCATTAAGTGTCTACTGTGAATAAGGCAGCTTCTCTACTCTGCCTTGGTATTCTTTGCCCCATGCTGGTTGGGTACACAGCATCCGGTTCACTCTCATCAGGAGCCTGGCATTTAAATACATAGAGAGAAGGCATCTAGAGTGGCAAAGCACACACTGCCCATGCTACTTTGGTTACCACTGTAGGTCAGGGTTCCTTCAGTATTTCATGGCATTTCATGATTTTCAACCACGTATGTCGAATTAGAGAAAAGCAGAGTTTGCAATATACTGTCTGAAGGCCATCTGCAAAATCATTTGCCCTGATGTAAAGCCATTTCCAGTCTACTATTAAGCTCATCATAATAAAAAAAGACCTCTGAATGGTAGCCTGAGCATTTTCCCTTTGGATTACAAGAGGCTTGAGCAAGATACTCACGGAATCTATTACTTCCTGATGCCAATTGCCCCCACGCTAGTGAAATAGAGGAGCTGCCGGGGAGAAGAGAGCCATTGCCCTTATCAGCCAGAGCGGCACAAGCATGCTTTTTCCATCACAGGAGGTCAAGTGTTGAATTCTGAAGGATTTGGACGTGAACTGTCTTTAAGCAGCAGATAAAGAAAATTAAACTAATCTACAAGTAAACGAGAAAAAAACGTGTAAGACTGAATGAAAGGGAACTGATCCAGTAAGCGTCTCATGATAAGCTGATATGAGGCCAAGAAAGAGCTTTCTCCTTCTTGGTGCTGGGCTGGGCCTTGAGGGGATTCCTCTGTTCTAAGATCTGGAGTTTTCTTTGAATTATAGCCAATTGTCAGAATTCAAATGCCCTCCCCCTTAAGGCTATGAAAAAGGCCACTCTAAGGTACACCATCAAGGAAGAAACTGTCCCATTTCTGGGCTAACAGAAATATGAAAGTGCCTGGAAACTGGATAAAAACGTCATTTCCCAGCTTTTAATGAAAATTCTGTTGCTATAATTGCATGATAATTTAATTTCTCACCTGATGCACCGCTTCATGGCTAGACTGTAGCATGCTGAGAAATGAAGACAATACCTGGCCCCGAGTGGGAGGGCAGAGGGTTGCTGGCACAACCCCTTGCAGGGAGGTCTCAATGGAACAATGTCTCCTTGATCTGAAACTCCAAAGAGCTGTCAGTTCATTGGTGCACACTTTACTCAGTCCAGCACAAATCCCAAACCCCTGATACCTGAGGAGCTGAAGATGCCTTCTCTCTAAAGCCAGCCTGGTGACAAGCACCTCCAAATGTGGCTTGGCTGGCTACCACAGGAGGTTCAAATATGCACTGGACATTTTCTATTGGGGCATTCTGATCCACATCCCAATTGATGTCAAAGAAATAAATTAACCAGCACTCATTCTAGATCCACTAAAGTTTCTATTATGAATCGAAGTAATTTAAAGCACAAAATGACTGAAAAACTTTGAGGAAAATCATACTAAAAATATATTTGACTCCTTCAAACCATTTCAGTCATATACAAGCCCTTCTCTCCTCTGATATGGCCATGACCCTGACCTGGACCCCCATCATATCACAACTGCACTAACTCAATAGACTACCAGTGGGGCTCCCTGTCTCAAGTCTCTGTCCATCCCAGGCTGCCTCAAGTCAGCTGCCAAAATGACCTTCCTAAAGTGCAATCCTGACCATGTCACCCCCATAACCTAGAAACTCCAGTGTCTCCCTATTACCTCAGGAGACAATATAGAATTCTCTGTTTAAGCATTCAAAGCCCCTCATAACCTGATCCCTTCCTACTTTTCCCATCTTAACTTTTATTCCTTCTCCCCACTCTCCATGTACTCTACAACCTACTGGCAGTGACCACCTTGCTATTCCTTTCAAGACACCCTAACTCACAACTAGTTGTCTTTTTACTCTCTATGCCCCATTCCTGAAATTTCTCCCTCCTCACTGCTACTTCCTGACTTTTCTGACTGCTACTGTGACTCAGCTCAAATCCCACCTTCTTCAAAAAGCCTTTCCTCACTGTTGGTGGCTCTCCTGGGAGATTATTTTTCACTGGCATTTCATATGCAATTTCATATGTAATATGAAATATATATTTCCTATAGCTGATGATCACATACTGGTTTACATCTTGTCTCTTTCTTTATAATGTGAACTTCCTGAGATCAGAGACTGGGTTTTTGCCTTTTTTTTGTTTCCCCAGTCCTTAGCATAGTGTCTGGCACATAGTAAGTTCTTAATAAATATTTTTGAATGATTGATTAGAAGACCAAACACATGTATGAAAGTATTTTTTTTGCTTTGTTGCTGGTGAGGAAGAAGAACAATGGGGTAAATTCTCTCACATAACAGAGGTGAGAAAAATATTTTACAATGGAGGGGAAGATAGGGGGGTTGTGGGGAGCATGTGAATCTTACTCTCATTTGGAATTGGTTTAAAGAGGGAACAACATACACACTCAGTTGGGTATAGAAATCTATCCTACTATATAGGAAAGTAGAAGGGGGAGGGGATAAGAAAAGAGGGGGTTTTGTAACAGAAAGGAGGGCAGATCAGGAGAGACAGTAGTCAGAAGCAAAACATTTTTGAGGGGGGACAGGGTGAAAGGAAGGAGAGAATAGAATAAATGGGGAATAGGATGGAAGGAAATACAGTTAACAGTCATAACTGTGAAAAAAAAATTTGAAGCAAGTTTCTTTGATAAAGGCCTCATTTAGCAAATACATAGAGAACTGAGTGAAATTTATAAAAATAGGAGCCATTCCCCAAATGATAAGTGATCAAAAGATATGACTAGTTCAGTTTTGAGGTGAAGTAATCAAAGCTATCTTTGATTATGAAAAAGTTCTAAATCACTACTGATTTTTAAAAAAAATTTTATTTACTGTTTTATTTTTCCCCAATTACATATGGAAACATTTTTAACATTCTTTTTTTTTTTAATTTTGAGTTCCAAATTCTCTGCCTCCCTCCCTTGATACTTTAATTGTTTCTTTCTGGATGATGGAAGGGAGGGAAGGTTGGGGGGCAGGGAAGTTGGAAGCACACACTTTTGAAAAGGGACAGGGTGAAAGTAGAGAATAGGATAAGTGGGGGTCAGGATAGGATGGAGAGAAATATAGTTAGTCTTTCACAATATAGAGGGAAATGTAGGGGAAAGATGGGGAGAAAATTTGTAACTCAAAATCTTGTGGAAATGAATGATGTAACCAAAAAATAAACATAAATTTTAATTTAAAAATATTTTATTGCTTCTTGATGTCTCATGGAATCATTAGTTTCTACTTGTCCAATTCTAATTTTTAAAGAACTATTTTCTTCATTGAACTTTATATATCCTTTTCTATTTGGTCTATGCTACTTTTTAAGGATTTTTTTTCCACTGAATCTTTGTACAACTTTCTTCTGGTCAATTCTGCATTTTAAGAGGTTTTTCTCTTGGGGGCAGCTGGGTGGCTCAGTGAATAGAGCACTGGAGTCAGGAGGACCTGAGTTCAAATCCGACCTCAGACACTTAATATTTGTTATCGGTGTGACCTTGGGCAAGTCACCCCAATCAACCAACCTTCCCCCCTCCAAAAAAGAGCAAAAAATAAACATTAAAACAAAAAACAAGAACTTCTTCTCTTCCATGGATTTTTATGCCTCTTTTATCAGCTATTCTGGTTTTTAAGGTGTTATTTTCTTCAGCATTTTCTGTACCTTCTTTACCAAGCTATTGACTCTTTTAAAAAATTTTTAGAGCACTCTCATTTCTTTTCCCAATTTTTCTTCTACTTCTCTTATTTGAGTTTTCAAATCATGTTTGAGCTATTAAAGGAATTCTTTCTGGGTCTGAGATCAATTAGCATTTTTCTTTGAGACTTTGGATGTAGCAGTTTTGGCTTTGTTGTCTTCTTTTGAGCTTGTATTTTGATCTTCCCTGTCACCATAAAAACTTTCTATGATCAGGATCATTTTTTGTAGTTTGCTCATTTTTCTACCCTATTTCTCAGCTTTTAACTCTTATTAAAGTTGGGCTCTACTCCCAGGGTAGAGAGGATACTGTCTTAAACTTCAGGGTTTTTGTTCAGCTGTTTTCAGAGATACATCTAGGGACCTAAGAGAGGTGTGGTCATTGCTCTCCTGGCCTGTGCTCTGGTCTGTGAGTGTCCACGAGCACTTTTTTTGCCCTGGAACTCTGACCATGGTCCCCACTCTCCTTTGCCTGTAAGCTCCAGTGTGCTAGTGCTCTTCCTTGCCCTGCAACTGAGACCCCAGACTGTGACCCAGATCCACATAGATCAATGTAATAGAGTCCTGCACATGGGGCCAACAAAGGGACCCTTATAATTTCCTAATAATTAGGTGCCTGACCCCCTTACCATCTCTGAGGTGAGAACTCTGGGAGCAGTCACCACTGATTCAGTTGTCCCTAAGGCCTGCTGCTGGTTTACTGCAATGGTCTGCAGTGATGTTACCCATTATGGAGTGTGCTCCTCTCTCACCCTGGTGCAGCAGGCCTTGTCTGATGATTTTCTAAGTGGTCTTGGACTAGAAGATTATTTCAGTCCATTCTTTTGGGGGTTCTACTGCTTCAGAATTTGCTTTGAGGCATTATTTAAAGTTGTTTAGAGGGGAATTTTAGAGAACTCAGAAGAGTCCCTGCCTTTTCTCTATCATCTTAGCTGTGCCACTCACCCCACAATGTATCAATCAACAAGTAATTACTAAGCACTTACTTTATGGCAGGCCTACACATGGCATACACTCAGCTCATCAATTTTCCCAAGAAGGGAGCTGAGTTGGGTTTGTTATCTGGATGCCTTTATATAATCCACTAAGTTCCTCTTTCCTACAGAGTCTTCTGCTGTCCAACTAAGACTCTGGATTCTACCCTACAGAACAGACTATTGCAAGAAGGAAAGCATACTTTCATGTTTGGCTGATGAACAAGCAGTGCCCTTCCCATTGGACCTGTAGTATCTGAATATGTCTCTGGCTTTCCACTCCAAGGAAGACTTTGCTCAAATCCCCATCATCTTTCTCTAAGAAGCCTCTGGGAATCCCCTTCTCTATAACTTCAGAACCACCAAACTTGGGGTTACCTATGAGACATCCACCAAGAAGAAAACTCCCCTCTCAGGCCAAGTGAGTATGCACATGGCTCCTTCCTCCATTTGCTTCTGCAGGAAACCTCACCAGGCTCTGACTATTTTCCTACCTCTTGAAGTGGGAAAGTCCATTCTCAAGATCTCTCATCATGTGTCATGTAAGCCCATACTACTCCTACATGTTTCTGCCCTGAGACAGCTACTTATATCTACCACCTACACATAGGACCAGTCTGACTATGCTGTGAGTTTCTACACCTTCTGAATGGAAGAAGGTGAAAAGGAAGTTTCAACTTGGTGGGAGGGTCAGCTCCTCTGATAAACTCCATCCTTTTGAGCTCTAGACAGCCAAGCCAGACATGCTTTGCTTCCTCTCAGCAAATCCCAGCTAACCTTTATACTCTATGGGGAGGGACCCCTGAGATGCCTCAAAATAGAGGTTCTCACCTTCCAATCTCATGGAACTATAGGGCAACTCTTACAGTTCATTAGATGCTCCACTTATCATTCTCTTTACATAAAAAGCAAGCAACCACATGAATCTAGAAGTCTTTAGGAACAAAGTCTGAAGCAGGACTCAGGTTCCCTTGTCTGAAGTTGTGAGATGGAAATCATTCAAGCAAGAGGCAGGGAAATTGAATGGGGTCTGATTCGAAAGGGACTGTGGTGGTGGTAGTGGTGGTGGTTCAGTCATTTAGCCATGTCTGACCCTATGTGACCCTGTGGACCATGCTGTCAATCGAGTTTTCTTGGCAAAGATACTGGAGTGGTTTGTCATTTTCTTCTTCAGTGGCTTAAGGCAAACAGAGATTAAATGACTTGCCCAGGGTCACACAGCTAGTATGTTTGAAGCCAAATTTGAACTCTGATCTTCCTAACTCTAGGCTAAATACTCTATCCCCTGAGCCACCTAGTTGCTTCAAGGAGACAATACCCTTCTCCAAAGTCTGTTATAAGCGTAATGTGAACATGGCAACAGAGAGGGCAGCACTGGGTAAGGGTATCTCACTTCATCACTTTATCCTTGCAAAGGAGAAGAAACCCTTTGTAAGCAGGTTTGAAGCATTGGTTAGAGAAGGAAATGTTAACTGGAAAAGTTTGCCCATTGGTTGGAGAATGGCTAAAGGAATTGTGACAAATGAATGAAATGAAATATTACTGAGCTCTATTAACTGATTACGATGAATACAGAGAAGTATGAGAGGACTTGGTTCAACTGATGTGGAATGAGGTAAGCAGAGGCAGGAAACAAGAGATGCAATGTCTACAACAAGCAAAATGGAAATAATAACTACCATGAAACAGAATTGAAAATGAATGCTGCAGCATGACAAAAGACCAAGCCTTCACCCAAGGAAGAGATATGGGAAGGCACCTTCTACCACTACTTCAGAGAGGTGGGGTGTGGAGGACCACAAGCACAAAACACTGACTATTGAATTGTCAGATTTTTTTTCAAGGTATTGGAATCAGCTTTACTTATTTTCTTCCTCTTTTAAGAAAAAAACTGTTGGGGCGGCTAGGTGGCGCAGCGAGTAGAGAGTCGGCCCTGGAGTCAGAAGGACCTGAGTTTGGATCCAGCCTCAGACACTTAACACACACAAACAAAAAACCTAGCCATTTGACCTTGGGCAAGTTACTTAACCCCAATTGCCCTCCAAAAAGCAAAAGCAAAAAAACCTGTTTTATGGGGTGATTCTTTGAGAAAGGCAAGAGGAGGGATGTTGGGGAAGTTTAGGCAAAGAGGAAAGAGAGAGAGAGAGAGAGAGAGAGAGAGAGAGAGAGAGAGAGAGAGAGAGAGAGAGAGAGACCCTTTCTTTGAGTCATGCCTGGAAAGAGACTAGAGATTAATGAATATGGTCAGCTCAACAAGATGCCCAGCAGCTGGCAAGATTCCTTTGTACCATAGAACAGAGGACCTACCTCCTGGGGAGTCAAAGCTCTCCTATTTAGGGGCAAAGGCTGGGGCATCCTCTGCCTGGTGAGCGCTGCTACAAGATCCTCTGCCTAATCCAGAAACAAAAACCATCAATAAGCCATGAAAGCATATAGTAGCAATTTTCCTGGGGTATTAGCAGAATATTTGTCACTAATGTGATGCAAGTATACTGTTTATAGGATAAGAATGCCAGTAAATATGATATGACATTAAAATATGTAGCGGAATGCCTCTGGTGTCAGCTGGGGCTCATTTAGACACTGTCTTTGAATAAATAAATTGCTGAGTTGATGACACCTTTTTAATTTTTTTTCCACAACAGGATTTTAATAGATTATTGCCCTCTCTGAGCTATTCAAAATGTTTTTCTTCATTTATGCTCAACATAAATTAACATGTCATTTTCTCATGAATTTCAGGGGGCAGATTCCCTTTTCATGACTGTTGAGAGGTATTTGAAAAAATGTGGGGCTGACACCACTGTATCCTTCCAAGATTATTGTGGCTACAATGGCAATGTCACAGACGCATGCCCAGGGAAGTATTAAATAAATTCCCAATACAACTTCCATTTATGGGAATGATGATAGCAGCTCATGATTTACTTCGAATGCCAGATAATTGGTAGTTATTAGTTGACCTTGATAGTAAATGTCCTTTGTGTGCTCTAATCAATACAATTCTCAATGATCTCATCACATTTATAAGATGCATAAGAGCCCATTCTCCTGTAGCTATTGAATTCTAATATTAAGCAAAATAAAAATAGGGGAATAAAGAAAATAAATAGCCCAACTGACACAAGAAATAAAAAGTCAATGCTTCTTTGGGATTGTTAGATTTTTTTTGTATGTGTGCTGGTCCTCAGTAACCCAAATCAACTTGGAGCCTTGAAAACATCAATGCAAAATGGACCTATAACTTCAAGACAATTTTTCCCCTCAGCAATATAATACACCTCCCCATTCTTCTACTTGTTCCTCTATCTCCCTTGAATCTATTTGCCTTCTCCATCTCTTCAAATTATTGTAAAGAAAAATTATTTTCACTTCCCACCTATAATCTACTCACCCATTTGGTGATTTCCAAATAAGGCAATATCCACCCTCCAAAGACATCCAAGGCCATGGGTCAAGGACCAAATAAAGCTGCCCTCCCCACCCATTCCTCTGACTCATAGGATTTAGTGTTATTGAAATCTGACAGAATATCTAGCTTAATATCATCTTTTAGCAGATGAGTAGACTGAGATCTAATCAGATAAAGTGATCTATCCAAGATCAGTCAGTCATTTCTCAATCATCCTCCACTCTTCATGACCCTATTGGGGGTTTTCTTGGCAGAGATACTGGAGTGGTTTGCCATTTCCTTCTCCAGCTCATTTTACAGATGAGGAAACTGAGGCAAACATGGTGCAGTGATTTGCTTATTTATATTATATATTATCACACAGATAATAAGTGTCTGAGGCCAGATTTGAACTCAGGTCTTCCTGATTCCAAGCCCAGGCTCTATCCACTGGGCCACCCAGTTGCCCACAGTTGTCCAACGTCACCTAAGTCATGAGTCACAAAGCCAGAATTTGAAGCCAGGTCCTGCAACTCTGACTCTACCAAACTATTCTAATGGCCCTTCTCTTTCAGATCTAACTGTCTTTGTTCCCCACCCAAATCTCATGAACGTGGTCCTAGGTCCAACTACCCCTACAGACTGGACAAGACCAAGGATTCCCTGGCCAAGCTAAGTGTCAAATATGCCAAGAGACTCCAGATCATCTTCGATGTTATCTCTGAGCCCATCTCATTAGTCTTGTGCATCCATGCACATGTGCTCCACAGCTCTCACAGGCAAACTGACCCCAAAAGGTAGAGTTTGACTCAATACAAGGAGGAACTTTCTGACCATTAGCATTGCTAGGTAATGAAATGATTCCTTAAAACAGCCTTTTCTCACTAAGAGTGTTCAGGCAGAGCCTATTCTCAGGGAGGTTGTGGCAAGGATTCCAAATGAGTGGGTGTTTCCTGATCTTCAGATCCTTTGAGTAACAAGCAATAGAAAACATGGTCAGAGGGAAACTGAGGAAGACAAAAAAAATCAATGTATGACCAAGAGTGAAAAACTTTTAAAAGTCATGAAACACAAAATTTTGAATGTTTGGAAAGGAAAAAATGAACCTCTTCTTTGACACACCCCCTTTGTCAGACTCACATCAGTAAATAGAGTTCCTAATCCACAGCCATTCCTTTTCTACAAACACCCTAATCATGCCCCACTACCTGCCAGTTGCTAAATAAGGTTTAGCATAGTGGACATCGGTGTAGTCACAGCATATCTTTGGGGCAGATGGAACTAGGATTAGATTTAGCTTTCTGTTTTACCCAGATTATCTATTTTATTTGACAATTAGATGGGTCAGTGGGTAGAGCACTGAACCCAGAGTCAGAAAGACCTGAGTTCAAATCCTGCCTCAGACACTTACTAGCTGTTTAACTCTCAGAAAGTCACTTCACCCTATTTGCCTCAATTTCCTCATATGTAAAGTGAGCTGGAGAAGGAAATGGCAAACCACTCCAGCATCTCTGCCAAGAAAACCCCAGATGGGGTCACTACGAGTTGCTGACAAAAGCAATCCTTTTTTACTTCTGGATGCACCTTCCTACATCCAAGCTTCCCATTTCCCTGCTTTTTTTACCCCTTCATCTCTGCAAACTCTTCAGAGGGAACCCATGAGTCTGTGAACCAGCAAGGCCACACTCAACAGATATCTGGATCATCCCTAATGGGATCCTCTTGTGATGATGGCCCTGTTGCTCACACCAGCCCTTAGCACAATGCCTGGCACACAGGTGCTTGATAGATGTAGACTGATTGCACTAGGAGTATTTTCCCACTCACTGGATCAGGTTCTTAAATCTTGGCCCATCTGCATGAAGTTCATGATATGAATGGTTAAAGGAAACAATATCAATTTGACCACATTAGGAATAATAATACTTTAATTTGTGAATGTTCTTTTCCCTTTTAAAGCTGTTTGTGCCATGGAAAAGAATCATTATTTTGGAACTACCTAAAACCAAGAAATTATTGAGGGAAAAAAAAGAATAAGAGCTGAGCTTGTGCGATGTTCAGTCCAATTTCCATGATGAATAGCTTTGGGGGAAAAGCTCTGAATCAGCATCTGAACTCACTAAGGTTCATCCCAACCAAAGCTAAACCTGTGAGAGATGTCCATCACCAATTGCAAGATGTTGTTTCTGACACACACACACACACACACACACACACACACACACACACACACACACTTTAAAAAACACACCAAAAAATAGCTTTCAGCTGTCTTCATTGCAGATCTTGATTTCCTAATCCTTAGTAAATGGAAAGACGCATAACGGAAATGATATTCTTGTCCTATGTCGCTCTAAGTATCCATTAAACTGAGAATGGATTTCAAGCAATTATAAGACATGGATTTATCTCCATTCAAAGGCAGAGCCAGAGATAGGCTCTATTCAGCTGAATTAATGAGCAGATTGATGTTTAACTATTTCACTTTTTTAATGCTGAACTACTTAGCAGATGCTGCCCTACTCATTCCCAAGGTGCCACTCTCCTGTGGAGCCACCACTGGCATCTGATATGCCATGCAAGGGAAGAAATGCCCTACCAATGCTGACTATCAGGATATGTGCCAGCTGCTGCCCGCATCAGTGGAGAAGCTCAGAAGGCGGGCATTACATGGGGTGAAATTACAAGTTTGGCATCTTTCCTGGAAATTGGCCCACCCTCTTAGTATTCATACATGACCTTGAGAATAGGTTACCTGCTATGAGAAACTTAGAACTAACTTTCATTTAGTTCCAGAAATATTTATTGCCCATGATAGGGACACTGGGAAAGAATTAAACATGAGGCAAGCCTACACTGATAGAAATTAGAGTGAAGATACAGGAGAGGACACATACAATATCACCAAGCTGACTATACCTCATTCAATACCCTGAGAGCACCTCTTTGCCACTGATCCATTGAGTTACTCTACAGACATGCTGATCTGGCAGCACCTTAAGGTAATATATGTGGCCACAATAAAATCACTTAATTATGTCCCTACCCACTCCCTCACACCACTTCAAATTTTCAAATACCCCCATCCCAGCTTCACATAATAAACCATACTGAACATCAGATTAGAAGAAATAAAGAGTGGTCAAAGTCAAAACATGACTCCTAGGTACCATAGACTGGACATCTGGACATTCTATTTGATTCTTAGATACCCAGCTCCTCCCAAAGGCAGAAGCCCTTTGAAGTATATCCCCTCACCCTATCATCCTTCCTCCCTTCCTCTCTCTTCTCTTCTCCTCTCTCTGTCTCTCTCTCTTTGTCTCTCTCTCTCTCTCTCTCTGTCTCTCTCTCTCTCTGTCTCTCTGTCTCTCTCTGTCTCTCTCTGTCTCTCTCTCTGTCTCTGTCTCTCTCTCTGTTCTCTGCTCTCTGTGTCTCTTCTCTGTCTCTCCTCCCTCTCTCTCTCTCTGTCTCTCTCTGTCTCTCTCTCTGTCTCTCTCTGTCTCTCTGTCTCCCTCTGTCTCTCTCTCTCTGTCTCTCTGTCTTTCTCTCTCTCTCTCTCTCTCTCCCCTCTCTCTCTCTCTCTCTCTCTCTCTGTCTCTGTCTCTCTCTGTCTCTCTCTGTCTCTCTCTCTCTCTCTCTCTGGCTCTCTCTCTCTCTCTCTCTCTCTCTCTCTCTCTCTCTCTCTCTCTCATTTCTACCTATACATAGCACAAAAAAGTGCAGACAGAAAAATTCTTAAAAGTACACATGAGAACTAAAAGTACACAAATCTGGGGCAAGTACGTATGGAATGAAATGGCTCTATCCACCCCAGCCTCTGAGGACATCACTATGATGACTAAAGTGTATGAAGATCACACAATTTCTAAGCTGGAAACCATATCAACATCCCGTAGCCCAATACTACCCAAAAGAAATCCTCCACTCTAACCTACTCAATAAATGATCGTCCAGACCTTACCTGAAGCCCTCCGATGAGGGAGGGTACCACTACTTCCAGAGGCAGCCCCAGCCATGACATCTCACCTGGAGTTCATGAGCTCCCATTTAGCAAGTCAGGCACACAGATAACATGTTTTAAAAGTTTTTCATCAAAAACGGATATGAAAAGCTAAATGACACTAAAGGACTGATCCTTCATTGGGCAGATAATTCACAACATGGGCATAAGCCTTCCATGGCAAAGCCCAAGAGATGGGCTGTCATTACCACGTTTACCAGCCACTCTCCGTTGACTTCTCCACACCATATCCTCTCATCTTCACAACCACCACCAAGTTTGAGGAGAAGATGAAAACTCTTTTCCTCCAAATGATGTTTCTCATTGTAAGAAAAACATAACCTGCAACTGGGTAGTTCAGTGGATAGAGCACTGGGCATAGAGTCAGAAGATCAGAGTTGAAATCTAGTCTCAAATGCTTACTAGCTGTGTGACCCTGCATAAGTCTGTTTGCCTCACTTTCCTCAACTATAAATGGGGCCAATACTAATACTTACCTCAACTAGTTGTTGTACAGATCAAATGAGATATTTGCAATGACCTTAGCATGATTCCTGGCACATAGTAGGTGCTATGTAAATGATTTTCCCCTCCCTCAGTCTTCCCAAGGCTCATCCAGAATGGGCACAGTGCCAAGGAAGATGTGGGTTCCGATCTCTCCTGGGCCACACACTTGCTAGGTAGCTCTGGCCATGTTCCTTGACTTCTCAGCACCATGACTCTCTTTGCAGCTACACATTTCAGAGAAAGTGCCAGCTTTCATTGTTACAGGGAGTTTTCACACCGAGAAGCTCCCTGTATCAGTGAAATCACAGGATCAGTCAAAAAGGAATGGAAAGCATGAGGCTCAAAACACAAGCACTTATTTTCATCAGAAAATCTCCCTGCCTTTAATGAAGAGCAGAGAGGTGGCCCCCCAAGGGGAGCAGATGCCATTGGAGTTGATGAAAGAGCCCAGCCCTGCCCTTGTGCCAGAAATGGTTGTAATGGGGAATTCAATGGGCTGTACATGGATGGGGTCAAAAGACATAGAGTAGGAGACCTTGGTCATCAGAACAAACAATGGTCTCTGACACTTCTGTTGACAGAGTAAATAAAAACGATACTAAGAGGGGTGGCTAGGTGGCACAGTGAACAGAACACCAGCCCTGGAGTCAGGAGGACCTGAGTTCAAATCCAGTCTCAGATACTTAAACACTTACTAGCCGTGTGACCTTGGGCAAGTCACTTAACCCCAATTGCCCTACCTCCCCCCGCCCCCGCCTCCAAAAAGAAAAAAAAATGCCAAGAGAGAGAAATACCACTAAGGGTAGATTCTTTTCCAAAAGTGAGCCCCTACTACCCCTTGCTCATTGAAGGCTATGAAGGCACACATTTCATTCATAAATACGGAGAATAAATACCGAGTTAGAGACAACACGGGACTCATCAGGCCCAACTGCCTCAAAAACGAGGCGGATGTGGAAGCAGAGGCTGGGGAAGATGATGTGGCTCCCAAGGCCACAAGGGCAGCTGCATGTGTCACAGATGCCAACTCCAAAAGCAGGATTCCTGACAACAGAGGAATGCTCTCTGCCCCACCCGACTCCGGGACCCAAACGTTGGGATCAAAATCAAACACGGGGCATTCCAACAGGTTTCTAGGAATGGGGGGGTGTCCAGAACATAACCTCCCCAGCTCTCTATCAGCCTATCCTGCCTCTCTACCTAGCAACCACACCAATTACAACTGACAGTGTGTTTGTGTGTGAGGCTTTCAAGTACAGAACACGTGTGTACACAGGCAACACCTGAAACAGATCTGGAATTGGGGAGGGGCAGGGAAAAGAAAGGGGAGGGGAGGGGAAGAGGCAGGGCCATTCCCACCGTGCAGGAATGGAGTAGCCCAATGCCTTCCATTTGACCTGGCCCCCCTTGGCTCTCAAGAGCTCCCCAGTCCTGATGACTTGTGCAGAGAGGCTGCTATCTTGGTCGCCAACTATATTTCTATAAGAGGAAAAAATATTGGCAGTGCCTCTCTAGTTAGGCAACCAAGAGTGCCCCGGGGCTTCTCCAAATGTCAGTGTCCTGGTTTCCACTTCCCCTGAGACTCTTTAGTGCTAGAAGGAGGGGATGGCCAGGGAGTAAGCGGGGCTTCATTAATCATGCCTTATGCTATTCAAGCACAATGAGGTCTGAAACACTGGGAAAGAAGTAGCTGGGCCCAGGCAAGCAGGATTAGAGAGACTCACCAGGAAAAGAGTCAAGGCAAAGAGGAGAGGCCCCAGCAGCTGGCCCTCAGGTGGGCTCCAGACCCATCCGCACGGCTATGGTGTTTCCTTCAGCCAGGACTGATCGTGCTGTGCTGGAATTAACTGGAGATACTCTCCAAAGGTTTCCCCCGGGGCCCAGGAAGCCACCCCCATGGCAGGTGATCTTCCAACATTCTGAAGGAGGCCCGACTGAGGGAGGTGACCTGCCAGAATCCATGGACAAGTACTGATGTGTGGGGACAGTTCACCAGAGTCCATCTGTGAGTCCTGATTTAGGGCTACAGTTTGCAAATGTCTGAGGCTACACAGGTATCTGTGTGGAAGTGCAGATCTGGACAATTTGTCAGGATCCCCGTATGGTGGTGATGGGAATGAGGAACTTTAGCTGCAGAGACATGTCAGTATTAAAGTTATCGAGAAAAATAAATGAGCTCTGAACGGAAGAGTCTTGGGTGCCCTGTGTTAAGTGCAAAGCTGGCCTCAACCTCCCCCAGCTGGGCCCATCAGCCCCAGGATTGAGCTGTTTTTCTCATCGCTGCATTGTTATTTCTCGCTCTGGCCATCCCTTCAAAGCGTGTTTGATGCGCTGGCCTCTCACATTTGACCACACTTACCACACGAGG
The DNA here is from genome assembly GCA_011680675.1 of Gymnobelideus leadbeateri. NCBI lineage: Eukaryota > Metazoa > Chordata > Mammalia > Diprotodontia > Petauridae > Gymnobelideus > Gymnobelideus leadbeateri. Next base: position 181,149 of record WOXC01001185.1, on the reverse strand, counting down.
GTAAAATCAATTTTCTGTGCTCCCATTTATCTCCAGCCTGATGTGAGCCAGCACTCTAATGGAACGGCTCTTCTGGAGAGGTAGTTATTTTCCTTCAGAGTGGCATTTCAGGAGCCTTAAATGGTCTGAAGAGATGGCATGTGACCTTTAGGAATATTTCAGCTCCCCTCTCCTCCAAAGATGGGCTGTTTGACCCTGTGTGCAGCATGACAGCACATCCTTCACACTCCTTCTTGTCCTCCAAACCTGGGGACAAAGAGGATTTCCACCGCACCACAGGCAGGTGGGTTTTCTAGTGCCTCTTCAGGTCTGAAGGCTGGACTGCAAGATGTAGAGACACAGCCGACCTCCTCGACCCTCTCCCCGAGAGCAGGCAGTCTATACCTCTGCCTCTGCTGGGCTCCTTGCCTTGAAAGAACTCTGAATAGACTGATATAATGGATTGATCACCAGTTTGTACTAAGGATAGATGGGCTTGAAACCTCTAAATCTGATGTCAGCTCCTTTTCATTCAGCTGCTCTCTGAAGAGGGGGTGATGAAGCCCCTCTTCAAGTCAATGCAGGGAGGGCTCCCACTCTCCTAGCTTTCCCCAAATTACCTACCAAAGGACTTTTTTTTAGAATTCAATTTCTAGTGACTATGCACACGACCGTTTTGTAGCATAACACTTCCTCTTGAATTTCTGCTTGCAATCTTCCACCAAATTTCTTATAGTCACTCTTTCTCTGAAACTTTACCAGAGATTTAATTCCATTATTAATTCAACTTTGCTTTTAAAAATGAACAAATGCACATGCTCTGCCTCATCTAGCCAATGGGGGAGAATTCCATCATAAATCTGTATAGAGGATACATGTGTGATAAGGGCATGGAAAAGCCTCCAGGGGTCCTGGGCCCAGCTCTGACACGTGCTGGGGCTTCCCATCAGCTCTCAGTGCTCTAGCCATCTCCTGAGTATTAGAATTGGCAAAGAAAGGGCCAACTTGCATGGGTAGAAAGAGTTCTTTTCTGGTAGCTATTTACTCCAGTGAAAACCCGCCTCTAGCCCCACCCCTTGGCTCTGGGCACTCCCATAAAAGCTGAAAACGTGTGTGTGTGAAGATAGAAGCTCAGAACACACTGTGCAGCAGCTGTGGCTCTCTTCCATTGCCCCTCCCCCACAGTCCATCTATGGCCGGATCCTGTGCATTCTACCTTTGGGAAATCTCCCTTCTGACACGGTCACCAGCGTGGGCCAGTCACCGCACACCCCACTGCTGTACTTCCTACTGGTTTCTCTTCCGTCTCAAATCTCTCCCCACAACAGTCCATCCTTCACTCAGAGGTCAGATTGGCCCTCCTCAGTCACAGGTCTGACTGTGCTATTCCCATAGCCAATAAATATCAATGGCTCCCTATGGCCTCCAGGCTCAAACATAAAGTCCTCACTTTGGCAAAGACCTTCACAGGCTCTTTCACTTTACTCCCCTTCCCCAGCCCATCTTCTGCATTCCACTAACACCAGCCAGCTTCTTTGCAGTTTTTCCCACAAGACATTCCTTCTCCAGGGCATGTTCACTGGCTGCCCGCCGCCCCATGTCTGGAGCTCTCCCACTCCTCATCTCTGCCTCCTGTTGTCCCTAACTTTCTTTAAAGCTCCAGCTAAAATCTCACCTTCTACAGAAACCCTGCCCTTAATTCTCCTGCCTTCCTTCCTTGCCTCCAGTTTCGCCTTTCTCTAGCTGATCTCTACATTTCATTTAGATGTGGTGTCTCCCATTAGCCTGTGAGTCCCTTGAGAGCAGGGACTGTCTTTGCCCTTCTTTGTGTTCCCAGAGATGACACAAAGGTTAATCAATGTTAGTTGACTGACAGACTGATACACACATAGACATAACTCTCATTACCAAGTGCCTGAGAGATAGAACATTTCCTGGCTGTCCTGAAGGCACAGGAAATCCGACACAGCCCAAACTGGTTATTTTCTGCCTCTAAATCTGTTCTTCCTCCCAATTCCCTATTTTTGTCCTGGATGCTAACATCCTTCCCATCACCCAGGTTAGCCTTCAGGGCCATCCTCAACTCCTCCCTCTCCTTAGCCTCTTTATCCAATAGGCTGCTAACAGCAACAGCAGCAGTGACAGTGAGCATTTCTCTGGTACTTCCAGCTTTCCAAAGCATTTTCCATGGGTTCATTCACTTGATCCTCACAGCAGCCCCATAAAATGGGGGTCATCATTATCTGCATTTGGCAGAGGAGGAAATGGAGCCTGAGAGGAGCCATGATAACATAGATAGTCACTGTACAAGGCGGGACTTGAACTCAGGTCCTTCTGACTCTAGGCCCACTGTGACACCTAGCTGCCCTAAGAAATAGCGGGGAGGCCCATTGGGCCAGACCTCAGTGTGTGTGGAGGGGAACAAAGGCAGGTTGGAGCAAGAGTGTGAAGACCTTTGCTCACCAAACTATGGGCTTTCTAGTTGAGCCTTGGTCGGACATTAGAGTTTATTAAATAGAGGGATCGTGGGATCAGAAGCAGTGTTTGGGACAGCCAAGTGGCAGCTGACCTGGAGGGGCAGTGATGAGGCAGGAGTGCAGAGAAGGGCCTGTCTGTGAGCTCAGACATGCCGAGGTCCCCCTCCTTGGGCACTGGAACTCAGCTCTCTCCTCCCACAGCCAAGACCTGCTAGATCTGAGTGTCAGTGGAATCCTCCATGCAGTTCTTGCAAGCCATGGGCAAGTTTTAAATCGAAGGGGTCCTGCTCTATTAAGGAACAGAGAGTTCCCTTGGTCCAATCCCCAGCTCTCCTGGCTGGGGGGCAGCGGGCCAGGGAGGGGTTTTTCTGTGCCCCGGGCCACACCACTGGATGGAACTTGGATGCCAGTTCTAAGCCACGACATCACCAAGGCTTCTTGAGGAGACAGGCTGTTCACAAAGGCTTTCTTGGTCAGACAGATCTCCTGGATGAGGATGCTGCCTGACTGCCTGCCTCATAATGTCTCTCACAAAGAAGCATTGCTAGCTACTGCTGGCAATTTCAATCACCCACTTTATGCCAAATGAGATGCCATCCATAAAAGCCCTCTGCAAAACCAAAAGGGCCAAGGAAGCATCAGCTATCACTATCATCCTTCTTATTGTGTGATATGAAAATAACACTCAGAGAAATGGATCTTTTTTAATTCCTCTCTTGTTTCTTATAGGAAATGTTCCACATGAATCAAAAGAGCGTCACTCACTGAATTAGGAAATGCTTCTAAGATTAGCCAGAGCCCAAGCCCAGCTCTCCTGGAGGAAGCAACATGCTCCTGTTTATTAGAAACAGAGGGATGGTGAGGGTGTGCTGAGCTGCTTGGGCCATCACAGGCCACAGGCCGAGCTCCTCTGTCCCAGCTAGCCGGAGCTGCAGATCATTACACTAAACATGGTCATTGTATCAGCATCTTTTCATAATTTCCTGTTCAAATATGCTTTTGTCCCCTTTCTTCCTTTCCAACAGAGATTCGAATGACACATCAGAAATGTATTTGCCAGGTGTCAGCTGGATTTTAAAATTCTAGGGAATCAAAGGAAACCAGTTCCAAAGGAGAGAGAGCCCTGTTGTGCGGCCTTGATGCAGACTGGTGCAGGGGGTCTGCAGATTTAGGGCCAACCTTCATTTGCATCTTCTTCTTCAGAAATGACATTATGTGCCCTTCGATTTCTCTCGAAAGGAATGTATATAAGAGCCCTTAGAGTACTGGGATTTCATAAATCTAATGAGCGTTTTACAAGAAAATATAAATAAGACCTAATGTGCTCCCATTTCCTTTTCATTCAAGGCAGGAATGAGTTTTAAAACATAAGGCAGCTTCTTGAAATGAGGGAAGCCAATTGAAGGTCTTGGGTGTGGCCTGTTGGGTCTTTGCCAGTGTCCTCTTTCTAAGGCCCATGTTTGTGAAAAGGAACAAGGCCAGGCAATGGTTCCTTTGAGGACTACACTGACTGAGAGCAAAGAGTCCAGATATTCTGGGAAAGTTCCAATTTTAGGACAAGAAATTGGGCCCTTAATGAAGCACTGAAAAGTCAATGTCCTTTCTCAGGGGACAAGGCCATATTTTCATCTGAGAAAACATGGCAGCCATTGTCCTGACCCCAGTGCTGGGGCTGCACGCATGTGCTAGGCTTACACATTGCTATACAAGAGATTCCCAGAAGTGGCTGGCAGGGACCTGAGCTGAAGAGTAACTAGACTTTTGGGAACATCCAAAGGGCCTCCCCCAGACCAGCAAAAAACGGATCTGAGATCTAGTGGGACCAAAGGAATGGGAAGGAGCTTGAGGACACTCCATTGGTGGGCAGAAGGTTGGCAGCTGAGCATTTCCACTTGTGCTGTTAATGCAATAGGAAGCCCATCAAACGTCTTTAAACAGGGGATAAAAAACATGGCACTGACCCCAAGAGGCCTCAGGGTGACCACTTTGAATTCATCATTTTAAGGAAGATGAGGACTTTCAAACTGGACTCCTGAGGGAGACAATCCTTCATTCCCCACCCAAATGGGCTTCTGACTCTCAGTTTTGCTTCCATGAGCCTGGCCTAGCTACTTTCTCCCCCCGCCCCTTGCCCCTTCTCCCCTTTATGTATTGCTTTCTCCTTTTAGAATGTAAGGTCCTTGAGGGTAAGGATTGTCTTTCTTTTCACTGGTATTTGTACCTCAGGACTTAGCACAATACCTGGCACCTAGCAGGTAATTCCTAGGTTCCTTTTTGTTGTTGGGGAAGCTGCAGGGTGGTTTTGTCTCTGGGAAGACTCCCCTCAAGTCTCTGGATTCCACACACTTCTGTGTGTGTCTTAAACCCAGTGATCATGGGCTTTTGTGACCACAGCTCAAGCAGGGCCAAGAGCTTGAAGCCCAAACGGCTGCAGGTCCCCATGATCCACCCAAAGCCCTCACCAGAAGGTGCTCTTGTCTCCTCTGGCTGGTCGGCTGTGCCGTCGGGCCTGTGCTGGCTGACTCCCTGTGCTGGACCTCCCAATGACCCTGACGGCTTAGACGCCTTTGCAAAGCATTGATTTGTTTGTTTAATCATCGTGTCTATGTGTCCTTGAAGGGTGCTGTGTGCAGTGCAATCAATATGTCAATTCCTCTGGGGGCCTGTCCTTTTCAGGGCAGAACAAAGGACTTGAAAGGATTGTATTTGGCTCCATGAAAACCTGGGAATGCCCTACATCAATCAGGAAAATCGGGGAGGTGTTTTAGCACGGTGTGGGGAAAGTCTAAGGGGATTTCTTGGTCCAACGCCCTCATTGGACCAATGCAGAAATGAGTTATGGGGCGGGGGGGGGGGGGAAGGAGGAGCCTGTACGGTGCACCTCATCTCCAGACTCACCTGCCACCCTCCGTGTAGCCGTTCTAGCTCTGATAAAAAATCGGAACAAGGATATTTATAGCACCTGGGCAAGCTTCCCCAGGTATGTGGGGGCAAGGAACAGGTAACACACACCTTCAGGTCAGCTTTTTTGAGCAAACTCTACTGGAGGGAGGGAAAAAGAACCCAGGAACCCAGCCTTCAGAGGTGGAGTTCACATAGGACATTCTCTGGGATGGTGGCTGGCTGGGGATAAAATGACCCTTCTGCAGACAGTACGATTTCATTAATTCTTCTTGCTAACTAGCTGCTATGTTGTTCAGTCATTTCAGTTGTGTTCAACTCTTTGTGACCCCATTTGGGGTTTTTGTGGCAGAGATACTGGAGTGGGTGCCATTTCCTTCTCCAGGTCATTTTACAAATGAGGAAACTGAGGCAACCAGGATGAAGTGACTTGCCCAGGGTCACACAGCTAGGAAGTGTCTGAGGCCGGATTTGAACTCAGGAAGATGAATATTCCTGAGTCCAGGCCTGATGCTCTGTGCACTATGGCACCCCCTAGCACCAGGGGGCACTGCTATACTCAGTTTATTCTATTAAAAGACTGAAAGTGCTGTCAGCACCCTCTAAATTCTGGTGCCCTAGGGCATAACTCCAGTCATCAAGTCCTAGAAATAGCTCTTCCCTAAATGTACTCTGTGGTAAAGTCAAAAGAAACAGAGGAATTTCTCATTTCATCCTTTAAAAGGAGGTCATGGGAAACAGAGAATTAAGGAACATGGAGCATCCTCATTCTCCAGATACCCTTCCAACATGAATGCAGGGTGGGGAAGTTATCATTATGCATTAGGAGATGTTTAATAAATGTTTTGTAATGAAGGAACTGACCAACAGGGGTCCAGTCTTCTGAAGTGAGCTGACAGACGTGCCACAGAAGGACTTAATTCTGATTCAGAGCATTCCCAGGGACCCTGGGGCTGTTTTCTGCCCCCTTAGTGCAGTAATGGACAAAAGGCTTTTAATTGACTGGGGGCAGAACTGAGAATACTAGAATAGGCAGTCTATGTGCTGGTGCTGACCAAGGAACACACACGGTAAGGCTCTGGCGGGGCAGAGAAAGATCTTCAGGGCTGTCGTGTGGCCTTGAATAGATGCTGCTGCTGATTTCTTGTTTCTGCCATGGGTCATTGCTACCTCTTCTTAAATGATTGATCGTGAGTTTGATTAGACTACTCTATGATCCCAGGAGCTTCAGAAGCGGCATCCATTCAGTTTGGTGGGAGCCAGCACTGAGGAGCCAGTGCAACCCAAAGGAGAAAGCTGCTTGGTCTAACCAGAAGCCATGCCCTACCAGCAAGAGCTCAGCTCCATCTCTTGGCACTGCCACACTCAGAAGCACATCTGATGAGGAAAATGAGAGAATAGACAATGCTTTGTGGAACCTTGTTGTTCACCCTTCATTTGTGAAGAGGACCAACAGCATTATAAGGGTGACTGACTTGGTGATTACAAGGTCTTGACTTGCAAGTGAATTGGATATCAGCTTGGATATCAGGAAGGCAGAGCTGCACAAAGGCATCATCTATCACTCTCTCCTCCACAGTCATCAATGTCAAATGACTGTCAGTGGCCCAGGATTCAGTGGGCAACCTCGGCCTTTCTAAATTAAGATCTATCCCAGGTCTCAGTTTGTCTGAGGCCAAGTTCATTCAATGACTAAAAGCGAGGTAAGAGTTGAGATAAAAGATAGCTCAATTTACTATCCCAAACATATCAATCTGGGAGGTGTAGACCCACTGAGCTTCTGGCCAGAACAGAAAACAATTGACATTTACACTGATTCTAAGCTATGGAAATCTAAACACTGAGTCACAGAGGCTTAGACTGGGCCTTTCAATGAAAGCCAGAGTAATTTGAGTTTAAAGGTGGAGTCAAATTGCTCCATTGAAAACACAACGGGCTTTTAAAAACCTGTCTTTTCAGAGCTATATTTCAAGAAATGAAAAATGAAAACTTCCCAGGACAAAAAGTAAATTGTCCCAGGTGCCCTAAAAGCTAGAAAGGCATCGGTCACAGACTGGACTAGACCATGCATCTGTTGTCTATCAGCCAGCCTGGCTAAGTACCAAGAGACTCATCACAAGCATAAGTGCAGGGGATAGAATTCGGGGCCACCACAAGTCCCAGAGACCAGCAGCCAGCTTGTAAGGGAGGTATGGTGTCTGTCTATGGAGGGAATGACCACAACTAACAAATGGGTCCTTGAGATTCTAACCTTGGGCAGGTCCCTGGAATTCCCAGGACTTTATCTATAAAATAAGGGGATTGGAATGGTTGTCCTCTGAGGTTCTTTCCAGATCTGTCTATAACCCTAGGTGCCTCTGAATCCATACATACTCCGAATATACTCACTTCCAGGAAAACACATTAAAAGAGCAGGGTTGCCAAGAGGTCCAAATAATATCAGTGACAGTACTTTAAAGTTAAACTGAGGTATTCTGGAATGCACAGTCTTCTTCCTACCATTACTCTTCATCCATAGAGAAGCCCATCTGAAGCAAGTAAGCCATGCTGCTTACCCCAACCTCCAGATGGTAGAGGCTGCATGTGACCTTGACCTTGACAGAGGCCCCTGTCCATAGATGGCTGCCCCCTATTGGCTATCTTCTCACCTCAGAAAATGGCAGCTTGTAGCAGTTGGAATTTGTAGGAAAGAAATTTACATATATCAATATTTATGAATAGAATTTTTACCATTTGGAACTTAATTTTACTTTCCTAAAGGGGTCAGGATGAGCAGAGGCGCATACTTATCAGAAGCGGTAACTTGTAAAAATATCTCCATCTCCTTCCTTACCTCACTTTCCCACATATGCCAGAAGAAACCCTACTTTCTACAGGAAGCCTTTCCCAAGCCTTCTTAATTATAGTATCTTCACTCTTGTGATCATTTCCTCTTTATCCTGGATAGCTTTTTTGCATCTAGTTGTTTACATCTTATGTCCCCCATCAGACTGTGATCTCCTTGAGGGAAGGGACGGGTTCCTGTTTTTCTTTGTATGGCTAGCATTTAGTATGCCTCCTGCGATAGAGTAGTTTTCTTGCTGTTCAGTCATTTTTCAGTCCTGTCCAACTCTTTGTGACCCCTTTTGGGGTTTTCTTGGCAAAGATAGTGGAGTGGTTTGCCATTTCCTTCTCCCGTTCATTTTACAGATGAGGAAACTGAAGCAGAAAAGATGAAGTGACTTGCCCAGGGTCACACAGCAAGTTCTGAGGCCAGATTTGAACTCCAGACTCTAGTCCAGGCTCTTTTATCCAAAGTTCCTCTATCAAAAGCGAGAGATGGAAGTTTAATGCATGCTTATTGACTAAGATAAGAAAGAAGGAATATAGAAGAGAGAGCACCCAAAGCTCAATGGATCCACTAAGAAGAAAGTGGTCTTTTGGGGTGGGGGTGGGAGTGGGGTGTGGAATAGAGCAAGACAATCACAATTGATGTGTGTGTCAGGCTTCATGGTCTGGCTCTCTCCTTTGATTCTCCCCACTCTGAGGTGGCAGGCAATCTGGACATTGTGATCAGATAACAACAGGAGAAGAGCCCAGAGAGCTCCACCATTTTGTCCATGGTTACACAGCTCCTAAGTGTTTAAGGCCCTCGTTTCTCTTAGAAGCTCTGATCCTGGCCTACCAAGTACTTGTTGCACATGTTTGCCTGGATGCTTCTTAGGTATCTCAACATCAACCTGTCCAAAATGGAGCTCAATAATGCTCCTTTGAAAACCATCCCTGACTTCCACACTTCCCTCATTCTGGAGAGCTCCATTCACAGCATCTGAGTCATTGTTCTTCCTCACCACTCCCACAAACAAGCAGCTGCCGTGTCTTGTGGCTCTTCATCTGCTATGTTTGTCTCCCCTGTGTACTCTTCATTCTTTACCCTCATATAGCTACTGCCATCATCACCTCTCTGAGAATATTATAACAGCTCTCATTGCCCTCCCTATCCCTAAGGACTTCGCTGTCCAACTTTCCTCCACATAGCTGCCTAGGTAATTATTTTAAGATACAAGTGGGGCCATGACATATGGCTACTTGAGAAATTGTGTAGTTCTAGGGAAAAAAATAAATACCTGACTCTCTAACTTAAAGTTGTTCATAATCTGACTTCAACCCATCTTTCTAGATGGAGTTCCCATTGCCCCCCCCGCCCCCGCCTTGCCCACCCCAAAGCCTTGATCTTCCCTTGTAGATGCAGTCCATCCCCCATTCCTGGAATGCCTTCTAGCCTCTTAGAATCCCATCCCCCTTTCAAGCTGAGCTCAAGAGCAGCTTCTCACAGAGGGCTAGGCTGAGTCTCCAGTCAGTGGTTAATGGCCTCACCCCCACCAAAACTTGCTCTGCACATATTTTGTTGTTTTGCATGACTTACTCCCCTGGTAGAATAATACTATTAGGAGATGAGGAATTGCCCCATCGTTTTCTTTGCATCCTCACTTCCTACTATGGTGCCTGGCACATTGGAGATGCTCCAAATTCTGATTTACTTTAATTGAATTGAATTTGAATTTAGGGTTTTCAGACTCTAAGTCTGATACTCCAACCACTGCACTACCTTGTCTCTAGTCTCTACTACTCCCAGATAAAAGGTCACATTCTTCCATGCTATTATAGCACATGCCTGACAGCAATGAGAATTAAGAAATATGGCCTGAACTACAAGAACTATCAGTAATATTCAGACTAGGGAGACACCCTTACTTTAGGACCCACATTCACTCATTTTCTAAGCACCAAGTCCTGGTTAAGCCATGGCCCCATGTTTCTCCCTGTGTCTGCTTCTTCTTACTCATGTGAGAGCCTGGCACTCCAAGGCTGTCAGAAAACAAGAGAGCTAGGAGAGCACAGCTCCTAGCACATTCTAAGCAAGTCAACACTTCTCCCCCACCAGGGGAATTCACTCCAGAAAGAAGGAAGGAGCTGTTTAGTTGGTATTTCATTTCCAATTGTAATAAGATTCCCTCTCTCAGACATCCCATTTTTTCATTACTGAGGAAGAAATGAGAACTATGAATATGTTTGCTTCTGGATCCAGTGTGGAGTGAAAGCAATGTATTTCAAGTGTCAGGAGATATTCTGAGGTCATTGAGATGATGCCAGAGGGATGTTGCCAAAGAGATGACCCACTCTCATCTGCATGGATTGTTGTCATACTCCTTTCACACAGACCTGGTAGTACCCACTGTTTTTCCCATACTTGGCAATAAATGTGGTTTGTCAGTATCCAAAATGGAGGTGAAAGTTGTTAGGGTTTTGTTGTTGTTTTCTGCTGAGAAAAAACCTTTGCCAGATGGAAAAAGAATCTCAAAAGTTCACTGAAGAGAATCATTCCTTCAGAATTAGATTGGAACAAATGGAAGCTAGTGACTTTAGGAGAAATCAAAATACTATTAAACAGATCCAAACAAATGAAAAAATAGAAGGCAATGTGAAATATCTCATTGGAAAAACTATTGACTTGGAAGATCAGTGGAGATCCAGGAGAGACAATTTAAAAATTATTAGACTACCTGGAAGCCATGATCAAAAAAAGAACTTAGAAATCTTAGAAATCATCCTCCAAGAAATTCCCAAGGAAAATTGCCCTGATGTCTTAGAACCAGAGGGCAAAATAGAAGTTGAAAGAATCCACCCATCACCTCCTGAAAAGATCCCAAAAAGAAAACTCCTAGGAATATTATAGCCAGATTTCAGAATTCCCAGATCAAGGAGAAAATATTACAAGCAGCCAGGAAGAAACAATTTGAATATTGTGGGAACACAATCAGGATAACACAGGATCTGTCAGCTTCTACACTGAGGGATCAAAGGGCTTGGAATATGATATTCTGGAGGTCAAAGGAGCTGGGATTAAAACTAAGAATCACCTATCTAGATAAACTGAGTATCATGTTTCAGGGGAAAATATGGTCATTCAGTGGAATAGAGGAATTTCAAGCATTCTTGAGGAAAAAACCAGAGTTGAATAGAAAATTTGACATTCAGACACAAGAAGCAAGAGAAGCATGAGAAGGTAAAGAGGGAAAAGAAATCATAAGGAACTCATCAAAGTTGAACTATTTACATCCTTACATGAAAAAATGATAATTGTAACTTTTGAAACTTTTCTCAGTATGAGAATACTTGAAGGGAATAAAAATATATATATGTATGTATATGTATATGTATGTGTGTATATATACACACATACATCTGTATGTCTATAGAGGAGGGTATATGGGCATATAAATACATATGTGAATGAGTGTATATATGTGTACAGGCATACATAGGTAAAGGGCACAGGACCAATTTAATGGGAAAGGATGATACTTAAAAGGTGGAATTAAGAGGTGAGAGGGGAATATAATGAAATTAGATGGGGAGAGACAGACTGGGGTAAACTATCTCATATAGAAGAGGTAAAGGAAAATGGTTACAATGGAGGGGAAGAACAGGAAGGCAAAAGGGAATGGGTCAACCTTATTCTCAGTGAGTTTGACTTAGGGAGGGAATGACATACACACTAAATAAGGTATCTCTCCCTACAGGAGAGTAGGAGGGATGGGAGGGGGGATGATGGAAGGGAGGGCAGGCTGGGGGGGAGGAAAGTCGGAAGCACCCACTTTTGAAAAGTGACAGGGTCAAAGTAGAGAGCAGAACAAGTAGAAGGTGGGATAGAAGGGAGGAAAATATAGTCAGTCTTTTACAATATATCCACTATGGAAATGTTTTGCATAGCTACACATGTACAACCTATATTGAATTGCTTATCTTCCCAGTAAGGGTGGGTGACAAGGGAGGAAGGGAATGAATCTGGCATTCAAAGTTTTAAAATCAAATGTTTTATATATATGGAGAGAGTATTATCAATATTATTTTTTTTAAAAAAGAGTAATAGAGAAGTCATAAGATGTGCTGGTATGGAAATAATGAGTTCCAATATTGAGTTTAAGGTGCTTATGGAACATCCACTCCAGAATGTGCATAGGCAATAGGTTCTTCCTAGCCCCAGAGCTCAGGAGAGAGTAAAGAATTCGAGGTAGAGATTTGGAAGTCATCTGGATATAGGTGAGAGCTGAACTACAGCAGCTAGGACTTTGTTGAGTTAACTAATCTTGTCACTGGACAGCAGGAATTCTGTCCATCACCAGGCTATTAATAGAAACTTTCTGTAACAGGATGAATGGTGATTTGGGTGTTGTTTCATGATGGGAAGTAAAGAGAGAGGAGAAAAAAGGAGGAAAGGAGAGATAGACAAGGAAAGAGAGGGAGGCTTTCTAGTTTTTTATCTCTTGGTGTAGTGAGTTGAGCATTCATTTGTCATCCTTTTGAGTCACTCCAATGGGAACAGTGATAAGAAAGCATATTAAAACTTGATTTGCTATAAATACTGAGCCAAAGGCCCTGTCCTGTCCTGTGGGGATTTTGGAATATGGGAGAGAAAGTCTCATAAGCTCTAACTGTATGCTTTGATGTTTTCTTATGCATTGCTTGCTGGTAATCTTATGAGGTTAGTTTCTTTATCAACTCCCATATAGAGTAAAATTAAAAAAAAACAATTATGCATTTTGGTGAATTTCGTGAAGATTTGACTATTATGCCAAGATGAAGTGATGAGGGCTTAATGAGTTATTAACAGCTCAAGAAGGAGATAGTTTTGGCCAGTGCTAGGGGCTCAGAGCCAAACTCTAGTTGGGAAATTTCACAGATTCACACATTCATTAACAGTGAGTCAGCCCTGTGCTATGGAGAGAGAAGGAGCCAAGGGATATAAGGTAGACAATTTTTTGAGCAGTATAGAGAGTCCAGCTCTGATCTAGCCCCTCTGTCCAGTGGGTGGGCATACATAAGGGTCCAGGTAGAGTTTGAGTCTTCCCAAGACCCAGATCCTCAAAGATGAATATAAAATCAGGTGAATGACTTTCAAAACACCAGTCAACTATTTAACAAAGACTCTATGTCCCCTTATATACTTTGTATGACTTAGAGTACAGTTGTCTTAATATAACTGTGTCATGTAGAGGTGATGCCTCTATTCCTCAAAATCTCAAACCTTTGACAAATTCTAAAGACAAAAGGGAGGAAGGATTTGCATTCTAGGTATGGAGGTCAGTCTGTGGAAATACAGAGGAAGGAAATAGGAGTCCACTTTAACTGGCACTTAGAGTATATGAAATGGGGTGATGAGAGCTAAGGACTGGAAGGTAGACTGGAAGCAAAGTAGGAAATTAAGACTTTCACTTTGTGTGGTATTATGTACAGTGGGATGGTCTCATCATTCTTCCCAAGTGACAGTCGGCTCCTCAAATCCTCTCTAAGGACATTATCTGTTGCTAAATCCCTGTCAGAAATCTGCCTGAAATATCATAAAGCCATTGAAAGCTCAATTAATTTTACTTAAAATAGTGGAAATGATATGTAGGTTTCATTCAAATCTAGTTTGATATGTTTGTCAGTATGGCAGCTCTAAAAAGGCTTTTGGCCTCCTTGGTACAGCTATGTTCGGCTCAAGTCTATTTACTTAAGATGTTCAACATAAAGGCTGCATACCATAAGGGTATGCAGGAAAGCCATACTCCCCTCTCTTAATTCCTAAGTCACAGACTTTTCGGAATGCAGTGGGGGAGGGGGGGGTTTCTCCTTTTCCTACATGCTAAATTCTCTAAGGATCTCAAGGTACTTAAACAGCAATTTCCAAATACATGATGCAGAATACTATATGTCTCTCCCCTAAAGGGAAGTTGGGGAATGAGAAAGAGAATGCAGTTAGACCTGAAGTTGAAAGCAGAAAGGTTGCTTTGTGAAGTCTTCCAGGGTCATCGTTTCAGGCCGTGATCTTCTCTCTGCCCCAAATTGCTCCAGCTCGAATGCCTTCTACCTGCTGAGTGAAAGCGCGGGACAATTCCTAGAGGCGCTTTTGTCAGTGAAAATAAAATGCTTTGCTTCTTCTCTTCATCATCTTCTCTTACTCCTTTATTCTCACTCCCTCCACAGTCTGATATCTACCGAGAAGAGAAACACAAAATGTTTCTTGATATGGCTGAATTCTTTTTCCCATAGAAGTCAGACAAGGAAGAGTGAAAAAGATCTTAATAAGACAAGTCCTTCGTGAAGAATTCACTATGGGACCAAGGGCCCCTGGTTAAAAATCAGAAAGGCTCCCTTTCTATTTGGAATGGTTTCTGCATGTTTACTTGGTTCATCCATCTAGGAGGGATTAAGCAAACTCCCTCCCCCACCATCCAGCCCGAAGATTCCATAGCAGAGGTATGTGAACCCTGTGAGACCCTTGTATGAAGAAGTGACGCAATGGCAAGGAGAAATCCAGACTTTGGCATCAACTCAACTAGACTTGAGTCCCAGCTCTACTACTCTTTCTGAATATCTGTGTCCTTATCTGCAAGATGGGACTAATAGTGAAGCAGCTATGTGTTGAGGTGGATGGAGTGCTGGGCCTGGAGTCAGAAAGACCCAAGTTCAAGACCAACTTCAGATACTTACTGGCTGTGGGACCCTGGGCACATCACTTAACCTCTGTTTGCCTGTTTCCTTAACTGTGAAATTGGAACAATTGTGAAGATCAGATGAAATAATATTTGTAAAGGCCTTAGCACATAGTAGGTACTAAATTAATAGCAGTTACTAATAATAGCAATAATTATTATTATTCTAATAATGATAATACTTGCACCACTTATTTCACAGGGCTGTTATGAATAAAGACCTCTTTAAAACAGAAAGCAATAGGTGAATGGAGAGAAATATGTTTGGCAGCAAACAAAAGGCAGACTTTAACAATGCCATAGGCATTTAATTCTGAAGATTTTGAGTAAGAGTCAGCTGTAGCAGAAGATGGAGAGGATGGAGAAGTGCCCTCAAAGGATCTGATCTGAATAGGCCTGGCTGCCTAGTCCTAGTCCTGGGGAAGCATACCCAGCAATTCCTTAATACTGGAAGGTAGACAGTAGGCACCAATCTCCATGGTGGGAGGAGTTTCTTCAATGTGAAGTCCCCCTTCGGATGTAATCACAGATTTGACCCTCCCAAAGTGCACCAATGCATTTTCACCCAAGCTGATCCCAGAGGCAGCCTAGTATCATGGACAGAGCACAGGGAAGAAAAGAATGCCGCCTCAGACAACTCCTAGCTGAGTAACCCTGGGCAAGTCCCTTAACTTCTTAGAGCTTCATTTTCCTTAGCTAATAGAGATAATGGCACCTACATCTCAAAGACTGTTGTGAGAATCAGAAATGATAATATAAGCAGTGTGAAGTGAACTGAAAGTGCTCTGGGAGTGTGAGGTATTCTCAATCATCATCATGATTATTTAATGACACTGAGCCAATCGCTGACCCACATCTACTAGTTCTTCCTCCAAAACCTTGAAGACAGCTATCATGTATTTCCCTGTTTTGATTTGACAGAATCTATTATTTTTCTAGACTGGGCCATGAAGAGGAAGTTTCCCCCAGGCCCCAAGCCATGCCCCAGTGGTATTATTGGCTGTCTAAAAGTCATAATAACTCTTGGGAGATGTTGGGGAATCATCAATCAATCACGAAGCATTCCTACTAGATACTCCATGGGCATCCCAAATTCAGTTCATTCAAAAGAGAACTTATTATCTTTCCCTTCCAACCTATGTCTCTTCTAAACCCTCCTACTTTTGTCAAAGGCACCATCATCTTTCCAGTCACCCAGATTTTCATCCTAGAAATTTTCCTCAATCCTTCTTTCTTCCTCACTCCTTCCACATGCAATTAGTTTTCAAGTCTGAGTGATCCAAGCTCTACAATACTGTGCCCTTCTATGTCTGACTTATCATGCAGTTGATGCACAATCATGCCTACATCTAGGTACCAACTTCGTCCATTTGCTCATTCATTACATCTGCTCAGATTATTGAAGTCACCTCCTAACTGATCTCCATGCCTTAAGTCTCTCTCCTCTACCATCCATCCTCATTCTGCTGCCAGATTAATATGCCTAAATTATAGATCCTCTCTTTCCCCTTTCACCAAACTTCAAGAGGTCAGCTTTAGGAACTGTGCTGGGTGCTGGAATAGAAAGAACCAGAAGAAACCTTAGGATAAGATCCATTCCTACTGTTCTAGTGTTATTCATCTTCATTTCCCTTAGTCACTTTAAGCTCCAGCCAAACAGGCCCATCAGCTATTCTTTATACAAAATATTTCATCTTTTATCACTGTGCCTTTGTACTTGCTGCTCTACGCTCTTGGAACCCACCCTTCATCCCATGTCACTGACATTGTTTTAACTCCTAGCTTTCTTTAAGGGTCAGCTATGGAATAACCATGTATATGGTGCCTTCCTAGATAGACCCAATTTTAGCATCCTCTATCACCTTGCTGAGTTCCTGGAGGACAAGAACTGTTTCATTTTTGTCATTAACACAAGATTAGGCACTTAATAAGTGCTGAATGACAAAACAGAACCTATACAGAAGAAAACAAAAGTGGGAGTTGCTTAGTTATCAAGTCCTTTAAGATTCGCTGATGTGAAGAGCTGCCTTCCTTTCTCATATATGTTTTGGCTTATTTTTCACATTGTCTTTAAACACACAGAAGACAATTCACTAATTATAGCCCTGGTTTTGACTTGAGATGGTAATTTAACCAGTTAACTGAAAAATATCTCCAAGTTGGTCTTTGCCTGAGGACTAGATCAATAGCACTATGAACACCCTCTCATAGACTTCCAGAATCAATAGCACTTAGAACTCTGAAGCTGTCCTGGTGGTTCTAGCTACTAGACATCTGGCTCAGTCTATGCACTGGAGTACCCTGGAATTAACATTGGGCTTAGAGTCAGAGAACCCATAAAATCCTCTAAAAATGAAATATGAAAGTTATTGCTATGATTAGTAAGTGTGATATATTGTTACTGTCAAAAGATACAACTAACCTTGTTGGAGCAGTGAGTTGGCACTGTGGGTAAAGTGCTGGGTTTGGAATTAGGAATATCTGTGTTCAAAACCTGCTTTAGATGCATATGATCTCTGTGACCCTGAGTAAGCTATTTAAACTCTCTGTACCTCAGTTTCCTCATCTGTTAAACGAGGGGGTTGGGTTCAATGACCTTCTACAATCTCTTCCTGATTTAAATCTATGATCCTATGTTTCTGTCTATTCATCAGCTGATTAAACTCAAAGGGGATCATTGTAAAGCATGAGAGTGGTGAAGGTTATGGGGGCCTGAGGTATCCATCACACTTATTATCTCTTTAAGTCTGTTCATCTTCCAAATGAAAAGAAATGCCACCTAAAACACAGGATGAGTAGGAGTAGCTGGCTCATGGTCTATCGTCTTACAGGGAATCCCCACATCAGTGAGTCACAGAGTCATCTAAATAGCAAAGTTACAGAAAGGTTCAGTATTTGCTCTGAGATGTATCCCTGTTGTGCTGACTCCAATAAGTCCCATATGGGACAACCAAAATCAGTGGAGCATTACCACAACTCAACGCCCAAGGCAATTCAAGCAAGACTTGTTAAGAGCCTACCATGGACAGAGGACTGAGCTCAGCTCGGTGCTCGGGGAAACACCAGGTGTGGGGAAGAAACAATCTCTCCTCCCATCATAGACCTGGAGGACTAGTAGATTCCTATATATTTTATTTCATGGCTCATATTTGACCTCAAACATAATATACCTTGCTTGTGAAGCTGCCATTACTACTAGAGATTTAATGAGGAAAATCTTTTTCTCCCCAGCACCTATTTGTCCATCACATTTTCCAAGAATCATGGATTTTTCAGTCATAAGGGACTTCAGAATGCCCCTAGTCCAATTCACACCTGAAGAGAATCCCCTCTCCAGCATAACTAACAAAGAGGATATTGAGTCTTTGATTAAAGCCTTCTAACCCAAAGCACTCTGGTTTGCACTACTGGCCAAAAATAGGTCCCAGCCCAAGCTTCACTTGCTCATTGTTTGGATTTTGATGGCCCAGAATGAGTGTAAATAGCAATTGCTTCTATTCTCGCTAAAAACTGGGAGAGTCTTCCCCTCCCAGATTGATTCTTTGTGAAGGCAAAGTAGGCCATCTTTTGCCTCAATTCTTACCTAGCCTTTAACTACTGGATGGGCATCACCTCAGTGAAACTGAGACCTGGGAAAGACCTTATCTTAAAAAGGCCAAGGCCTCCCACTGCATCTGGGGTGGTTGCCAGTTGTCCTGACCTTTGTCTTGCCACTGGGCTCTGATAACTCTGGAGGAGAGAGGAAGGCTCTGCCTCACTTAAATGCAATTCACTTGCAAGTTTAGACATCATCCTCCTGATGTCACTGGTCCTCTTCTTGAATGAAGGATGAACAACAAAGCCCTCCAAAGAGATGGGAGCCCACCCCTCAAATTACCTTTCCCTTGCTCTGTATGTATTTTGTGTGGGTGGATGGTTTGAATTAATTAATTAATTAAATGAAATGTGTACTAAGTGCTGATTATGTGCAAATGACTGTCCAAAGCACTGGGAAAATGAATAAAAATGTCAGACAGTCCCAGCTCTTCAGGAGCCCGTTTTAATGGGGGGAGACAACACATGCAGAGGTTTCAGTTTCAAGTCAGATGGAAAAGACCCATGATCCTTAGGTTAGAGCAGCAAAAGCAATGGCAATGCTTCTTTGTTTCTGAATCCTGTGATTTGCACATTGTCTCCCTCCATTAGAATTTGAACTCCCAAAAGACAGGGGGTGGCTTTATTTTCTTTTCTTCCCATCATTTAATGTGGTGCCTGGAACATAGTAAGCTCTTAATAAATGCTTGTCAATTGAATGAACTGCAGATCACATCTTATATATGCCCTTGTAGGTTGTCTTCATGAGTTTCATGGTCAAAAATGTGCCCATCCATTGTGCCCAGTTTTCTGGTCCTGAGCACAACCAGGCCAATCCTTGGACCTCAAACTCCTAGTCAGTCTTTTGGCCCAGAGACAGAAGCTTTCCAGTTTACTAAGCAAGACCTTCTCAGGCTTGTCCTCCACTGACAAGGCCTTCAAGACCCCAGGTTCACCTCTATGCTATGAGGAAGCACCACAGTACCTCTTCAGTGAAAGAATTCATGTAGTGTGTCAGCAAAGGTAATAAGGAAGTTAGTTTTTTTAATCTCTATCAACAATTTTCATGATTACAAGAGATGTGTCACCAGGGAACTGCTACCTCTACAAGGCAAGGTCAGTCAAGTCCCTGGATGTCTGGCAGAGCTTCAAAAGGGATTCTTCCTTCATGTGCCTAGAAAAGGGTTCAGACTCCAAGCCAGCCGTCAAATGCTCAGCTGCTCTCTGGGCTTCTCTCACTGTGATCTGAAGAGAAGAAAAGGCCTCTCCCTACAGGAACACTCACTGCTAACCATGTAACGTACTAAGATTGCTTATAAAAGTTCACTTTTGACCATTGAACATTTTCCAAGAGATAGAAAACTGTAAAAGTCATGGCCAATGAGAGCAGTATGGAGAAAAGGCTGTATTCCTTCACTGGCTAGTCCCAGAATTTCCCTATTCCAAAGGCTTTATCAGCCTGAGCAGTGCTTGTTCCCAGATCCGAGACAGATATGAGTACACTGTTTGGAGGCAATCCAAGGTGATTACCACTGAGATCAGGGCTTGTCTCCCAAACAGCAAGGCACATTATCCTTCATGCATGGCCCACCATCAGAGCTTAAGAAGATTCTGAAAATGGAGCTAAAGAGGTGTAGGATGAGGAGGCTTAAGCCTGGGGTTTTTGTCACCTCTTTTTTTCCTTGACACAAGGTGTTAACTAACTTTTCTTTCTTAAGAACCTGAAAAAAATAATTTATTATAAATGTAGAGTTAAAAATCAGTGCTGCCAAGGTCCTATGACCATTGACATCCTGGGACCTCTTGCCTAGAAATATCTGATAGAAGAGTGACATGTCAAGGAGAATTGTCAAGGACATGGCTATGACATAATTCCATTCAAATTAACAACATTTATTAAGCTCCAACTATATGCATGGAATTGTTGATGTGAACCACTAGGCTCACCAAGGAAATGTAATTATACTCTTGGACTTCAAAGGTTCTTTGAAGAGAAAAGCAAAGCAGGCCATAAAACTCCACACCCTTTGATCCATCCTGCACCCCAAAGAAATCATAAAGGGGGAAAGCACTCACATGTACAAAAATATTTATGGCAGCTCTCTTTGTGGTGGCAAAGAACTGGAATTTGAGGGGATGCCAATCAATTGGGGAATAGCTGAACAAGCTGTAGTACATGATTGTAGTGGAAAACTATTGTGTTATGGCAATAACACAACAGGTGTTGGTAGACTTCAGAAAAACATAGAAAGACTTATATGAACTGGTGCTGAGTGAAGTGAACAGAACCAGGAGAATATTCTACATAGTAGCAGAAATACTGCACAAAGACCAGCTTTGATAGACTTAGCTCTTTTTATCAATGCAATAATCTGAGACAATTCCAAAAGACTCCTGATGGAAAATGGTATCCATATTTAGAAAGAACTATGGAGTCTGAATGCAGATTGAAGCATACTATTTTTACCTTTTTTGTCTTTTTTTCTTTCTTACAATTTTTCTCTTTTATTCTGATTCTTCTTTCACAACACTTACTTGCTGTGTGACCTTGGAAAAATTATTTAAAGTCTCTGAGTCTCAGTTTGCTTATCTGTACAATGTGGATCATTTAACCTCTACCTTCTAAAATTCTTATGGGATTCAAATGAGATTATATATAAAATTTGCAAACCTTGATGTTTCATAGAAATGTCTACTATTCTTCTTATGACATAGACAAGGTTCAACTACCTGTTCAGTACTCAAGGACTGAACCAAAAGTTTCACCCTTTTCCTAATGCTCTCATTTTAAAACAGGATGCCTGGGTGAATCATAGAGACATGCTGTCCACAGCTAGAAAAGGAAACCTCATTACCTTGGCTCCAATGCTGTTTCTCTGGTTATATTCCATGAGGCTGAAGTCATCCCTTTGACCGACATGCCCCATAAAAGCCTTCCCAATAATTCAAGGAGGCTGCTAAATGAAAAAAATATTCCAGGAGACCTACAAAAATCTACTTGACCTTTCCCTAGCCTTAAATTCCTCAGTTTACAAGAAAATTTATTTTCACACACATGGTACAGTCACAGAACCCAATGTGGTGCTGAATCCTGGAGCAGTCAGCCCTCCCCATCCCACCTGACCGTTGGAATATGACAAAATTGCCACCTGAAAAGGAAGAAATATGAAACATTAGCATGAAAAAAGTATGGATATAAACTGCCCCCAAGGGAGAATTCTAAGCAGCTATTTGCAAGGCTGTAAGCTGAAGCTGCCCAGAGCCCATCAGGTTGCTCCCAATGGTGTCCACTACTGGAAAATAAAAATTATATAGTGGAGTCTTGTTTTACAGCTCTATAGAGCAGAGACATTACAGAGTGGAAAGTAAAACCAAGGAGCCCACATAAATACAGATTGCAACAGTTATAGGGGTGACAAATCTGTGGCCAGCCAGAGGGGGGAGAGAGGTGATCATTCTACACACCCCTAGTGGGCCACTTTGGGCAGTCAGAGCCATTCTTTCTGGCAGAAATCCCATCTAGACTCACACAGAGCTGGAGGTCCCCACTCCCTACCTCTATATCTTCAGGGGGCTCCCCTTCCCCTGCACTGACTCTCAAATTAAAAATAAGTAGGGTATTCTCCAGAACCCCAGAATTTCTGGCAGTTGGGAGGGAAGATTCTGTTTTCATTCCATGCCATTCCTCTCACCAGGGTAGAAGTTTAAGGCTTGTTGTGTCTTAGAAGAGTTCCTATTGCCTAGAACCCACATAAAGCTTAAGACCACCAGTAACATTATCATCAGCTACAGTGGATTATGGATGGAGCAGATCTCAAAAGAAGAACTCAGCAGAAGCTCTTCTATAACAACTCTATTCTCTGAAACAAGAATCCTTCCTTCTGATTTTGATTTCTGTATCCGTCCCTTGTTTTCAGAAGCACCGTGTCCTGGCAGCTAAAGACTTTCCAAGAGAGAAGAAGTCACATTTGGCCATGATTGCTTCAATAAGCAGAGTTGCTATCTCCAGAGCACGCTTGAAAAACTTGTGCTATCCATTATCATATGGGATCCCCTCAGAAGCCTGTGAGGCAAATGCTTTCTTGGGAGTAGGTTTTAGGGCTTACTGTGAAGGAGAGACAAGGCATCAGGGCACCTTGTTGGACTGCACAGAGGACCAGCAGACTCCATCAGGACAAACACCATGTTCCAGTCTGATGCACACTGCTGAATCTATATCAGACTCTGAAAAGTTGTGCTTGTCTGCTGGATCATCTCCAAAGTCTCTGTCATCAGTATGTACTTGAAAGCAGCAAGCTCCAGTGTTCTAGACCAAGCTATAGCAGGAGTGAGGATCTCCAGACCAGACCACATCTCTGAATTAAACTTGAAATCTGAAACCTACCAAAGCAAATTAAGAAATGCATGCTCAGCGCTTTGTGTTCCTTTACATACTATTGAAACAGACTATTTCATCATCATCATCATCAATAGCACCACCACCTAGGGCCAAACCTTTTACTTCTCCAGTGGCTGATGCCAATTAGCAAGGCTGTTATCACCATTATTCATGGCATTTGGGAGAATGTGCCCTTTGGAACCTCTTTCAGGGACAGCTCCTGCTGCATGAGAGCATCCTTGCCACCCAGACCTGGGATTAGCATTGCAAGATTTCCACATGGAGTCAAGAATGGTCCAATTCCAAAGGTCTCTTGCTCAGCTCTTCTCTAGGCCTTGATAAATCCTCGAATAGCTTCTAATCTGAAAAGTCATTTTCTGGCTCTCTGTTTGTGAAGAGTTCCCCATAAATTTTAATTACTTTAAAGAATGGCCCAGATTTTGTCTGCGATTTGAATAAACCAGGGTACAAGAAAGTTGAAGGGTTTGCCCTTTCTTTGGGTAAGACCTTGCTAATCTTGAGACTAGGCTTCTCTCTTCAGAATCATTGAAATAAGTGTGCTCTGCATTCTGTACAGTACATAGCGAGAGCGGAGAGCAAGGGCTTTAGCCCAACAGAAAGGTGGCCAAAGTGCTCTCAGGAGAAGCCTCTCTTCCCAAGAGCTGCCCAGGCCCTGATCTGCAGGTTCTATTTCCTACTCCTTCCTCCAAAAGCATCCTCTCACAGCCCTGCACGTTAGCATGGATATAAAAAGTTAATCCAGCCTGAGGAATTGCTAATTGGTAGCCCTTTCTGTCTTTATTCAAGAGTCTGTGAGAGTCCCAAGAGAGAACAGGATAGATTACTAAGACATCCTTGCTGCCTGTGCCCTCCACCCATCACAGGACAGCAGCTGCCAAAGCTGACAGTCCTCAAGGGCTGCATCTGTGCAGAGAAGCAGAACAGTGCCCCAGCCCAAGCTGGAGGGAGGTCCATAAAGAAGCAGCGAGGGGGAAGGAGTGGGAGCCAAGCCCTACCATGGGCTGGGAAGCAGGCCATAAAAACTGCCTCTCCTTACCTAAGATCTTTGTTGGTGTCTCTGGCTGTTAAGGCCTTCCCTCTTAAAAAAAATCAATTTCTTGTGTCTGTACATATGTGTATATATAAATAAATTAGATAGATCTGCATGTATCTACATTTATTATATATACGTACATGCATATGCACACATATACATGCTGTCTCTTGAGGGAAGGGATTGTTTGATTTTATGTTTGTTTCTCCTGTCATCACTAATTGATTGAGTGATTCTAAATATGTTGCTAAAACGTTCCAGGGTAGAGGGGAATCCTTGCAGTCAGAAAGGGAGTCAGCAAGGAAACAGATATCCCTTGGCCTTGTCATTCCCATGAGCAGAGATCTTGGCGAGTTGCTGGCAGGTGATTTCCCATGATGCTCTATGACATCAATATCAAGAGGCAAAGTTGTTATTCTCAGGAGACATCTCACCGAAACAATGCTTTGTCTAAAACCCACCTTTCTTGAGCCTGAGACTTAGACTTGGATTGAGACAAACATACCACTGCCTACCCTAGGCTCATAGGTTCATGACAGAGCCTCAGACAACAACACCCCCATTTGATGGACAAGGAGTGTGAAATTCCCAGTAGTTAAATGAATTACCAAAGGTCATGTTGCTAGTAGATGAGAAACCAGTGATTCAAACCTTGCTCCTCTCACCCCACATTCAGTGTTCTTTCCATGACAGTCTGGAGGAGCTCTCACTCTCAGGAAAATCTCTGCGGTGGCACCAGTAACTTCAAGGCACCTGCTACCCTTCAGAGAGCAGCCTTGAGGAGCCTGCAGTGGGATCCCCATTGACACAAGCACACCCTGGGTCCAGCAGGCCAGGCTTTGATCTCTGAGAAACTCAGATGCCTGTGCTGAGAGAGCGTTTCTGGGCAGCCCAAACCCTCTCTACACATGTTCCCAGTCTCACTAACGTGTGCATGCTTCTTATTGGAATTCCTACAGTACACTTTCCTGAGGGTCAAAAACAAATTAAGGGTTTAATTTACAAATGACAGCATTCGCCGAGTGACAAATGCTTGGGCCAGGTCCATAAGTCTGAGAGCACATTTCCTCTGAAAGCTTGCAGTTTATTTATAGAGATAAACTATCCATCTCCCCTCATCTGTATGCAGCTAGAGAGTCATTTGAGCCCTTCAGGTTATGTCCAGGACATAGGGATCCTTTAGATTCTCCTTAATTGAAACTCTCCTGGTAAGGATAGCCAAGTTGTGTAGCACAATCTCATCATGGAACAGAGACAATCAATGACTCAGGAACAGCTGGCCTGATGCTCATGAAACATCCCCAGCCAGTTCACAGAGCTTCCAGTGAACCCAAGCCTGCTTCACTATTTGATGCTACTTTTTCATATAAATGGAACAAGTATCAGGCTTCAGCAGATGGTAACTGGCAAAGGATACCTTAGTATCAGATGCAGATTCTTTAGGCTGCTCTCCTTTCTTTGCCAGAAGGCGGAAGCTTGAGATGTAGCTTGGCCAGGCCACCAGAGCTGGGCTCACACTCTGGGTTCACACTGCCCTGTCTTTCTCCATATTTATCACTGGCCAGGGAATTCTATTGCATTGGAGATAACAAGGTTTTTCACTTCTCCATTCTTCAGCATCTATGGTGCCTCTGGAGGCGGAATGTTAAAACCAAAGATATCATGTACAAACTTATGACGATACAAAGGCTTAAACCAACATGTAGTCTCTAGAATATTGATCTCTGACAAAGGGACAGAGCACGCAGATCTTCTTAATTCTGAGTAATTCTAAAACATCTTGATGCATCTTTTTCATGGGGATTTGTGAAATGAGATACACAATTGTGTATAACATCTAAGTGAAATGTTATGTATTTTACATACTGCACATTTGTAAGCACTGCTGTTTCCTGCAGTGTCTATATAACATGTATTGTATATAAGTTGTGTAATTCAAACACTATAGAGAAGATAAAATCTTTCATTTCACAAATAGATATGTGCATATGTGTTTGTGTGAGTGTGTATGGGGGGACTACAAAGTAAGAAGCGTGCCCTTGGTTCAAGCTAGAACTCCGTTTATCTCAACGTGCTGTTATCTGGTTGATTCAGGCCGGTCTCTAGCCTAAGGCTAGAGTCCCGACTGCCATCCAGTCTAGTGACTGGCACCCCACCTTGGCGCCTCACTAGTTTATGACTCTACACGAGGGGTGAATTGAGTTGGTAAATATGGCCCACGGGGCCCTCTACTGGGAGAGTACTGAAAAGCTGATATCATCCTGAATGACCATGGATGAACAAGATAGGGAAGCAGGGCCAGTCCAGAATTAGAAGAAGAACTGAGGGTCCTAGTGGAAAACAAGCTCAATAGCGTGAAATGGCATCCTGAAAAGCTAATGCTGCTTTCAGCTCCACTCAGGAAGGCATGGCTTCCAGGAATGAGATAGCAAAAAAATACCTTTCTGCGCTCTGCCCTGTTCTGGCCCTATCTAGAGAACGGTGCTAAGGTCAAGGCACCATGTTTTAGAAGAAACTTTGAAAATTACAACATGTCCAGGATGGCACAGGCCCTTGAGCTCATGACACAGGAGGCACAGGGGAAGGATCCAGAGCTCTTTAGTCCAGAGAAGAAGGGACTCAAGGGGATATGACAGTTGCCCTGTATCTGGAGGCTTGGCCCACACTAAAGTTTTACTTGGCCTTAGACTAGGAGCAAAGGGAAGAAGTTGCAGAAAGATAGATTTCAGTTCAATATAAGCAAAACTTCATGCCCATTGGAGCTGTCCAAAGAGGAAGTGGGGCTTTCTACTTACTGCGGGGCTTCCAGTGAGGCTGGATGGCTCTTGAAGTCTGCTTCCTCTCCAGACATCTTGTTCCAGCATCCCTCCCCAGGCCAGACCTCCCCGGTCAGCCCAATCCCCTTGGAGCCCCTTCCAAGTGCTTCCCTTCCCCATTAGAAGGAAGGCTCCTTGAGGGCAGGAACTTGACTTCTTTTTGCTGCTTTTTGGTTTGTTTTCCCAGGGTTGAACACAAGGCTCAGCACGATGCCTGACACATAGTGAGAACTTAATAAAGGCGTGTTGTTGACTGGTGGCCCAGAGGCCAAATGGAGTAGATAGTTCAGTGACCTTTTCAGAATCTAGACTTCTAGAATTTGAATAATGAGAATAACCTCTGGCATTCCTGGAACACTTTAAGATATAGAAAATGCAATTCTGTGGGGAGATCATGCAAGCCTCAAGGGTCCCATTTTACAAGTGAAGAAATTGAGGCTCAGAAAGGCTAAAAGACTGCCCAGGATCACGGGGCTGCAGAGTGACAGACACCAGAGTTGAGCCCAGTCCTCTCCCCCTGCTGAGGCGATTTGTCCTTTTCACTGGTATAATGAAAGCTCCTCAGGTTGGGAGCTCTTGGAATGTTTATATGTTTGTTTTGTTTAATTCCCAGCATTGGCCACAGCCCTGAAACAAAGAAGGAGTTCGTCAGAGTTTACTGAAGACATGAATGAACTATGTGCTGCCTATATAGGAAGACTGATAAGGTTCAGATCAGCAGAGAGTAGAAAAGGCATTTCAGACAGAGCTGGGAATGTCCCAAGTTCATGGGAAGCTTACCCGGACAAAGAAGAGACTCAGATAGGAAAGGAACGGAAAATCAGGTGGGACCAAATGCTCATGATGATTGAGGGCCTTGAACGCTAAATCTAGAATTGAAGGCTTTGTTCTTTCGCTAAAGCATGTTGACAGTAGCAGCAGCATTTGCTTGGGACCTGTCTGGCTGTGGTCAAGGGCTCACAAACAGGCTTGCCCAGAAGTTCCTCCCTTCAGTGCAACAGAAGAAACAAAATGTAAGACAAAATAAGTCTACAAGAGCAGACCATTAACACTGTTGCCCACTGGTCTGTTCCACAAGGCAGCCATAGTTTCCTCTCTCTCACCCATTTCCAAAGGGAGCCAGGAGAAGGAACAAGGTGCCAAATGAAGGAGTAAGAAGTGAGACCCACATGACACGCTTTCATTCAGCAAATGTTTCACTGTGTGATGAGAACTATTGTGATAAGAGCATTCTGTTAGGAGCCCTGCTCCTTAGACCCACTTTCAGCAACAGGTAAGTAAGTGCTGACCAAACACACTGGGCTACCCAATGCCAGCCTCCTCTTCCCCTCTGGGACAGAAATATTTTGCCCATGAACATCCTAATGTAATTTCCCCTCTCAGACTCGGCTGCGGCCACATTTTATTGCTTGTATTTAAATTTAAGAGGCCAGAAGATCGTAATTATTCCATTAGGTACCTGGAGAATGATTGTTCTGCCATTTGGCAAAGTTCTTGCCCTGGTGACATCAGTCAGAGCATTTCAGCCTCCAGGGACACTTCAGGCCAGGGGGGGCATCAGAGGGGATGAAACACTTACCCACAGAATTTTAGGAATCCGTATTAGATTTCAGGACCAGCATAGTTTGAGATAATAGAGATGTTGAGATTTATCAGTTACAAAAGATCAAAAAAACAACTCCTCAGGTGGTTCCATTACACATTTTAAAAATGGCTATTTTTCTAAACTTAAGGAAGTTCATGGGAACATTGTTGGATTGGAGCTAAAAAGGAAGAGAATCATGAGAGCCCAGGTGGTCTAGTCTCAATCAAACCACACACATCCCCAAGACAGACTACTGTCTGAAACATCCTAGGCAAGGGGGCATCAGTCTTTGCTTGCAAACCTCCAGTGAGGGAGAACCCACCACCCCGTTTCTGCTTCAAGACAGCTCGCACTATTAACAAGGGTTTTTCCCGTTATATCCAAGCTAAATGGCCTGTCTTGAACTTCAATCAATCAAACAATCAATCATTTATTAAATGCCTTTTCTTGGTGTTAAATGTCATGTTAAACTCTAAGGATACAAAGAGAAAAATGAAAGTCTCTATTCTAAAAGAACTTACATTTTATCAAGGAGAGAAAAGAAATGTTTCAAAAAGCATACACAGAAATATGCAGAATAGAAGACAACTTGTGTAGGGAGAGAGCATGAGCAGGAGGCTCAGGGAGGCTCCGTATAGAAAGTGATAACTGAACCGAACCCTCGAGTCAAACTGAAGGAGGTGAATCCCTCTTAACAATACTCTTTTGCAACATGGCTAATATTGTAATATGTTCTGCATGAAAAAATAAAATAAACATCAGCAAAACATATAGAGAATATCAATTCAAAGACTAAAATGATGGCCCAAAGATCATAATTTCTGCAACAACATAGAAAAAACCACTTTTGCTGTGATTAAGTTAAATTTATTTCAGTGATGTATCTATCTGGCCATTCCTTCTCAGTCTTATTCTTGTCAAGTTAATTTTTTTTCTATACAATGTTTTTTTTTCTTATAAATATTTTTTAATTGTGTCTCTGTCTCCAGCAAGCCAACTATCTCCTTCCCCTTTCCTCCAGTTTTCTGCTATCTTCAGTATTCACTGGTAACTAGTGTTAAATATCAGAGGCCTAGCATAGATCGTGGGACACCATTAGAAACCTCATTTCATCTTGACATTGAACCATTAATATCTACCTGGACTCACAGGGTGGGGAGCTTGTTTGTCCAAAGTCAAATAAATAGCATTGCAAAGAACAGAGCCAGGATTCAAGCCAAGATCTTCTGACTACTGATTAAGCATCCTTTGAGCTATGGGATAATTTCTTTTCTCAGACTGAAAGGAAAGACTTGTCATGGGGCAAATAGGGGTGGGGCATCTCAGCTTCAGTCTTGTGAATTCAAACTGGCCGGTAAACAGAGTGCCCTGATTGTGCCCTGACCTCTTATGCTTGTGTAGAAGAAATCTTGGCTGGCCAAGGTTTCTGGTGAAATTCCAAAGCTTTATGTAAATTCAAATAGTTTATTTCTGCAAGTATTAGTCTCATTTCTGATTTAAAGCAATGTCAGGGCCTATTTGACCACCAGAATTTATTGAATAAATAAAAAGGCAATAAGAGTCACACTGGCAGGAATCATCCTCCTTTACCTAGTGTCAGTCAGTTGCTGCAGGGGGTAGTGGGGATAGGGGAAAGAGGATGTCAGCAGGAGCTCATTGTTCATGGGTGCAGAGAAGACCTTGGAGTCTCAGTCTTAAATCCTGAAGGATCTTGAAGAGAACATTGAGTTCCACCAGAACTGCAGGTTATTTGTTTTCTTCTTGAGGAATCTCTGGGGACAGTTACTGCAGCCTCTCTTGGTTCCCCAATTTTTCCTTCTTATAGTTCAAAATGTCCTACTTCTGCATAGCTGAAGTCTCCATTCTCTTCTCCACCTTCTCCTTTTCTCTGTTCTCTCCACATAGCAAATGGCTTCTTGCCCATGCTTTGCTAAAAGAACCTGTCTTTATGTCCTTTTTCCTTCCATGGTCAGGACCGATCCCATTCCTTCCCCTTCTTTACGTGACCCCTGCCTTTAACGTTGCTTTTCCTACTCCTCCCATTTTCTGTCATCCCATACTCCTTTTCATTCGAAACTCCCAGCTTCATGCTTCTAGTGTCTGTTCCTCAGGCCGGCACTGAACAGTGACCTAACTAGCACGTGGTCAGTGGCAACTTCAGGGGATCCCTTTGATAAACCCTTGTCTAGGAGGTGCTTCCATATTAGATACCTCTGAGAAGCCTCACATAGGTAAGTGTGTGATAGGTTGGGGTTTTGTTTCTTTCTTTGGGTGGATTCCGTTTTGCCCCTAGGAGAGAGAGCATAGCAGAAAGAGCATGGACTCCAGAGTCATAGGGTCCTGGATTCAAATCCTGCTTCTGACACTACTTGTGTGTGTTCTTTAAATCCCTAAAGCTCTCTGGGCCCCAGGCTCCTCTTCTGCAAAACGAGAGGACTGAATTAGACAGCCTCTGAGGTCCCTGCCAGCCTGAGATCTAGGAGCCCATAAACAACTGAGCATCCAAAATCTCTCCCTTTTTAGGGCCATATAATACCATAAGCTTTCCAGGGGGAGGAGAGGAAAGGAGAGATTACTCAAGGAAGAAATAAATTCATGGCAAATGTTTAATGGTTGTTTGAAATTCGCCACTATATTTTACCTTGTTTGTCCTGTTTCAAGACAGTCTGATCCGTTTTTTAAAAAATATCAAGTTATTTCCTCAGATGCTAATTAGAAATATCTTTGGCAGAAAAAATTATCCATCATATTCAAAATATAAGCTCCTCAAGTGTAGGGACCACTTCATTATTGCCTTTGGATCCCCAGTTCAAGGTATAGAACCAGGCACAGTTAGATGCCTACTAAGCATTTCCTAAAGTAAATGTATATTCATTCTAAAAGGCAGAGGATAGGAAGGAGGCTTACTCCAGGAAAATCCAAGAAGAGAACTCAGCAAAAATGAAGCCAAATGTGTTCAGGTCTCCCAGGAATCCAGGTGGCAAAAGCAGAGGCATTTATGCAATTACGTCCCAACAAATGGCACGTCACAAAGTGATTCCCAGAGTGTAACCAAAGCTTGCTGTAATAATATCCTGTTGTCTTCATGCGTAATATGCATTACCTCGCTCCCTCTTCAATGATGTCATCATACCTCACATGGTATCTTCAGAGAATTAAATTAATGGAGGGGTTCCTAGGGTTAGGGTTAGAGTTAGAGGCTAGCAGTTACTTTCACGTGTAATGTGTTAGTTAATATTGTTAAGGTGATATCAGAGCGCTGCAAGTAACATTTAAAGGCTTAGAAAGATGAGACAAAAAGAGCTACAGTACAACTAGGTGGGGCAGTAGATGGGGCATGGCCCCAAGTCAGGAAGGTGCATCTTCCTGAGTCCAAATCCGGCCCCAGATATTTGTTAGCTGCGGTTTTCTTCAGTTTCCTCATCTATAAAGTGAACTAGAGAAGGAAGTGGCAAGCCACTCAAGGGTCTTTGCCACTCAAGGGTCCCTGCATGACCAAAAATAACTGAACAACAGCCAATGCATCTAAGTAAGTAGTAAAGAATGAAGTGCTAGTCAAGAGGGCCAGCATTCCATTGCTTGTGTTTGTCATTCATTTTTTCCACCCACCATGGATTGATCGGCTACACAGCCATGGCTAAAATAATAAGAACATGTAAATGCATTTGATACACTTTTCTTTTTTTTTGGAGGGAGGAAGACAAGACAATTGGGGTTAAGTGACCTGCCCAAGGTCATACAGCTAGTTAAGTATCAAGTGTCAGGCCAGATTTGAATTCAGGTCCTCTTGACTTCACAGTAGGTGCTCTATCCACTGTGTCACCTAGCTATTCCTATGCAGTTGATGCATTTCTAAATTTGAAGAGTGTTTTACATATCTTAGCTCCTTGGTGTTTACAACAACCCCATGAGTAACGCTGGGGTCACTTATTCTAGGGTTGGCACATAAGGGTATCTACCTGAAAGTAGATTTGTAATTAAGAGATCAGCATGTGGGATATAGGTGTGGGAAGACAAATGGTGCAACATTATCATTGTAAAACCCAAAGCAAGCCTAAGCAGTCGTATGCCTCTCCAGTCACATTCTTTCTATACTCCTCTTCTTTTCATTGATGTTACATTGATGTTACTTTTTAATTGGGGTTCTGAAGAACTCATCTGTCTTATGAAGATTCCCCTCCCTTAGATTCTTCTGAATGTATTTTTTTAACTAGAGAAATCAAAACAACTTATAGTCATATGAATACGCTAAATCGTTATTGATTAGAGAAATGCAAATTAAAACAACCTTGAGATATCATTTTATACCTACCAGTTTGGCTAAAATGATTGGAGGGGAAAGCAACAAATGCTGGAGGGGATGTGGAAAAATTGGGACACTAATTCATTGTTGGTGGAATTGTGAACTGCTCCAGTCATTTTGGAGAGAAATTGAGAATTATGCCCAAAAAGTTATTAAACTATCGATATCCTTTGACCCAGAAATACTACTACTAGATCTGTTTCCACAGATGATGAGGGGAAAAGTAAAAGAACATACATATATATATATATATATATATATATATATATATATATATATATATATATAAATTTATAATGACTCTCTTTGTGGTAGCAAAGAACTAGAAATTAATTGCAGGGGTATCCATCATTTTGGAAATGACTGAAAATGTTGTATATAATAGTGATGGAATACTACTGTGCTATAAGAAAAGAAGAACTCAATAACCTTAGAAAAACATGGAAAGACTTACATGAAATAATGAAGAACGAAATGAACAGAGCCAAGAAAGCACCACATACAGTAAGAGCAATATTGTTTTAAGAATGAGTTTGAGCTAATACGTCATTGTGACTGTTACAAACACCAAAATTCGCTATAAAGGACCTATGAAGAAAGATGCTATCAGTATCCAGAGAAAGAACTGATAAATAGAAGTATGTAAAGAATACATTTACATATCTACCTATTTGTGTCTACTTGTAGCAGAGGAAAGAAGAAAAAAATATGTGATAATTTTGTTGTATGTTTAAAAGGAAGAGCAAATTGTGCATAGTAAATTTACAATTTCATGTGCAATCATCTTTTTCTTATACTATGTTGTATGGTTGGGGAGGGGGAGAATTCATTATTGTGCTCTTCTGATGTATGTATCATCATCGCATAGAAGTGACATTGGGTCTTGGGTGGATTGTAGAATTAGGCCTTGAAGCTAACAAAGAATTCTTATGTCTTCATTTTACAAATCAGGATAATGAGGCCCAGAGAGGTTGAGGCTTGTCCATAGTCACATAGATACTAAGTGACAAAGCCATTTCTCTTCAGGGCCCTACTTGACCTCTCCGCACATCAACGAATGAGTCATAATCTCTCCCCTGAAACTGGAAAGGTTGGAGGTATAGGCCCTGAAGGACTCAGTGCATCTGCCTGAAATATAGTAGGTATTTAATAAATGCTTGTTGATTGATGAAACGCCTTCTCTGAATCAGCTTTGTAGGAAGGTTCATCACAATGACAACTCTTAAGGACCATCTGAAAAATTGTGTAGGGAACTAAATATGTCTCAGTGAAAGGAGTACAAACATAGATGAAACTGGGGATCTTGGAAAAAATGCAATTCAATTTTATACACATGTATTGAGCCCCTACTGTGTACCAGACACTATAAGAGGCATTGGAAAACAAATGTAAAATATAAAATGATTCCTGTCCTCAAGGGTCTCATTCCATTGACTGGCTAAAGGTTTGGTCACATCACCAGGGAACCTTCAAACACCAATATGATTTTTTAGGAAGCAGTTAAGGCAGGAGACAACTCTAAGGAGTAGGGAGCTCTCTGAGTCAAGAAGGTATCTGGTCCTGGCTGTTAGAAGTTAAAAGGAAGAAGCCCAGAGGGCCCATATGAACAATCATCCAGAACAAATTCTTCCCACAGTGGGGAAAACATAAAGACATGATGGGCAGAAAGGGGACATTAAGGCCTTGTAGACAGAAGTCTGCATTGCTCGGGCCACCTGTTCCATACATGTGTTCCTTTTCAGTAGCACAGCTCATGTATATGTCCTTTCTTCCCACTGGTGCTGTAGTCAGAGAAAATTAATGGAGGGATAATGTGTACCTACTAACCTCATGATACAGTCTCAACAAATGTCCTTGCTTTGAGAGAATTGTGTCTGCTGGATGAGTTTTAAGGGCAAGCTCATCAGTGGTGGTTCATGGGCTGAAATTTTAGGAGTAGACTTAGGTATGCCATATCCACTGGAAGACTGAATGTGTCCATGTGAGCTGAAGTCGAGCCCCAGAGGCATCTCTGAAGTAATTTGTATTATTAGCATTCAAATTGGGACCCCTGAGAGGATCCTACTTACAAAAGTTAATATGTACTCCAAACCATAGACTCCTGTGGATATTTTTTTAAACTTTCTATGAAAAGTTTTATACTGATGAGACCTATTTTATAACTTAATGAAGAATTCATTTTTGTGCTCATCCAAAAAGTATCTCAGAGTAATATTCACTCAAAAAAGTGCCTCCAAGCTCCATCCCAGCTACTCCTAGAAGGTACTTTGCCTTGTAAATCCAAGCTTGAAGGCACCCAGCATATTCCTCTATCCAATTATCAGTACTGAGCAAATCACTAGGTATTAGACTGATTAAGAAGGAAAATAAGGTCGTCAGCTCAAAAATAAAAATAACCTGAGAAGTTGGGGCTGGAGTCAATATAGTAAAGGAAGTTCTAAATCCTGCCCAAATTGCTAAACCATTCTCCCTCAAATTGTCCTCACTTAAAATCATCTCTTAATTCCATCTAGAATGTCTTCATTTCATTTACATAACACAGGCTTTGTCTCAGTAGGAGGTTACCTAAAATAGTCATTATGTCTTTGGGCAAAAATAGGCAGACAGCATCAGAGAACAAAATTCGGGAGTACTCAGATCCCCTACAGAGATGGAGATTATATGTCTGGCTTCCTAAATACCAGAAGTGAGATTGGATTAAAACTGTGCCAATGAAAAGCCTCCCAAATTGAGCTGCGTGCGATCCAAGTTCCCTGCGTCCCAGAAGCACACCACGTTTCCCTGAAAATCACAGACTTTTCTCTTGGGTACAGTAGCAAGCAGCCTTGTTGAGGAGATGACAGGAGAAAAGAAAAAGCTCAGGTCACAGTTCCAGACAGAGACTATGTACCCCATGATCTTGGGAAAGTGACTTTGTCTCACTTCAGCCACCTGAAAAATACCATTCACTGGAGCATTTCAAGTTTAGTTAATTGGTAAAGTGCTTTAAGGGGTCCAATGAAAGGGGTTAGATAAGTGCCAACTATTTTCTATTATTAAGTCCACTTTGAAACCATAGTGAAGTGGGCTGGGAGGTCTCTACTTCCTGCCACTCAACAGCAGGATGTGCTACCTAGAGATCAACTTAGGGCAGTGAGCACCTCATGGAAGGGCTGAGGTCAGGAGGAAGGAATTGGAAGATAGGTGCTTTTAAAGGGGAGATGGGAGCCGGGAGTAAAGGTTAAAAATCTATATAGCAGGTTTGCCTATAATGGCTGATCTCTAGCAGGTGGAGGAATGAAATGTGGCAAGAAATGTCAACAATAAAAATGGAGAGGACGACATCAGCCAAAAGTGTTGCTGTCCAATAATCTTCTTCCATCCCTTTGCCTTCATCTCTTTTAGGACTCAAAAGATCGATTAAAAATGCCTCTTGACACATTTGAACCACAGCAGGCACCTTTCTCCCTTGAAAAAAGTGTTTGCCTTGATTCTAATGTCAAAAAATGAACATTTGAAATGATGATTAGCACAAGGTAAAGGTTCTTAAATCATTCACTTGGAATCCAGTGGAAAAAAGGACCCGATGTGCTATTCCATAGCTTCTTTCCAGGGAAGAGCTTCTCTGATGCCTCAACAAGGCAGATACCTTGATGGCTAAGAGAGAAAAACAC
The DNA here is from genome assembly GCA_011680675.1 of Gymnobelideus leadbeateri. Lineage (NCBI taxonomy): Eukaryota > Metazoa > Chordata > Mammalia > Diprotodontia > Petauridae > Gymnobelideus > Gymnobelideus leadbeateri. The sequence continues at coordinate 144,912 of WOXC01001185.1, read as the reverse complement.
AAGTCCTGTAGAGCTAGAAAAGACACTGAGGACAGACCCAACGAAGGTTGGCTTCCAGATATCCAAAGACCAACCCAAAAAGAGGAGTGTCAACTGAGGCAGCTGGTGAGTCACAACCTAAGGAACAACGTATTCCAGCCCAGATACTTCTATCAGATAAGAATACCTTTACTGAATGAATCAACCAAACAATCAAAGCCATTAAATTAATCTATGCCATGTGAATTTTAAATAAAATAGCAACCAGTTTTAAATCCAGCATTATTTTTCCAGGGCTAAGTCAGAAGAGCAACACTCCAACCAAATCCCTGAAAGTGAATGTTTTGGGGGGTAGAAATCAGGGAGAACAAGAGCCTTGGCTCTCCCCTACCACCACCTCTAACCAAAGCATAATCTTGTCAACTTCAGAGTGGGAAGATCTGGATTTTTCACTCATGTCCCTGGAAGAGCAGTGACATGCAATATCGTTTATATCAGGAGTTGAGGCCTAACTAGAACTATGGAGGAAAGGCAGCTCAGGGGTTCTCTAAGAAGTCCAGCATTAAGTTGTACTAGTACTAAAGGAATTTCATGCCTATACCCAAAAAGAGAAGGGCTTCCAGCAGTCAAAAGCTGTCCATCACCCCTTTGCCATAAGCACTTTCCCCAGACTCTGTAGATATTGATAAGAGAGTTTGCCACACATATTGGGGGGAGGGATGGTCAGGTAGGCAAGAAGCATTTATTGAACACTGACTATGTGTCAGGCACCAAGGAATACAATACAAACAAAAATACAGTCTCTGCCCTCAAGGAACTCACGCTGTAATGGGGGACTCAGAGAGGAGCATGAGGGGGAAATGAAGGTACCTAGTAAGGGATGGGGGGATGGTAATGGTGGTGAAGTCTAGAAAGTCAGAAGCAGAGCCAGGAAAGGAATGAAGTTTGGCCATCCTGGGTCCCTCTCCAAAAACAGAGGCCCCAGGAAGAACTCACCAATGAGAGAAGGGGTATAGAATGGCAGAGGGGTGTTTCAGGGGGAGAAGTTTGCAGGAACTGAGATGTTCTAGGATATGGTTTAGCAAACTATAGCCTAAAGGCCAAATCTGGCAAGCAGGGGCTAGGTTCTATAGTGAGGAAGGCCCATTGACTAAGGGAGGTTCCAAGGCAAGACTGCAGCCAAAGTATGGCACTGAAGTCACGAAAAGCAGGAGCCTGGGGGCCGGGGGGGGGGGGCGGTGGCATGGCATTTTCTACCAACTGTTCTTACATATTAATATCCTTTCTAAAATCTGGTTTGGTATCAACTGATCATCAACAAGGGAGAAGCCCAGCAGGGGCGCCTTACGAGCAATCGCCTTAAGAGACTCCTGATCCCCCTTCATCCCCCAGCTCCATCCGTTCTGAGTCCCTCAGAGCCTCACAAAGAAGAAGCAGCAGCTGTCCTGTGAGGACCTGATGTGGAGTTTAACAGAAATAGGGATGACTAGTCCAGTAATATTCTAGGTGTGGTCTAACGAGCCTTTCAGGGGACTGAGAAGTCAAGACTATTTTCAGAATAAAATATTTGCCTGTCAAAATTCCCCTCTTTTTCCAGCTACACAACTGTGTAAAGCTAGGTTTTCTTCATACCCTTCAACCAAGACAACATGTGACAATGAACTGAACCTAGAAGCAGACAGGAGAAAGCAGCTATCTTATGTGAGGCCAGACAAGAAGGAGACACACAAAGATGTCTGAAACAATGCCAGTCTTCTTATTTGGTTGGCTTTGGAAAAGACAGTTATTTGTCACTGAAAAGTGATGTTCACATGAAATGGATCATTCGTCACTGATCTGCACTGGTATTTTTTAAGGAATTAAATATTTTTAAAATTTATCAGTTTTAATTTCTAACATAGTAAATAGCAATAGATCTGACCATCATAAACCAATGCTCTTTGGGCTTCTCAATAATCTGAAGAGGAAGAAGCCATTCCAGGAGTATAAAGGTTGAGAATTGCTCCAGAACATGGTGGCATGAAATTCTGAGAAGTTTAGCACCAGGGAAAAAATGCTTTTCACTCTAGCAGTTTCCCAGGTTTCTCTAGCAAAATTGTTGATTTGGAGCTCAAAGGGCTGAAGAGGCAGTTAGTCCAAGCTCATCGTCCCACAGACAAGAAAGCTAAGGGTGTAAGCTTGAGTTGGCTTGGGAAGCCACCTGGCTCCCCAATTTCCATGACCTTAATCTAGAATGGGGAGCCAGGGCCTCTGATTTCTCTGTCTCCTGTATCACTCTGGCTCTGGGTAGGAGGGTGTGGTCTATAACGGCAAGAGAATACCCATTCTTAGAAATTTATCGGCCTGGATTTTTGAAGCATTGTGGGAAGGAACTGACAGTTGTGAGTAGCTGGCCACACAATTTCTGGGAAAACCCCAACCTGAACTTCCAATGTATAGCCCAGTATCACACAGCCAAAGCTGAGCTAACTTCCAACTTTCGTGTGCTCATTGCCGACAGGAATGACGAAAGAGGGGTCTAGTTCACCCCACTGGCATCTGCCACACAGTAGGTGTTTAATAATAAGCATTTCCAGTTAAGCAATATAGAGATATTGCAGTGAATCCGTAGCTCTCCCACTCAAGTTCCAGACTTCTAATAGCCTCCTGTGGATAGGATTCTCCAGGAAGGAAGACAAACTCTACAACTACTGAATCAGAAAATTCTTTGAGACTGAAACCACATGATCCACATAACTCCTTCTAACAAGATGAATGGGTAGTGTAGTCCATAGAGGACTAACCCTGAAGCCAGGAAGAGCAGCCTCAGACACACATGAGCAGTGTGACCCTGGAGAAGTCATTTAAACTGTAAAATAAAACTTAAAAATGTAAAAAGAGTACATGCCTTACAGGGCTATAGAGGGTCAAATGAAGTAATATTTGTAAAGCCTTCTGTGTAGTGCCTAGCATACAGTAGGCACCATATAAATGTTTATTCCTTTCCCTCTTCCCTCTGGGGGTTACAAGGTCTAGACTCCTTGATTATTAATTATGTATTTAACCCTTAACTGGTCCTCCAGATTCAGGGCCATGCAGAATGCAAGGGTACTTCATAAGGGGACTCTCTTATATGATTCACTTCTCTAACAAGATCTATTCAACTGATGGTTTGGGGGGTTAAAGATCAAATGGGATTTGTCTTCACCCTCTGTGTCACCGCACATGTCCAGGCACCCCAGGGAGAGAGCTCTGCTCCTGTAAAAGATCAGAGAATTCTCCTCATTAACCTTTCATACCTGTTTTCTGACTACGGGCAAGTCATTTAACCTCTCTGAGACTCTGTCTCCTTCCCTATAAAATGGGGGTATTGATGCCTCTCATACTTCCATCATAGGATTGTTGTAAGACTCAGAGGAGATGCTGTATGCAAAGCCCTCAGCAAACATGAGCACTCTGAACTAATGCATGGTGTTGTTACAATAGGGGGAGAACCCTTCCTGTTAATAGTTGCTGGCCCCTTCTCAGGGTGAACCATTTGCAGTGAACTGGATGACCGTGAAGTTCTTGAGCCTATTTCCTTACCAAATGCAGGCAATCCAATCGCTCTTGCATGGACTCCTCCCATTCCAAAACAGGTTACAAGTTCAAAATGTCCATCTGCAAAAACTGCAATGAACAGAGAGCTGACCAAAGGCCACAGCCCGGGTTCTGAGGTCTGCAGAACGGAGCAGCCTCTGCTCCCAGTGGCCAGGGCTCTTAAAAGTCTGTGCCTTATAATTCCTCTCCTCCAATTCCATCAGAGACCAAATCTCTGACCCTGGTTCCTGACAGCTCATCATTCTTACAAGGAAGCTCTTGATTTTCTCTGGCAGGATGTCAGCTGCACAAGAAACACACTTGCAACCTGCCTTTCCTCCAGCGTAGCTCTGCTCAATTAAGCTCTTTTTAAATTGGACATTTCCAAACAGTGGAATTGCCCCACTGGCTTGGTAGGCAAGTCAGGCCCTCATGCTTCAGAGACTTTGAGGAAAGATGGTGAGCTAGAGTTGGAATCCCAGAAGAAAGAATTTTCCCAGCAATCCTTCCAGAAATAAAGACTTCTCAAGCCGCAGGGCAAAGCTCCAATGGGATGAAGGACCTTGGCATTTTTTTTTTCATGAAAAAGACAGTGTCCTGTCAATTTCTAAGGCCCATCCCACACAGAAGGTGGATGCTAGAGCCCCCCTCTTGCCTGTGTCGCCCACTCAGCCTTGTCTTTTCATCCTTGCCTCTTTGCTCCTTATGGGGGAGTGATCTTCCAAGGCTTCAGATCTTTCAAAGTATCTGTGATGTTCATTTTCAGCATCTGTGATATTCTCAGTGATGCCACTGAAATGATACCCAGTGAATTCTTGCTGGCTCATGGATAAGGGAAGAAAGAACTCACTTGGCAAGTTTTTGCTTCTCACACTTTCATTTCCTTCTGCCCAAGGCGACCATAGGAAATGAGAAGATGTGGAAAACACCCTCTCCAAAGCCCACTGTACATACTCTGAATGATCCGCCTGGAGCTGGCCTGCTGCTGGGCATCCTGGCACTCGAGGCTGGTAGGTGGTGGATGGATGGGTTCTAGACAAGGAGACTGGAAGATTTGGATGCAAACATTTTCCCTCCCCGGTCCCTGCTCACCTGGCTGTAGCTTGTTTGTCTGTGTTGCTTCTTCCACTAGACTGTGAGCTCCTTGAGGGCAGAAATTGTCTTCTGCCTTTCTTTATATTTCCAACACTTAGCACAGTGTTTGGCACATAGTAGGTGTGTAAAAAATGTCTGATTGGCTGACTTCCAAAATGTGCACCGCCTCATGTCATGGAATCTTCCTCAGTTTCCTCATCTGTAAAATGGGGATGATAATAGAATACTCCCTAGCTCACAGGGCTGTTGTGAAGACTGAATGAGACAGATGTGACATGGGAACCTGGCATGTACCCAGAGCACCTGAGACAGCGTCTCTCCATGGAGGATCCATGGGGAAGCCAGGAAGCCTGCTTCTGGGGGAACAGCAAAAACGCAAGCAGCTAAGTACGTGCAGAAGGGGGCTCTTTGACCCACTGCAGAGACATGCAAAGGGGCCTGTCAGCCTCAGCTCTGGTCTCTGCTCAGCGTCTTGGGGGATGGCATGAAGGGAATGGAGTCTGTGACCTTCCCATCATTCCACAATCCAGCTCCCAGGTCAGAGCAGCAATGATAGTCCCGGGTCCAAGGAGCAGGGAGTGACTTTCAGGAGGACCCCAGGCCACCAGACGCTGAGGTGCAGGCTTCTCTAGCAACCAGCTGGACGTGATCTTGGTGGGAACAATGCTGTGCAGGAGCCGATAAGCTTCCAGCCACTCCCCCAGAAATTAAGGGGGGGAGGAAAGGGTGTGCCCACCCCATGGTGCGGGGAGAGCCGAGGAAGGAAGCATGGGGATGTTTATTGGGGCCACATCTTTGATAGCACTTTGTCCATGGTGATATGATGCTATGCAGTTAATTGGAACCAGGACTATAGACTGTGACTCCTTAACAAATGAGGTGAACACAGTCAGGTGACTTGAGCCATTGGTAATGCTTCACGAACCCCCCAAAGGTGCCCTGTAACCCTGGAGGGAAACAGAGCCCACCTGGCCCTGGGAGAGGGAGCCGCACACACAGATAAGCCCTCTGCTTCCTATAGGCACCACAGAAGTGGGAGCCATTGAGGGGCCTCAGAACATCTCATTCCCTTGGCTGAGCCTCTGTCTAAGCGATGCTGGCCTGGGCTGGGGGAAAGCCTCCAGCTCTTTCCAGGTGCAAGTTTTCCTCACAAACTTAGCATCCTAAGTGGGAAACAAGGTCTCCATCTGGTGGCAAGACTGGCTTCAGTAGAAACATGGCTAAGGAGGGAGGGGAGGACAGGAACAGATGGGAACAAAGCAGTGAATCAGGGCTCCTGCGGGGGAGCTTCCAGATTCTGTTGGGGGGTTTCTAATTCAATGAGTATCAGAAACACACAAGAAAGCTGGCTTAGTGCTTAAAGAATGGGCCCCAGAATCAGGAGGACTTCAGACCAACCCTGCCTCTGACTCAGGCTGATTATATGACTCTGGGCAGATCATTAAATCTCCCAGTGCCCTGTGAAGTTCTCCAAGACTCCAAGTTACTCCAAGTCATGTAGCACCATGGGAGTTCCCTGCACACACCAGATAACAATCCTGGATAAAAACAAAACAACAACAACAAAACCTCCAGCAGAGATCCTCAAACCCTGGTGTCCTTGAGAGCTCAGAATGCCATCCATGAGACTACCCCACCCCCCCCCAGGGCCATGCCCCCTGCTTTGTTCATGGAAGCCCCCAGAGGCCCAGCTCATCCCCCCCTGCTGAAGGTCTGATCAAGATGCCTAACAAGGATACCTTGGTCAGCACCACAGTGTGTCCCCTTTTGTCTGACCAGACACAAGCAGGAAGCAAATGGAAGAAGCCCAGATAAGGGGTCAAAAGACAGCAGGAAAAGAGATGGGGGTCCTCTACACAATTAGTGCTATATCCCTTCCCCTCTTCCTCCCTCCGCTTCAGGAAGGAAGAGCTTCACCAAGGGAGAATGTGGGGAATTGAGAGGCCAAAGGCTGGGAAATCACTGAGAAGGAAGAGAAAAGGGGGAAAGATGGGGTTTGGGATCTGCCAAGGAAAAGAAGTCAACCTGAGGGGAAAAGAGAGAACGCCCTATGAGAGCCAGGGCCAAAATGTCTGACTGCTCAGATGGTAGGCCATTGCCCTGTTCCCTACAAGAAGAAACATCACATATAGAGCTCTAGGTTCAGCTGGTCTCCCCAACTTTGCCCAAATTGGGGGGAGGGGTCTTCAGTGTAGTAGCTGACAGCCCAGTAAGTAAGAATGACGGGTTGAGGGGCAGAGGAGGAGACATAGCAGCTGGTGCTGGGGATTCCAGTGAGGGGTTCCAGTGACAGCTCTGATGGGGGGGGAGGGCTTCAGTGACAGTTCTGATTGGGGCTTAGCTGGGGGGCTTCAGTGGCAGCTCCGATGAGGGCTTAGCTAAGGGAGGCTTCTGGTAGCTTGGATGGGGGCTGCAAGGGGGAGGGGGCATGAGCAGCATTTGATGAGCCACCCCCATTCCAGGCTGAGCCATATTACTTCACAGTTTGCTGGTTGAGGTTTACAGCCGTGGGAGGGCCATATGTTCCCTCTCTCCTTCTCCCTCCCTCATCTGTCTGGCTGCTTCTACGTCTCAGAAGGAGCCCCGGGGGACGAAGGCAGTACATTCTCTGAGGACCTCTCAGGAACAAGTAGACACTTTTCCCTCTTAAACTTTGAACAAATCAATGGGGCGGCCTCTCCAGAATTGCTGTCAGCCATAGCCTTTCCAGGAGAAGACAGTTCTATCGGTCAGCTCCCTCCTGAGGCTACCCCAGAGCTTTCGGTCTCTTTCTTTGACTCTTGTCTTAGTGAATGGCGCCATCACTGAAAGTGGCTAAAAACCCACACAATCATCAGTCTTGCCGCTGGGGAGGCATGAGGAGGAGCAGAAGCTTCGGATCCCCAAAATGGTTTCCACCCTATGGAACCATCATGGAGGCCACTATGCATTCTTCACATATTGCTTAAGCATCTATGATAAGCCTGGCACTGTGCTAGGCACCAGGGTCACAAAAACAAAAAAAAAAGTGGCCCCTGTCGTCAAGGTGCTTCTATTCTCTCAGTGGAGAATGTGGTACCTGTGTAAGTAAATACAAATGAATGAAGGGGATTTGGGAGGGAATGGAAGCACTTAGAGCTGTGGAGATCATGAAGAAAAGGGGTGTCCAAGGAAACTAGGGGTTAATTCAAAGAGGCATTGGGAAAAAGAGATGGAATTCTAGAGACTAGATGCCCCTGAGGCCAGGGGCTATTTGTCTTCTGTCTTTGTGCCTCCAGGCACAGTGCCTATTACCAGAGCAGCTCCAGGGTAAATATCTGCTGATTGATTCACTTCAGGCAGTAGTCACAGCCCACGCAAAGGCTTGGGGGTGGGAGGCAGCATTCTCTGTGTGTAGAATAGCGGGAAGGTCAGTTTTCTGAGAAGAAGAGAACATTTCCATTCACTGTGACCTCTCTCTCTTCTCTGCCACATCTCCTCGCCCACTCACTGAGAAAAATGACAGCCTCCACCTACAGGAAGCCCAAACAGTGTTTCCCCACAAACACAGATGCCCACACAAACCAAAGGAGATGCAAACCCAGCCTGAGCCTGAAGACCTTGGCTGCACAAGAGATGCTAGGACAAAGCTGCCAGAGAGGCTAAGGAAGTCCCCTTCCTCCAACAAGGTCCTTCTACACTTGACTTGAAAAGCAAGCATGACACAGGGACTGTGGAGTCAGAAGGACTTGGGTTCCAATCCTACTTCAGACACTTAACTATTTGTGATTCGGGGTAAGTCACTTAACATCACTAAGCTCCAGTTTCCCCACCTATAAATGGAGATAATGATAACTGTAACATTTACCTACTGGGAATAACTGAAAGATGAAACCCAAACAGCTTAGCATAGTGTTCTGGACCAGTCAACCTCATGCTCACCCTCCATCATCCCTGAGGATCAGAGAAAGCTCAGCAAGGGGCAAGAGAAGCTACAGAGGAAAGAAATACAAGCAGGTGGCCTAGGAGCTTGGTACCCCAGTGAAAGCTTGGGGGGGGGCATCATTTTTCATATGATTTAGGGTTTTGGTTTGATTTTTACAGCCAAGAGGAATCCAGGGGATGATTTCAGACTTCAAGAAATGAGCCAGTGGCTAGGAAGCTGGGGGAAGTGCCTACAAGACAAGATGACAAGGGGAAGAACAAACATCAGGGCACAAAAAGGGGGATTGGCCTTGATGAGAAGTCTGGGGGTCAAAATAATCAGATCAAAGGGTTCCCAGAGCCAGTTCCCTGTACAAAGATCAGCTTTGTTTGGTTCCTGCTCTGAGCTTATCTGGTTTTATAGATTTTGTAAATTGATCTGATGTCTGGGTAAATACAGGCTTGAGAAGCTGCCACTTTAGACCTAAAATGGGGATCATGAAATTCAGCCCTGTCCTTTTATGGATTAAGTAACTGGGGCCAAGTCACTCCCTCAATCAGAGTTACACAGGAACACTGATCAGACATCAGACTGGACAGCTCCCAGGACTCCCTCCAACTCTGAGATTCTGAGATTCTTGGAGAAAATGTAGGAGCCACTTCTCAGCAACACAAAAATCTAAGACAACTCCAAAAGACTCAGGATGGAAAATGCCACCCGCATCCAGAGAAAGAACAGAGAGAAGCAGGATATTTGCTCCATTGTTTTTTGTTTGTTTCTTCTTTCTCATGGTTCCTCCATTGGGTTCTAATTCTAATGTGAAAATAGGTTTAATATGAATGTATATATAGAGCCTATATCAGATTGTATATGATCTTGGGGAGGGAGAGAGGAGGGAGAAGGAGAAAATTTAGAGCTCAAAATGTTGAAAACTAACAATTAATTCTTTATACTGCAGAAGTCCGATTCCCCGATTCTAATCCAATTGCCATTCCTCCACTGCTACTTATTTTCCTGTTATTTTTCTCCTTCCTTTTTTAATGACTATTCATTCAAAGTCTGAGGCTCAAAGTCAAGGTTAGAGATGGACAGCTGAAACACAGGAATCAGACACCAAATTTTCAAATTGAAAGAAATCTCTGAAACCATCTAATCCAGACCATATATGAGTACAAATCCCCTCTCTATCATCCCCTGAAGTAATCATGCAATCTTCACTAGTATATCTAATGAGGGGGACTCCACTGATGTCCCCACATGCACAGGCAGTCCCTTTTATGGGTGCTAAGGAAGCTAAAAAAAGAGGTTCTTCTGGCTCAAGAGGAAAGTCAGTGTCTAGACATTACCTCTTTAGGGCCTTATTGAGAGTTCAGTGGGAGACAAATTCTAAGTAAAAGCCCAACAACAAGCTCTTGGGAGTTTTGATGGCCTTGAAACTTCTAGGTGAGTTCAAAGAAGTCAGGTAAGCTGGCACAGCCAGCTAGAGAAACATGAGAGGCTCCAGCTAAAACTCCACTGTTATGGAGGTTCTACTCGTTTAAATAGAGGGTCCTTATCCAAAATGCCATTTCAGAAAAGCTTGTATGTGGCTGAACTTCCCATAAACCTAACCCTTCCCTTACCTCATTCCTGAGGGTGCAACCAGCACACCTAGAGGTGTTCATGGGTAGCACCCCTGAACGTCAGGGGTCAGGCCTGAGAGCAGCTAGGGAGGCCACTTGGGGACTGAAGGAATGTATCACCTACAGTCAAAAGGGACAAGTCAATGCTGCTCTACCCCCATATTCCTTATGGAAAAACTGAGACCAAAGGTATCAAAGCAATTTGCTTAAGATCATTTGCTTAATAAAGAACAGAGTTGATATTTGAAACCATGTCTTCTCATAACCATACATTTATTGATTACTTACTATGTGTTAGACCCTGTGCTAAGTAAGAGATACAGGGAAAAAGCAAAAGCAGCTCCTGCCTTCAAGGAGCTCACACTCTAATGAGGGAGATAGCACATAAGGAACTAGGTTCCTACAAGACAGACACAGTGTAAGTGGGAGACAAGCTGGGAGAGAAGGCACTAGCAGGAGGGAAGTGAGAGAGTGGGGAGAGGTAGGGAAGGAACAAGACAGGCATTCTCCTAAAAGGGGGGTTGGAGCTGAGCCTTGAAGGAAGTCAGGGCCTATAAGAGGGAGAAGTGGGAGGAGTGGGATTCAGTGGTCTTTTCTACTGCATGATGCTGAGAAGAGGCAGATGATGCTGATGATGATCACGATGATGAGGATGAGGAAGAGGAGGATAATGGTGATGGGGATGATGAAGATGATGATGGTGGTGAGGAAGAGGATGAGGATGAGGAGGATAATGGTGATGGTGATGATGAAGATGATGGTGATGATGATGGTGGTGGTGATGAGGAGAAGGAGGAGGAGGCGGAGGATGGTGATGGTGACAAGTCTCTTCCATTTCTCAAACTTTAAAGTCCTATATAATTGGGATCTCATCCCTTAGTGCTACTATTCCTATTTTACAGATGAGAAAACTGAGGTGCATCAAGGGGAAGAGGTTTATCAAAAGTCACACAGCTAGAAAGTGTTTGCGGAAGGATGAGGGCTCTGATCGCTTTCACTCTCCCACTGCCAGCATGTGCCTCACCCAGGAGGGTAACATCAGAGGCATGTGTGTCCTTTATGGGATCTCTCAGTGCCTGAGCACAGCCTCCTGACTCTCCTCCCATCCCTGGGGCTCTCAGAGGAGCCCTCCTCCACCCTCCCACCCTCAGCTGCCTGTGTGTGGAACGGTGGGGGGTGCGGGGGCACAGAAGATCTTCAAATTAAGAGGAGGAAGAAAAGTCTGCACGGAGCTCCCAGGAGCAGAGCGTCTTGCTCACCCAGCTTGTTTCTAAACACATGAAATTCCAGTTTGACATTTGCTTTATGAACATTTGATTCTGTGAGTTAAGAAAACAGCTTAATGAAGAGAAGAGAGATGCTGAATGAAAGGTTATTCCTGCAACTCCACTAATACCAGGATGCTGAAAACTTGGGGACCCCAGGCAAAATCAGAGGCTTCATAGGTTCATCAACATAAGGCACCCAAAGCCTCAAGAGGGAATCTAAACCAATGACCTCATTTATGGGAGCAATTCACCTCTTCAGGGGCAAACAACCAGGAAATGGGAGACACAGGATTCAGGCCTAGATCCTATGGCACCAACCCTAACAAGCTCTTCCCATACTTACCTCCTTTTTAAAATAGTCCATATTAGTTTTAGAAGAGTCTCTCTTCTGTAGAATCCTGCATTCAGGAAGACCTATGTCTATATTCCACTTCCAACAAGACCCAGGTGATCCTGGGTGAGCCCTAACCTCTCTGAGACTCAGTTTCATCATCTATAAAGTGGGGATAACAGTAGCACCTCCCTCACAGAATTACTGAAAGGACCAAATGAGATAGATAGCATGCCTTAGTCATTTATACTGAGCTCTACATCTATGGGCTGGCTGGTCCAGTGAGTCATGAAGTGATCCTGTTTGGGGAGGAGTTGTCTTTGTGTGTTGTTAAGATTGAGTTAAATACATCACCCTATTGACCAAAGTTCCTAGGTGACAAGAGTCATCAAAGTGAGCCCCAGCATTGTCAGAAATTGGACTAAGGAGAGGCAGTTTAAGCTACAAAATGAGAATTGGGAGGGAGATAAAATCTTAGCCTCATGTTATCTTGTTTCTAAACGCCTTTAATAAAGGCCAATTCAGCTGTGGGGTTTTAATTAGTCAGCATGGTTGATTTTTTCAATCTTTCATCATCTGTTACAGCAAAATGTCCTCTGGAATCCCATGATAGTGACAGAAGGGAAGACCAAGAATCACGAGAAAGAATTGGGGATGAGACAGGTGCTCGCTCTTGGTTTGAGAATCTGAGAGACAACAACTCACATGGAATGTGAGACTCTAAAACAAAAACCAGTATTAGGATATTACAACTGATGCTCCTAAAAAGAAGGAATATGTTCAGTTAGGTTCAGAGATGAACGTGACTAGGCAGGAAATGACAAGATATGAGGAGAGGCTGGAAGGAATGGAAGGTTGGGAAAACTGGATACAAAGGAGATTCTTGGGGTTATCAAAATGGAGCCCTTAAACCCCCCCCTCCCCAGACTGAGCTGACTCCTAGGAATAATGCTCAGGACAGGAAAGACATGCCTAGTATTCCTGAAGATGGAGAAGATGACAATGGGATTTCCCCACCTTCCTTTTCAGATAAAGCCCTGCTGATGGTAATTTCACAAAAGAAAACCACAGAAAGATCTTTCCATGGGGTGGGATGGGATGCAATGGGATCTTTCCAAGCAAATGATTAAGTGATGTAGAATTTTGGAGACAAGTGGGAGAAGATAAATTCCTTCCTCACCCCATTGAAATGGCCTAAAAGGTAATAAGTTCTTATTCATAATTATGATATTGCCATGGTGAAAGAAATAGTTCCCAACAGCTAGCAGGTGCTCCAGGAAGAGTTCAGGGGTCACTGCCTGCCTACAACGCTTGATGATTAGACAAGGCATCCAAGTAATAACTAACAATAACAATTAACCTTTAAAAAACACCTACTATGTGCAAGTGCTTTATAATTATTTTCTCTTTATAATTAGTATAATTTATTCCTCACAACAACCATGTGAGGTAGGTCCTATTATGATACCCATTTTGCATTTGGAAAAACTGAGGAAAACAGAAGTTAAATGAATTGCCCAGGGTCATACAGTAAGTGACTGAAGTCAAATTTGAATTCAGGTCTTCCTAACTGCAGAATTAGAAAGAGACAGAAAAGCAAGCAGGATGCTCCTGTAAATCTGTTTTAAAATGAATATGATATAAACATTTTAAATACTGTCAATAATTGAGTTATTTCATATATGATCAATTTGCATTTTTGCTTGCATACATGAACAATTTTTATTTATAGAGAACAAAACTAGAATAATTTTAACATCAATGAATACATTTTAGCTCTTACTACTTTGAAGCTCCCCACATAGGGAGAACGTAAGGATTCCCAAAGGGGTCATAGCAGTAAATGAAAATTCTCCTATTTTCCCCCATCCTCATATGTTTCCTAGCCTTATCCCTCACGGTCAAAAAAGACATTTCTGAGTAAGTATTTCCAGAAGAAAGAGGAAATTTAATGGATGTCACACATAAAAAGAAGTCACCTTGCACATGAAACAAGAATAAAGAAAGGTTTCATAACATAGTGTGTGCTGAGCTGGCCTCAAGCAGTCAGATTCTGCCTCTGCCCCAGTACCTACTGCTAGCCTCTCTCCTTGGGCCACTCTCCAAGACTGTCAATTTCAGAAAAGGTACCAAGCAGCTTTTTAAGAGGGAGTTTCCTTGCCTGGGAGTTCCCTATGGCAAGAAAGTCCAAACTCTGTCCTTATCCCTATAAAAGGAACACATGCCCATAGATAACCTTGGCTCACTCTACTACTACAGTTCACAAATATGAAGCACAAATGCCCCCAGAGAAAATAGAGGAGACAAATATGACATATTTATGTAGAAACTACTCCAAAGTCAGAACTTCTGGTATATGGATCCAATGTTTTCCAGGCTCCTGACTGGCCAGTTGTCAACGTTTCATAAGCAGGGTGGGCCCTAAAATCTAAGGAAGTACATGGAGCTGCATTTTTTTAATTCAATTTAATCAATTACTATAATTACAGAAGGCTCAGACATCTTGATTCACTCAATCAATCAAATAAATACTCCATTTGAACACAATAGGTGTCTCATGAGACACAGGAAATCCCTTGTGATTGGCTGGGAAGGTCAAATCACACTTCTTAGGCAGTGTACATAAATGGAAGGCCTACTCACCCCTAAGTCTGCAAAAGCCAAGCAACAGAAACTGAAGAATTCATCCAAAACATGCCTTTTGCTATGATATAGATCACTCTGCTTTCTGAAAATGCAGCCTTCAGAGATTTCTTGGCTCTCTCTAAATCAAATGCAAATATGCACTTATGGAGAAAATCCCAGCCTATCTTTGCTTAAAGTAAAACACACCTTTTAATTTCTACGTTCCCTGTCTCCTCTAGGTGGGTCTTCTGTACTCTCAGCATCTCTTTGGGCCTGATGGAAATTACCATTGCCGATGCTTGGAATGCTTTCGGTTTCACAAAGGCCTGCTCACCACCATTTTTTTCCCCATTAAGGACACAGATGCTCACACTGAAGCATGAAGGATTCTAGGTAGAGATTTGTAATTGCTGATAATGAATATGAATAATGAAGCCCTGGGCATCTTTAGGAGATGGGCGCTATCGAATCTCCTTATGTGGAAACTGCTTTGGTTTGGTTTGGTTTGGTTTGGATTCTTTAAATAATAAATGATTTTATAAGATTTCCTGAAGCCCCAGAGGGAATACTATTCATTCTTTTCCAAATTTTGCACTTTTCAAAATGTAAGGGAACTGATTTCATCATTTTAAAAAATCTCATATCATGCAAAATAAGTAATGAAGATTAATCCTAATCATATCGAGCGCACATATCTCATGCTAGCATTCAGGAAGCACTTTATATGTTATATAATTTGGTTCTCATAACAACCTTGAAAGTTCAGTACCATATATAAACCCATTTTATAGATAAAGAACCTAAAGCTGAAAGACATAATAAGGCAGGCAAAAGAAGGGTAATACAACTAATATGTGTTTGAGACAGGTTGTGAACTCATATGTTTTTGATGCCAACTCTAGTGCTCTCATCAGTGGGATACCTGCCTATCTCAAAAGGAAATATGGGTGTATATGCAGAGAGAGAGAGACAGAGAGAGAGACAGAGAGAGGCAGAGAGAGGCAGAGTGAGAGAGAGACAGAGACAGAGAGAGAGAGAGAGACAGAGAGAGAGAGACAGAGAGAGAGAGACAGAGAGAGAGAAACAGAGAGAGAGAGAGAGAGAGAGAGAGAGAGAGAGAGAGAGAAACAGATAGCCTGATTGATTCATGATCTCTCCTGAGAAATATGAGTATAGCAGGATCTCACAGTCTCTATTGCCCTGCTCATAAATTAAATGATTGGAAAGATGTGATCTGCTTTACAGAACAATCCACAAAATTCTGCTTCTGAAATTTCTCATAACCATAATTACTATCAGTTTGACATGGAGGTAAATGGATGGTCTATTGAGTGAATTCAGAAATGCCTTCCTTGGAGGGACACTGCGGGTAGATCATGACCTGGGCCAGAAATGACAAGGAAGAGAGTGAGGCAGCAAACATGCTTGGGAAATGTTGGACCACCTTCATCTCTAGATGAAAAAAACCCATCTTTTCAACAATAACATCTTCCTAAATTGAGAAACATTAACTTACCACAATCTCATAGCAATAGAAATTAAAGGTCAAAGTTCAGTCATAATATTTCAGAGATTAAAGGAACCTCAGAGGATTCTAGTCCAACTCACATCTGGACATGAATCTTTCTTGGCAAGCTTTTACTTGAATATTTCCAAGTAGGGAAAACTCACCACCTCTGGCCTCAGACGACTGAAATTTTAGAAATGACAATAAAAAAATTCATGATGACTGTGTGGAGGCCACATCATATGACTACAAGGAAAAAAGTGGCCTAAAATCATGGTCACTAACAGGGATGACTAGAAAAAGATGTGAACTTAGAATGTAGTGAGATCAAGAGATAACAATAACAATAAAATGTCTGCAAATTAACAAAAATAACAATAGTCAATGTTGGAGGGATTATGAAAAGATAGGTACACTAATGCATTGTTGGTGGAGCTGTGAAAGTATAACCATTTTGGAAAGCAATTTGGAATTATGAAAATAAGGTGATTAAAATGTACATACTCGAAACCAGAAACTCTGTTATTGCAATTGTGCTCCAGGGAATCCATCAATAAGAAGAATTTTCCCACATACACAAAATATTTATAGTAGCATTTTTTTGTGGTAGCAAAAAATTGGAAACAAAGTAAGTGCCCATCCATTGGGTAATGACTAAAGAAATTGTGGTAAAATACATATGATGGAATATGACTGAGCTGTAAGAAATGGTGCATATGATGAATATAAAGAAGTATGACAAGATCTCTATGAACTGATGCAGAGTAAAGTCCAAAAAGTCAAGAAAATAGTATACTCTGTGGCTCTATCAAAGGAAACGGAGAGAACGACTGCACACCGAAAATAATCCCAAGTGAATACAACAAAGTTATAAAGATGTAGCCAGACTCAACCCATCCCTCCCTATCTCAACCTATCCCACACTGCGACTACAGTTGCACATGCTGGACTTTCTCAATGATACCATCCCTTGGGTTGATTTTTTTCTTTAAAAAAAATACTCTTTGTTATATGGGATAGCTTTCTGGGAGAGGGAGATACTGGAGATAACTGTGATGATGTAAGAAACAGAAGATATCAATAAAAACCTATTAAAAAACAAAAGTCTGAAAACTAAAAATAAATAAATAAATTGGGGAAAAAATAAAGGGGGGAAAAAAAAGAAAAAGACAAAAGTCTGGATTTTGCAATGATGAATATTAAAAGATGCATGGAAAGCCTTGTTGGAGAATTGACAGATTATCTGTGGATAACTTGTGAAGATCATGGGTAAGAATTACATACAGTTAGGAGTTGTATAACGTATAAAATGGGAAATGGTGGACCACCTTTATCTCTAGACTGTTGTGTGACACGAAACCCATCTTTTCAACAATAACATCTTCCTAAATTGAGAAACAATAGAAATTAAAGGTCAGTGTTCAGTCATAATATTTTAGAGAGAGACAGAGAGAGAGATAATATCTAGCACACATATCTCATGTTAATGTTCAGGAAGCACTTTATATATTATATAATTTGGTTCTCATAACAACCTTGAAGGGTCAGTACTATATATTAACCCATTTTATAGATAAGGAAACTAAAACTGAAAGACATCATAAGGCAGGTAAAAGAGGGGTAATACAACTAATATGTGTTTGAGACATCAAAGTATAAAACAGAATCTTCTGGAAGGCTTATGTATGGTGCGCCTTCTGGCCACAGTCCCTTAATATCCCTCCAAAAAAATGTGCACAGAGCTAGCCATGATGCTCTAGATTTGTTTCATTCTGGTCTGCACTCGGTATAGTGGGACTCTTACCTGCCTTGATATGGGCATTCAACTTCTATTTAAGCAGCTAAGGCTGAATTAGCTGTTTAAGTTGCTCCAGAATGCTATTGACATTTTGTAAGCTTGTGGTCAATCAAAACCTTCGGGTTTTATTTGACCTGCTGTCAAGCTGGGTCTTTCCTCTTCTATACTAATGCAATCGATTTTTTAAACGGTGTTCAGTAATTTAATTTTATTCCTGTTCAATTTCATCTTGTTAGTTTCAGCCCATGATTCCAGTCTATAAAGGGTTTAGATTCAATTCAACAATTTATTTAGTACCTACTATGTGCCAGGCACTGGGCTAGCTATTAGGTATACAAGCATCAAAAAAGAAAACAAACCTCCAAAATTTGAGCCAACTCCTATCCACAATTTCTGTGAAGCAAGGTCAGAGGGAAGCAGGGAAGCAAAGAGAATTACAGACACAGAGAAGCATGGACAAAATAGATTTGTGAAGAATCTGAACACTAAGAAGCATGAGAATGAGGCAAGGCCCTCTGGGCACCTGACCTCCACCTCAAAGAGAGTCAATGAGCCCAGGAGGCAGAAGGAGAGGATTCCAGACACGGAGGGATGACCAGCCCCAAGGCACAGAGGTGGTGGAGGGTGCTCCAACAGCGTGTAAAAGGAAGAGCAAGTAAGCAATAATGTTTAAAGAAAATGTGACTGCTCAAAGTAGACAAATACTTTGCTCTTGAAGAGAGACTTAAGGATTATAGACATCCTAGAAGAAGGATGACAAATCAGAAAACCTGGGACCTACATCATACTAGAAGCAACCCCCCAAAACTGCCAGAATTTCTGACCACAGAAGACAAAGGGCCAATTGAAAAAGATGACCAATCACCTCCAGAAAGAAATCCTTGGTCATTTTAGAAAAAGCCATTTCAATTGAGTGAAGAGGTCAGACACCATATCATAAAGGATGAGGGATGGAGACAGCTCTTTCAAGGACTTTGGCTAGAAAATGAAATGAGGTGTATTTTTTTTAAGATGAAAGAGACTTGGGTTGGGTAGAGAAGGGACAAGTAGCTAGAAGCCACACTCAGAGGACTTTGCTTCCCTCTGCCAGAGACTGGTGAAAGGAGGGGAGAGTAGCAGATGATGATAAGGGGTTTGAGTGGAAGAAAACTGGAGAGCGAGCTCAGGGTGCTTAGTAAAGGCAAGCTCCTCAGCTGGGAGAGTATGGGGCATATGTAGGACACTTGGGGAGAAAAGAGGTTTGGAATAGCTGATGGGGAAGGAGAAAGGGAATTGATTAGAGAGGAACAAAAGCACTGCATTCTGCAGTAAGGGCCTAACTGGGGCTGGGTAGTATGACTCTGTAAAGTCTTCCGGCAACAAGTCGTTAAGACTTCTGGCTGTGTCCAGCAGTTGATGAGTAAGAACAGGGAAGACCAAGTTTGAGTGTAATCCAAATCTGAGGTTTGGCAAAAGATTTGTGAGGGATGGATACTAAAGAGTCTGTGGAGGTGAAGGACAGGACATGGCAATAAAGGAGTGAAGGGTAACTCTGAGGCTGCAGGCACATGAGACATCACCACTAACCTCAGGGCTGGGAAAATGGCACCTTGTTGGGATCTGGACCTGCCAGAGTGCTCCAGCGATGGAGACCAGTGTTTGGGGCAAGGATTTTCTCTCTAACTGCTGGGAATCTGGGAGAGGTGATAAGGAATCCAGGCCAGAGTTCTGCATCAAAAAGGACTGAACTTCACTTACATGTGGTAATAGCCCAACAGTTAGGTCCCAAGATGGCAGTGATGAGTCACACCAAGAAAACAGCTTAGAAGTGGCACAGGAGCTCAACTCTGCCAGACCCAGAAAGCCCAGATGCTTTCTCCCTCCCTATCTCAACACCTGACTGCATACCTGTTTCTTGCCATTTATTTCTCACTAAAATCCTTTAAAGCTTCCCATCACTTCAGAGGCATATTCCCTTTAGAGACCCAGATCATGACATAATGACCTTTTCAAAATATGCTTCCTAAAATATTCACCTAACTCGGCCCAGCTTTATCTTCCTTTGTTAGTAGGAATGCCAAGATGGCCTCCATTCCTGGCAAAAGTCCCTGCTACCATTACCACATCAAAGAATTCTTTCTCATCAATGAGATCGCCTTGTTGCTCCCCCTACCTCCTGAGCAATGGCCTGGCCAAAGCAAAGAGAAGCCAAACATTTCCTCCTACAAAGACACGTCTGAACACCCTTCCTAGGGTTTCATGTGCCTCTCCAAAACAGTGATACAAAGAGAGAATACATATGTCAAAAGGTAGCAGACCCTCCCTACTGCTTGAAGCCCCCACTTCATATGGAACCAGTCCAACGAGTATTTTTGTTTACCTTATCCATAAAGAGAGGTCCATAGCATGAGAGATTTTGATCAGATCCTTGGAATTACCATAAAATAAAGCTTGAATAAGGAGGCACATGCATGATGGGGAGATTAGAAGAAAAGTCTATAGGCAAAGGCAGCACAGAGGATAAAGTGCAGGACCTTAAATCAGGAAGACCTAAGATCATCACCACCATCATCATCATTGTCATGTTGGTGGTTATATTAGAGTGAGCATTTAGATGGTTCTTGAAGAGAGGCAAAGCACTTTACAAATATTTTTTCATTTCATCCTCACAATAATCCTGGGAAATAAATACTATTAACATCACCATTTTTGCACGTAAAAAAAAAAATTGAGGCAGACAGTAGTTAAGCGATTTGGCCAGGGTCCCAGAACTAGTAAGTTCCCAATGCTGGATTTGAATTCAGGTCTTCCTGACTCCAGGTCCAGCTCTTAGTCCACTATGACCCCTAGCTCTCTCAGACAGTTACTAGCTATACAAGCCTGGGAAAGTCACTTAATCTCGATCTGATTCAATTCCCCTGTCTATAAAATGGAAGAGGGGGGTGATAATAGCATCCACCATTCAGAGTTGTTATAAGGATTAAATGAGATAATATTTATAACATGCTTTGTAAAATTTAAAGCACTGTATAAATGCTGGCTATTGCATCATTAGTGGTAGTTGTATCAGCAGCAGCAGTAGTAAATGAGCATTTGATTTAGTCGAGTCTGACTCTTGGCGACTCCATCTGGTGTTTTCTTGGCAAAGATAGGTGAGAGGTTAGTAATTTCCTTCTCAAGCTCATTTTACAGATGAGGAAACTGAGGCAAACAGGATTCAATGACTTGCCCAGGGTCATGACTTCAAGACCAGCACTCTAAACACTGCACCACCTAGCTGCCCAAGTAACAGAAGCACCTCCTTCAAGCCAGAGAAAATGGGCAATTCACAGGGTATTTATTCCAATTGTATGATGGGAGAAATTGAGGCACAGTAGAAAACAAAGTTGGTTGGTTTAACACAACATCCTTGATTCCTAAAGAGGGGCATTTGCAATTTGCTTCTGCTGCCCTCCGACTGATTGCATAGGGAGGGTCCCGTTGCTTGGGGCTCAGGACTCAGTTTGTCCATTCTTAATGCCTTTCCTCTCACCTTGTCACGGGGATATCATGAGATTTTGTGGTAGGGAAAATTCTGTGATGCCTTGAGCTCCCCAGAAGAAAAGTTCCCAATAACCCCAGTAATTGTACTGCTGTCGCTCTTCATTAAGGATGCTGCTTTGGAAAGAGCAAGACCACCGGTGGGAACCAGCACCAGCAACAATATTAAATGGATTAATATTTAAAAGGTAAGACAGAAGAACTCGCGACCCTGGCGAATTTACCTTTCATTAAATGAGCTACTCACAAGAAAGTGGGACAAAGACACCCCATGAATACCAAGGAGCTCCCAAACAAAAGGTGCCCAGTCTCCATTCCATTATCAAGCATCCTTGGCTTGGGATACTCCATTGACAGAAGGTCATGAATCCCCACTTCTAGAGCCTTCTCCTGTCCTTAGTTACCATGGAAAGCACAGGACTGCCAAGAGCAGAGGTTTCAGGCTGGAGAGGACAGCAGAGGTCTTCTAGTCTAACCCCTTCATTATACAAGGAGACAACTGAGGCACAGAGAAATGAGACAAAGTGCTAAGTACTGAAGGGGAGATTTGAGTCCTGGACTTCCTAATCTGAAGGTCAGTGCTGTAACCATTGTGCCACAATGTCTTTAGAGAAGGGTGGGGCCGAGTCCTTCTGGAAACAAGAACAATGCTCTGAATGTCGCACCTGTGGTTTTTGATAATACGATTTCTTCCACTTTCAAATTTATGCAAAGCATTATGACTAGACTTTTGGGAAGGCACCAAGGATGATTTCATAGACTGCAGGGCCCTCCACAAAGACAGGTATTTGCTGGAGTGGCACTTACTCACTTTGGGATGGAACTGATATTGCAGTTTCCACTTTGTAAAAAGGATTTGGAGACATTTCTGCAAAATGTTTTTCCTTTTGGATGATTCTTTATCAAAATCTGCTTGCCCACCATCCCTACCCAAAGGTCTGCCAATTCAAATCAAAAAGTAAATTTAAATATTGGAATGATTTAGCATGTGGATAGAGCCAGAATGTGTACCAGGTGATGAAAGTTTCTATTGTCTTCCAAATTATCCAGCCCATTTCTGAAATGTCATTGTTGCTGAGATGTATACATGTTGATATCTGCTCTGCTAAGATCAACATGCCTTCTGTGTGATTCTCATCACTGGTCTTCCATTTTTGCTCCTTAGAAGATTTTTCAAAGCACAATAGCCCATCCATCCATCCATCCACCCACCCATCCGTCCTTCCTTCTTGACTCTTACTACAGGGCAAGCGCCATCATTTCTGTTGTTCAGTTGTCTCTTTGATGTCATTTTTATGCCTCTCATACCATAGAAGACACAGAGCTTGGAAACTGGGAACTGAAAGGGATTTCAGTTATCTCTAGTCAAACCTATACCTGAAAAAGAATCCCAACAATGGGTCATTCAACTTCACAGCAAGAAATCTGCTACCGGCACCCTATACCTAACCTCCATCATCCTTCCATTTCCCACTGGGGACTCTGATTCTTTGGTAAGCATAGTATTCCACAATTTGGGGTCATATGCCATCACTGGGAAGATTGATGGTGAAAAGATTGGGTTTTTATTTGGAAGAAAAGGATTTAGAATCACTGCAATCTGAGTTCAAATTCTGTAACCCTCTCTCCATCATCCCATTCACCACTCCTTGGATCCTCCTCTTTTCCCCAATTGAGCTAACAATTTTCCTAGGTGTTCTTCCCTTTCCTGAGAGTCTCAGCTCATTCTGAGCTTGATACGTATTGGACTTGTTCTAACTGACCCAAATCACCATTGTATCTTTGTTCTCTAGTTCCTGCCTCACTTCCATGTTTTCTATGTGTCTTTTAAAAATCAAATCCCTGAGCTCCCTGTGAATCCACATTGATCTCCATTTTCTGGACTTTGCCTCCATATCTCAGCTTCTAGGAACACCTGGGTCCAATTCCTGTCTCTGACACTTACTGTGCTCTCTTAAGCAATTTGCTTAAGCCCTTTCAACCTCAGTTTTTTCATCTAAAAAAATGGGGACAATAATAGCACCTCCCTCACATAGCTGTTGGCTGAAGCAAATGAGATCAACTATATAAAATTCTTTGCAGGGGGCAGAGCCAAGATGGCAGAGTAGAAACAGCATTTCTAAGGTGCTCTCTCCCACACCACTTCAAAATCATGTAAAAGGGGGCTCTGAACAACTTCTGGAGCTCCAGCACCCACAGAACGACACAGAGAACCTAACCTCCCACTGAGGACATCCTGGCAGCCCGGCAGGGAGCAGCCAGCGCAGCACTCTGGGAGTCACTAGCTCAGCGCTCTGGGAGCCAAGACCAGGCCTGCCTGAGCCACGGTTTTAGCCCCAGGGCAGCCAGGCCAGCAGCCGGCTGGAGGGACCCCAGAACACCAGCAGCTGCAGCAATTCCAGAATTAGCAACACAGATATGCCTAGGACAAAGTGAGAGGTTAGTGCCCTATGGACTTTGGGACCAGCAGTTGGGGAACGTGTAGGCTTCTTCCCCTGGGGGCAAGAAGCCTCAGAGAAGACACGGCACAGACGCCATTTTGCAGCTTCAGTTGCAGCTTCAGCTCCTGGCCTGTTAACTGTAGGGAGATCCAGTGATCAGTCTTGGAGGGTAATTGCTCTTGCTTTAACCTCCCTGGACCTGGAGCAGTCTAGGGTGGAGGTCTTGGGGTGGGTATCCAGCTTGCCAGAGCTTCTGGAGGCTTCACAGAGGCCACCCAACTAATACCTCTGGAAGTTGTGAAGACCCCAACATTTCAGACGGAAGCTCCCATGTCTGGTGGCAGAGTCCTACTGTGGCAACAAGCCCAAAAGTCAAGTAATTAACTGGCAACATGCCTAGGCAAAGGAAACAAAATAAACAGAAAAATTCAACATTAGACTTCTATTTTAGGGGCAAAGAGGATTGAAGCATGGAATAGGAGGAGGACTGTGAGGTCAGAAATCCTGCACAAAAAGTCCCAAATGAAAATATGAGTAGGTTACAGGCCATAGAGGACGTTAAGAAGGATTTTAAAAACCAAATAAGAGAAGTGGAGGAAAAATTGGGAAGAGAAATGAGAAGGATGCAGGAAAAGTATGAAATGAGAGTCAATAGCCTGACTGAGGAAAATAACACCTTAAAAAATAGACTAACTCAAATGGCAAAGGAGGCTCAAAAGGGCAATGAGGAGAAGAATGCCTTAAAAAGCCGAATTTGCCAGATGGAAAAAGAATCTCAAAAGCTCACTGAGGAGATTCATTCCTTCAGAGTTAGACTGGAGCAAATGGAAGCTAGTGACTTTATGAGAAATCAAGATGCTGTTAAACAGATCCAAACAAATGAAAGAATAGAAGGCAATGTGAAATATCTCATGGGAAAAACCACTGACCTGGAAAATAGATCCAGGAGAGATAATTTAAAAATTATTGGACTACCTGAAAGCCATGATCAAAGAAAGAACCTAGAAATCATCCTTCAAGAAATTCTCAAGGAAAACTGCCCTGATGTTTTAGACCCAGAGGGCAAAATAGAGGTTGAAAGAATCCACAGATCACCTCCTGAAAAAGATCCCAAAAAGAAAACTCCCAGGAATATTATAGCCAGGTTCCAGAATCCCCAGATCAAGGAGAAAATACTACAAGCAGCCAGGAAGAAACAATTTCAATATTGTGGAAACACAATCAGAATAGCCCAGGACCTGGCAGCTTCTACACTGAGGGATAGAAGAGCATGGAATATAATATTCCAGAGGGCAAAAGAGCTGGGATTAAAACCAAGAATCACCTACCCAGCAAAACTGAGTATTTTGTTTCAGGGGAAAATATGGTCATTCAGTGGAATAGAGGACTTTCAAGCATTCTTGAGGAAAAAACCAGAGTTGAATAGAAAATTTGACATTCAAACACAAGAAGCAAGAGATGCTTGAGAAGGTAATCAGGGAAAAGAAATCAAAAGGAACTTATCAAAGTTGAACTATTTACATTCCTACATGGAAAAACAAAAACTGTGACTGATGAAACCTTTCTCATTATGAAAATAATTGAAGAAGGGTGTATGGGCATATGAATACATATGTGAATGTATGTATATATGTTTACAGGTATACATGGATAGAGGGCACAGGTTGAATTTGTTGGAAAGGGATGATACTTAAGGGGTGAAGTTAAGAGGTGACAGAGGAAAGTCACAAGAGGAGGTGGGGAGAGACAGGGTAGGGTAAACCATCTCATGTAGAAGAGGCAAGGGGAAGTGGTTGCAGGGGAGGGGAAGAACAGGAAGGCAAAAAGGCAAAACCGTATTCTCATTGAATTTGGCTCAGGGAGAGAATGACATACATACTAGGTGGGATATCTCACCCTGCTGGAGAGTAGGGGGAAGGGGGATGAGAGGGGGGATGATGGAGGGGAGGGCATTCTGAGGGGAGAGGAGGTTGGAAGTACCCACTTTCAAAGAGGGACAGGATCAAAGTAGGGAATGGACCAGATGGGGGATAGGATGGGTGGGAGGGAAATATAAGCAGTCTTTCACAATATATCTACTATGGTAATGTTTTGCATAGCTATACATGTACAACACATGCTGAATTGCTTATCTTCCCAGAGGGAGTGAGTGACAAGGGAGGAAGGGAATGGATCTGAAATTTGAGGTCTTAAAATTAAATGTTTCAAATATATATAAATATTTTATTAATACTATTTTGCATGTAATTGGGAGATAAGATGTGCAGGCATTGGGGCACAGGGATTCACCTTGCCCTAATGGTAAAGTCGAAGGGTGTATGGGAGAAGATATGGGAGAGAGCAGATTGGATGAGGGGATATCTTGTGGGACTGCTATTCTCAGGTGGTTGGTAAGGGGAAAATGGGGAAAAAAATTGTAACTCAAAATCTGGTGTAAATGAATGATGTAAACCAGAAGTTAATAAAGCATTTGTTTAAAAAAAAGTTTAAAGGGGGAAACCTGCCTATTATAATCTATAATATATGTGAATTATAAAAACAAAAAATAAATAAAATTCTTTGCAAACCTTAAAGCATTATATAAATATTAGTGACAATGATTGTCATTATTCCATTTGTCAAATATTCTCATGAAAACCCTTGGAATTAAATGTCATCTTGGGGAAGAAGGAAGGGGAAAAGGGGGAGAAAATTTAAAACTCAAAAAACTTATAAAAGTGAATGTTGAAAACTAAAAATAAATAAATGTTTTTTAATAGAGCTAGGACCAGAATTTGGGTCTCCTCCCCCCATCCCACCCCCCCCCCAAAAAAAAAAAACTTGGGAAGAAAATAAAAGACCTGAGACTTTCTAGGATCACAAGGTTATAAAACTGAAATCTGGGACCTGAAGCAACCTGACTTTGAGACCAATGCTCCTCAGTAAGTGGGTCTAGGCAGAACTTTTAGATTGACATCCAGAACATTAGGTGGTTATCACCTCTTTGCAAATATGGAAGATTCAATGGCATTAGCAAACATTAGGGTTGTTGTTTTTTTTTTCAGAAGGAAGAAGGGAGTAAATCTCTAGAACCCACACATGTGAATTAGGAGGTTTCTAGGTATAAGAGAAACCATGATGGCAATAATAAATAGAACAGAGAAGAGAAATCTCAGGACAAGAAGAGGGGATGGTTGGAGTTGGTATGGAGGTCAGTCAGATTTCTTAGAGGGAGCTATGATGGTTGAAAGCCCAGCTGTTCTCTGCCACTCAGCATGCCAGGGGACTGACTATCAGCTCAACATCTTCTCTATCAAAAGGTACAACTATTCCATATTAAGGACTTTTTTCTGGAGAAATACAGCTCCAATTTTTTAGTGAATCTGAACAATTCAGAGTTCTCTGCACAGGCAACTCTAATGGAAAACATCTCTCCCTTGAGGCATAGGATGTCTCAAAATAAATTTATTCAGTTTTGAAGCAATGGAATGTGTTCAACAGAATCCAATTTTTTTTTTTATTTTACCAAAATGTGCAGGTATACTGAATAAAATTTCTGCCTTTCTAGACATTATTCCCTAATGACATTCATATGGTTTTCTGTCAAGAAGCATTGTAATTGCCTGTTTGGGATTCTGATATCTCTGTCTTCTGTCCCTATTTCCCATCCCCCTAGGCTCTAACCCTCAGAGCAATGTCACTTAGCCCTGTTCCATATATAGGTCATGTCAGCCAAGCCTCCAAGAAGGAAGAAAGTGGCGATGTTGTACCTGGAGAAGAGAAGACTTGGAAAGGCTTGGAAACCTGGTAGTCATCACCCGGAATCTGGAGGGATGTCATTAGGAAAGTGGCTATCTTGTACTGGTTGGCCCCAGAGGGCAGACCTGGAGGAGAGGAGGGAGCTACAGGGACGCAGATTTAGGCTTAATGTCCTAACAATTGGAGTTACCCTAAAGTGGATTGGGTCCTATATAAACCAAGAAAATCTGAGAGGGATATTTTTATGAAAACAAAAACATGAGAATAAAGTGGCCTCTGATCAGGGAATAGCTGAACAAGCTGGAGGGCACAAATGTAATGAAGTGTTATCAGGCTGGAAGAAAGAAGACAAAAGAATTTAGAAAAACAGGTGGAAATGTGTAGGAAGAGCTAGGGAGAAAAGGAAATCAAGGCAGGCCAACCTTCCATATGGTGACTACACCAGGGTTAACAAAAGCATGGCTCTGAGATGGCCAAATCTGGATTAATCTAAGCAGTCAATCTTTGCCCCTGACACAAGTCAGCAGGGAGGCGGGGGACTCCCAGGGGGAAATGCAGCATACACTGCTAGATGAGGTCACTGGGCTGGTTGATTTTGCTTACCTAGGGGAGTTCAAAATGTGTGTGAAGGGGACATTGAGCAGAAATGATGTAATGACAAAGGGAATAAATTAAGGTTGGTTTTTTAAGCTGAATGAATGGCCTCAGGAGGTCATGGATCCCCTCTCACTAGAGGCCTTCACACCAAAGCAAGAGGAAAACTGGCTCTGAACACCACAGAAGATGTCCTTGGGGATTCTGGCAAAGGCTGGACAGTGTGTCTCTAAGGTTCCTGCCATCTCAGAGAATCTGCAATACTGAGATCATTCTTGGCCTTGGGCAAAGAAGATGAAAGGGAGCCTTGAGTCAGTCCTGCACTGGGTCATCAAGGAGGTAGCCTTGGTGCTGGTCCTACACTGACACCTGGGGAACTACTTGCTGCCATGTTCCCTGGGACTCTAGTATCCCAATCTTCCCATGGCTTGGATTTCCCTGACCCTGATCCATTTCTGGTCTCTCCTGGTAGACTGCTCCTTCAAGTCGACTTATCACTGGGATTTCACCCAGATATCTTCTGCCTGATTGTCCATGGCCCTGAGTCCCTGTTAACTCTCAAAGGCAATCCCCCTGCCTTTCCTCCTTTTCAGGTCACCCCCCCTGGCCAGACCACTGTCACTTCACTATGGATGTTGCTCCAGTCAGTTCTCTGATGGGGTGAATGGCTCCTTTCCTGGTTCCATTCTCTTCCTCCAAATAAAAACCTGATCTTTTCACCATCAATCTTTCTGTGATGGTGTATGGTCACAAATAATGGAACATGATGGCGAGGTAGTGCAGTGAATAGAACACCAGCCTTGGAGTCAGGAGGACCTGAGTTCAAATTCAGCCTCAGACACTTAACACAAAAACTAGCCATGTGACCTTGGGCAAGTCATTTAACCCCAGTTGCCCTCCAAAAAGTAAAATAAATAAATAAATAAAAGATAAAAACAAATCATGGAGCATTGTGATTGTCAAAGAATCAATCTCAAGCAACACAATGGAGGACAGAAGCATGATCATGGTCAGGTATAGAGTGCCTGGGCCATATTTCTAACTGCAAAGTTGAATAGCCCATTGCTGGTGTTTCTTTTTCAGGAATGGGTTTGATTAGAGAAAATTGAAGTCCCTTTTGGTTCCCAGTTTCCATGTCTTCCATGTTATGAGAGGCATAAAGGAAAACATCAAAGAGACATCTGAACAACAGAGACAGCAGTTAGACTGTAACACCTTGAGGTGAGGGACTTTCTCACTTCCATCTTTGTGTCCCTAGCACCTAGTACTGATCATGGCACAAGGTCATGCTTAATAAATGCTTCTTTATGCATTCAGTCAACAAGAATTTATTAAGCATCTATTATGTTCCAGGCACTATTCTGGGTGCTGGGGTGGGGGGCAATCCAAAAGTGAATAGGCCCTGCCCCTAGAAAACATCCATTTTTCAGGGAAACTCCATGTGAACAGAAAAATATGAAGAAATCTATGTAAAATCAAACAGGGATAAATTCAGTGGAAGAGACCAAGCCTGGCCCCCCAACAGCAGAGTGCTCCATCATTGTCACACACTGTAAGGCCAACCCAGCTTTATGAATAAAAGCAGGATTTTCTTCTAAAATAATAGCCAGGACAGACTGGTAGATGAAACATTTACCAACAAACCTGCATAGACACAGACCTGATAGGGCTGCCAGAAATGGCCGACTTTCTTAAGGAAGTCATCTGCCTTTAAAGGCAGTCAAGGAAGCTTTCTCCAGAGAAGTATCCTAGCAACTTCCCAGGCCCCGGAGGGAGTCCCTGCTGAAGCTCACAACAGATTGGTTTATCACATGCCCAGCTCCCCTGGCTATGTGCCCCAAAGAGCTGCTTTGATCAAATAACTCCTCCAATTTTCCTGTTACCAGAGAAGCCTCCCTCCCCACTCCTGCACTCAGAGAGATGAGGTGGGGGTGGGCCTTGTTACCAGGGTGATGTTTTCTAAACAGGTGAAACCACATTTTTCAGTCAGGATTCTTTAATAAATCTTTCCAAGAATTTGGTCTAGGGGGAAAACTCAGGTATTCACATCATCCTGTTCTTAGCACTGTCCCATCAGGGTCATTCTGTAAACCTGCCCTAGGGACTCACCTAGGGGCTTCCCTGTATTGGCCTGTGTTCATCTTAGTCATGGCCAGTCTGAGTGGCTCTAAACAGTATTGTAGCTCATAGATCTTCCGAAAGAAACCGATCCCTAAGATCTAGCAACAATGACTTTCTAGAAAAGCCAACCACACTACTCCAATTTGGTGTTTTGTTTGTTTTCAAGATAGATGGCTATCCTTAGCATCAGGGGAGGGTTAATGGCCTAAGAATGAGAGCTCTCCCTCAGTGGAATGGGCTGCCTTAGGAGGGAGGGACTTCCCACTCACTGGAAGTCTTTGAGAGAAGATTAGAGGATGGACAACTGAGAAGGGTGCTGCAGTGCGGACATTCGCTGATGGCCTCAATCCATATGGCTCCCCCAAAGACATACATTGAATGGCTCCCTCATCTTATGAACCCTTTCTCTAATGATATTGAAATATCTCAACCATTGTAACAGTCTTAATGTATACCACAAAGGGAAGAGATTGAAGACTTTGACATGAAATCTGGAGGTCACATTTCACCAATGGATGAAAGTAATACCTACAAATATCATGGTTTCCTCCAAACAAGATACACTGACCACATCAATATCACAGAGAAAGCTCCAGCTGAGTATATGGAGAGTTACCAGCGTCCTACAATTGAAACTTAAGAACACATGTAAAGCGGTTGATATCTAGGCAATGTCAGTTAGAACGTACAATTTAGAACAATGAACTGGCACGGCAGATTCAGAAAGCTTCTTTAAAAATCCATACAAAAGCAATGAGCCCGGGCCATCACCGTAAGAGGTAGTGCAATGAGTATTCCTTCACCAAAAGGGGGAAGAAGCCGGGCAGACATCCTTATTGCACATTATAAACCCATCAAAAAACCCATCAGAATTCTTCTGGAGCAAGCAGAAAGGATTGTGAAGCCTCCTAACCCAGTCCTAGGCCTCTGTGTTTGTGGAAGGTCATAGCTAGTGGCATCAATGAAGCCGATAAATGGAAACAAATGCCCTCCCAGGGCAACATCCACATCAGCTGGGCCCACCACGTGTCAACAAAAGTAAGAAGAGCTGTGGGTGTGGCTTTGTTTGAGGAAGTGGACAGGTCAGTGATGGCCCTTCAAGGCCCGGTCATCACATCAGAAATGGCCAAAGGCTTATCCTTGAGTAGCCCAAGCTCAGTGATCAAGATAGACTGTGTAAGG
This sequence comes from Gymnobelideus leadbeateri, assembly GCA_011680675.1. Taxonomy (NCBI): domain Eukaryota; kingdom Metazoa; phylum Chordata; class Mammalia; order Diprotodontia; family Petauridae; genus Gymnobelideus; species Gymnobelideus leadbeateri. The sequence continues at coordinate 113,651 of WOXC01001185.1, read as the reverse complement.
ACACAGGGTCAGCTGGGCGACACAAAGGCTGCACCTTCCAAACCTTGACTGGACACCCCCTAGTGCCGAGAAGGTCATTTTCTTTCAAAGACTGACAGATGCCTCCCAGCATCCTGGAGAGCTCAAGCCATAAACTGCGCTGCCACCAGACAGTGAGCCCAGACCAGGCTCCTGCCTCCCACCTCTCAGGCATAGCAAGGGTCCACAGAAACCAAAGCACAACCAAATACTCAGAACCATCTCTAAGATGCAGGAACAGAAAACCTTGCAAATGCAAGGACCTGGCCAAGGAGACAAATCCAGCATGGGAACAGGGGGAGGCACATCCTTCCCCTTCTGTCCTGCCTGCTCCTGGGAATTGCACAGAGGCTGCCTTTGAGGGGCACTGGGTAGGAGCTTCTAGTCTGGCTGACTATAAAAAGCAGTTATTTTTAACTCCTATGTAAACTCCTATGCCATGGAACGTTAAATAGAATAATTGTGTAACAATAAATCACAACAAGCACGACATTTATATAGCACTTACAGGGTGTCCACCACTGGGCTAAGTACTGGGGATAAAGTGAGAGCTATAAGACAGTCCCTGGCCTCGAGGGGCTCACCCTCTAATGGCAGAGACCATGCAAACTCCCATCTACCAACAGCACTAGGCCAAATGGTCGATAATCACCATAAGGCAAACTCCAAGAATGAGGGGCTTGGGAAAGGCCTCTCAGAGAAGCCCTGCTGGAGACCCAGGAAGCTAGGGAGAGGCAGGGAAGAGGAGGGAGAACACTGGAGACCTTGGGGATGGTCAGTGAGATGCCCAATCCCAGCTAAAGTCCCTTTTAGATCCAGACCGATGAAGCTTCTCTCTTAGCTTCTGCCACATGCAGGACCCTGCTCTGGGCCTTGAGGTCTCACCAAGAGAGACTGCTCAGTCTCTACCTTCAGAGGGCTTCTATTTTACTGGGACTTACAATACACAAGTAAGTGACTTGGAAAGGGAGAGAACTGAATACATGAACCAAATTCATTTCCATCCCGTCCCCTGGCTCCCAGAGCTTGTCCAGCTTGCACAGCTCCAGGGACCAGCCTGGAAGGGAAGGGAGAGCACAGCCCCACTCCTCAGATCCTCCCTGTGAGTCAGTGGTCCCAAGAAAGGCTGGTCTGTGTTGGGGAATGGGCAGCTCCACTGAGGAGCAGGGAATGCAGGCCCAGGAAGTGAAGGTGGGGAATTCTGAGCAAAGCCTTCAAGATCTGGCACTCTCCTGGGGCTGCTGCTTCCATTGTTTCCATAGAAGGCAGTTTGCACAGGCTTGTGCTCACTTGGCTTTGACTCTGGGTCTGGGACCTCACAAATGTGGGGGCTCTCTCCACCAGGGCAGATTGCAACCCCTCCATGCCTTCTCCAGATTTTATACTGTGAGGTATGAAAAGCCCAAGGAACGATGTCCTTCTGAACATGGGGCCTTATTTCATGCCAGGATGACCCCAAGCACATCAGAGACAAGGCCAGTGTCACCTGGACTTAGGCAGGTCGAACCAAGGCTCCCTTTCCCCACAGTGCATCTGTCACTCTGGAGGAAGCCCATCACCACAGACTCCATCAGGAGGGACAGGTGGCTTTGTCTGCAGGGGCTTGGCCAGAGGCCGGAAGATCAGACTCCCACCATTGGCCCAGCACTCAGGTGTGGCCTTCTCAGCAGTAAAGCAAGGTTAAGGACTGTGGTGCCTGCCCAGCAGAGGTGTGGAGATCACGGGAGAGGACGGACAGAAAGGACGTTAGGAACCGGAAAGCCTGCATCAAACAGACCCCAAATCACTGCCCTTCAAGATGCCTAGCCTCTGTCTGCCTCAGTGTTCTCATCTGTAGAATGGGGGTAGTAACAGCACCTCCCCCCACGTGATCATTGTGAGGATGGATTGAGATCATGTTTGTAAGGCACTTAGCACAGCGCACAGTAGCTGTTTGATGGATGTGTGTGCCCTCCTCCTTATTGTAAGGTATGGAGCTGGCCAGGCTCTGGAGAACTGAGAATGAACGCCACACAGGGGCAATGAGTGCATGGGGGGCGGGGGGCCTGAAGAGGGTGCAGGGAGAAGGCAATGAGCAAAGTGGGGAGGGGGCTTGGGGGCAGGGAGGAGGCAATGAGCAACCTGGACGAGAAGAGGAGCCAAAACTGGCCAGAGGGGCAGGTGTGGTCAGAAGCAAAGATGGCCAGGTTGTCAAGCAAGGGCGATGGCGCCTAGGAGAACGTGCTCCCCTGCGGGACAGCAGACAGTGAAGAAGGTCTCTCCCATGCAGTTGGGAAGACTTTGGCAAAACCACAGAAGGTGGACAGCCGAGAGCGAGTCAGTCTTCCCACTGGAGGGAAAGCCCAGATCTGGGCACTCTCTTCTGGTGGTCGCTGCTGTGAAATGGTCCTTCCCTGCCCTGGTGGAAGGAGACTTCACACGGATAGTCACAGGTGTCCTGACAGAGAGTAATAGTTGCCCTATTACATATAGACACGTACACACGTACGTGCGTGTACACATGTGCACGTGCATTTGCTTTCCAAACTCCCCGGCAGCGCCTCCCAAAGCTCCGTGGCCAGTTTTTCAGGCTCCAAGGATGTGGCTCCTCTGGGACAGTTGAGAGACTTCAAGGGCAGCCAGGTCCTCCCTTACTATCTCCTCTCTACAGATCTTGAGCATCAGGACTCATCAGCACCTTCGTTCTGGCATTTCCAGCTCAAAGGACATTCGTGGTGGTGAAGGCAGAAGCAGAGTCAGAGTGAGAGCACCTCTGCCTTTTTTTTTTCTGGGATGAGACTTCCCTGTCCACCCAGGGCAGCAAGACTGTCCCTTCTCGTCCTCCTCTTCTCTGTGAGAGCTTTTAAAAAAAAAAGCTGTTTTGTTGTCTTTTACTGGCTTTTCCAGCCTAACCCATCTTTAGTAGGACCTTGTGAATTTTATTTAATCCTCTTTAGGGGTGGCTAGGTGGTAGAGTGAATAGAGCACCAGTCCTGGAGTCAGGAGGACCTGAGTTCAAATACGGCCTCAGACACTTAACACAAAAACTAGCCATGTGACCTTGGGCAAGTCACTTAACCCCAATTGGCCTCCAAAAGGTAAAATTTTTTTTCTTTAGAAAGACATTTTTGCCTCTCTGCCGTTTTTTTGTTTGTTTGTTTGTGTTTTTTCTTTTTTTGGAGGGGAGAGGCAGGGTAATTGGGGTTAAGTGACTTGCCCGAGGTCACACAGTAAGGGTGTCAAGTGGCTGAGGTCAGATTTGAACTCAGGTGCCCTGACTCCAGGGCTGGTGATCTATTCACTGCACCACCTCGCTGCTCTCACAGCCCTATTTTTTGAAGAGTGCTCAACATCCCCTTTGCCTAGTGATCAGACTGCTAGCTTTTCCTCTGTGAAACTTAGAGTTTCAGTGAAAATTCCCTCCAGCATGTCTCCGCCTATCTTCTCACCAGGCTTTGTTAAAGGGATGGAGGTGGAAGCAGAAGTACTTTGGGATATTTTGTAGTCCCAGGACCCAATTGTGGCAGCCCGGATCTGAGGCGCAGTGTGGGGTTGACAGGAAGGAGGGGCTGCTGGTTATTGTACCTAGGTAGGGCATCCCTCCGAGAGAAAAATGTCTTCCTTGAAATGACTGACAGCCCTTCACTGCCCTTCCCCCAGGTGCCCCCCCATGAACCACTGCCGAAGGTGCCGCAGATAACACATTCACATTTGATGTGACCGATATTCCCCTGCCTCTGGCCGAAGTAGTGAATAGCTCTGAACTATAATGTCCCTTTCTGCAATTATCTCTAAAACATTTAGAGCCAGAGAGAAAGTGAGGCTCATCTTGATATCTAATAAAGTATCAAGCCTGAAAGCCCTCAAAACACCACAGCGAAATCCCAGACTCTCAACGTCAGATTTGGGCTGGCTGACTCGGTTACATTCTCATTTATTCCCCCTTCTCTTCCAGACCCTCTTAGACATCAGCACAGCAAATACACAGCAGACCTTTGGACTGTACCATCTGCCCTTCAAACACAGCTGTAAAGTGGAAGGTGAAAGAAGAAAATAGGACAGAACATGTTGGAATCAAAATGGAATCAACCGTTGCTTGCTTAGGACATGGGACGAAAATGGTCAGGGCAAGACTTCTGCGTAAAACGCGACTTTAGCTGTATTTGAAAGCGGTCAGGGAAGCCTGGAGGTGGAGATTAGGAAGGAGGGTATTCCAGCTCTGGGGGACAGCCAATGGGATTGCCCCGAGTTAGAAGATGCAGTCCCTTCAGGAAGAAGAGTCGGGTGGTCTGTGTCACCAGAGCACGGAGACATGATTGACAGAAATAAAAGGGTTTCTCCCACAGTAGCATGACACCTCCATGAAGATGGGCCACAGCTGCTTAATTCAATGGAAAGAAACAGTCGGGATTTATCTAGAATCAGCTGGCTGCCCATCTGGGAAATTCAGCCCATAGGAAAATTCATCACCAGTGTATTTATTGCTACAAAAATTTGACATTTCACATTTCATTGACTACTTGCTCAACTGAACCCATTCTTGAGAGATCAGTGCTGTGGACTGGTGGCTCTGACTTTGTATGAGGAAACAGTCACCTTTCCCACACAGAAGAGTGCTGCCCACTTCTGAACTCCTTCCATTCAAGGCTCCTGGTTCATTTTATAAACACCAGTTGAGCTCCCATTACCCAGAAGTCTGGGGACTGCTGCCATTACATTTTATCATTTTAATACAATGCTGTAGAGTTTCCCACTGTTCCTAGAGACCTCAATAGCAAGAACACATGAGCCCATTATCTTTAGGTTCTAAGAAAATTATAATTCACACCATCAGCACCACACTGTGGGGCTAGCCCCACAGCCAGAGGTCTGGAGGGTATGGCTTTCTCTGAGATTCAAAAAGCTCACTTCTTTATTAATGGCAGTTGGCCAGTAGTTGGATTGGGTGGTAGCAGGAAGGTGGGCCCCTTCTCCACAGTGGTCACTGATGGCTCTGAATCTGTGTGGAAGCAGGATTGGTTGTCGTCATCCTACTATTCCCAAGACTCATAAATGACAGGTTGGAAAGTGTGCCTTGATCCATTCAGTTTGGAAAGTAATTTGGAATTATTCCAAGAAAGGAAAAATATCCAAAGCCTTTGACCCAAGACCCTACCACTAAGTATTTCTAGATACTACCCAAGATCCCACCACACCTCCCCAAGCAGATCAAAGATTTTTAAAAGGCCCTATATACAGAATTCTCTGCATATTAGAGGTAGAAAAACCTGGAAACAAAGTAAAAACCCATCAGTTAGGGAAAGGCTAAAGAAACTGTGACATATGAACATAATAGAATATCACCATGTTGTAAGAAACAATGACTATGAAGAATTCAGAGAAACATAGAAAGATTTAAATTAAATGACACAAAATAAAGTAAGCAGACTCAGGAAAATCACATATACAATGGCTACAATAATATAAATTGAAAGAACTCAAAAATGAAACTGAATGCTATGGAACTATGATTACCAAGTATGGCTCCAGGGAAAACATGAGACAATATACCTGCCTCCCTCCATTGAAAAAGATGGAGGAAAATAGGCGTATCGTTCAACATGTTGGTTGAATTTGCTAAACTGTTTTTCTCTTTTTTAGTATTTGTTAGAAGGGATGGCTAACTAGATGAGGAAAGAGGGAAAAAATAATCAAAATGAATATAATCTAAAAATAAAAGGCATCAATTAAAATGATCATATAGTAAATTAGTGGCAGAGTTTGGACCACAATGTGTAAAATTATGACAAGAGAAAGCAAGAAAGCAAGAAATAAAAGGAAGGAAGGAAGGAAGCAAGGAAGGAAATATCATGTCCTAAAAATACCTTATACTATGCCATACAAGTAGTAGACTTGGTGAAGTTTTCAATGCTAAGAGATCTGGCCAAATTTGAAATACTTTCTACATGTCCTATATGGACAAAATACAAGATAGCAAACTTAAAAGAAGAATGCTTGGACAAACGTCCACAGTAAATCAAAGGACATTCCCATCTCTTTTCTCCCCATACCTATTCACTGCTTTGACTCTGTTATACTTCCTAACACAGATTTGTATCTAATTTTCCATAGTCATTTTGTTCCTAACCTCCAAATATCGAGCTTATATTTGAATGTGACTTTCATTGCAATGTAGAAGCAATGCTAATTACTTAGTTTTATTTCAACATAATTTGCCTTGTCTCCTTGTGAGTTTATGGGGTGACCTTAATACCTGGCCAGGCTCTGCAACCCTGTCCTACCAATCTAGAAAGACTTCCAGAATGGGTGGGGGTGGGACTAGCTTGTGAGTCTGTGGTCCACCAGTCAGACTGGCTAAGCTTTAAAGACTACCTACCAGAAGGCTTACCAAGGTGGGTGGAATAAAAGGCCTCGGCAAAGCCTCTCATTTGTCTCCTAATGCAAAGGAAGCTGAAATCTTTGTCAGGGGAGGAGACTCTGTCTCCTATATTGTGGCTCCTTGAGGAAATGATTCTGCATTCCCTGAAACTCTTCTTTTAATAGGTGCCAGTGTGAACCAAAAACAGTTTAATAATAACTGGTGCCTTTTACAGACTACTTTAAGATTTAAAAATTATTTTCACTCATTACCTCCTGTGGAACATACACCTCTGTGGAGTACCACCTATGGATATTTTTTTCTCTATTTTACAAAGGAAAAAAAAACTCAGGGAGGTTAAGGGACTTGCCCAGGGTCACCTAACAAATAAATGTAAAGAGCTGGCAACAGTCCCAAGTCTTCCTGGTTGTTGGTCCTCTTCATTACCTCCTACAGCATGGTACCACACTGAACCTCAGAAAATATTTCTGTGGTGTCACATGGATATGTTGAGAATTTAATCTTTTTAACCTTTGACATTCAGATCATGGAGGACATTTCCACCATCACCTCTTATATAGCCCATGCTGTACATTCTGTGGTATCAGGAAAACATACCCAAAAGGATGGCTCAGTGCCCAAAGGGGCCTTGGGTTCTTTCTACAGTTACAAGAATCTGATCTTTGTGAGTGAAGGTCATGGGGGCACCATGAGTAGCATCAAGGATGGTGCCAGGTCCATCCTTAAAAGAAGTTTTTAGGCGATTGAGTTCCTAAGTGAACTCACTGCATTTTGAAGAAATTAGCACATTCTCCTTTGAGAAAGCTTTTCATTTATTCCCACTAAGTGGATCTTATAGATGCAAAGGGAATTGGAGACACAAGCATCGTATTTTTTTCTTAGAACCATTGAACATCCCCACCACTAGTTCAGTGACAAAGAAAATGTATTCGCCACTTTGCAATATGCATGCATGTTAATATAAATGTTGTTCATTATATGAATATGGAAGGGTGATTCATTCAGAAGATTGCATCCAGCTACAGGGTTTCGTCCTGCCACTGCAGGGGGTGTTTTATTGAATATCTCTGCCATATTCTGGAGCTCCTGAATCCTCCAAAGAGGATTAAATCTAAGGAATGGGAAGACAAGAGAAGGCCTGAAGGAAGCTTCAGCAGATCATCACAGGAAAATTCACTGCTCTTTGATTGTTAAAGGTTTGGCAAAATGTGGTTCAACTTTCCCTAGAAAACTTTGGGAGGAAAAGACTTGTCTCCTTTAAGTCATTATTCAGTTGATTTTATTTTCGATTGCTGCTTTTTTAATATTCTGGAACATTTGTACTCTAAGAATGCATTGAATTATTTCATTCCATAAATACGTGATGTTTTTGTCCTGCTTCTCTAAAGAAGGGATGCCTTTGCTTGGGGAGAAGGGAGGAAAACTCTATTCTAATGCTTAAAGCCCTTGTCCCTCAGTTTCCCCATCTCCAAGAAAGGAATGACAGCATTGGTTAGATGACAAGTATATTGGGGAGGTCAATGGGCTTCTTGTTTGGAAATACTGGAAAAAAAATATTTACAAGCCTCATGCCAATGTTCAGATCAGAAAGTCACTTTATTACCCAGAATGGCTGGACAGTAATGGAGTGCCCTTGATGCTGCCATAGGACAGTAACCGCCTTTCTGAGACTGTCCAATAACAAATGCTAGCACACAATCCAGGTGGAACAGATGACAAACTTCTGGAAATGGAGGAGGGCTATCATGAACTTCACTCACCACATTGGAAATAGCTGGAATGACCAAGCCCATAGAGAGGTCTTGTTGGAAGAGGGCCAGAATTACTGAATTTTAATAATACTGTCATGATTTCCCCCTGACCTGCTATGGTTTTTAGCTTCTTTCTCCTCTATTTTTCCATCTGCAAAATGGGACTAGTTTTTATCATCTAGTTCTCTTAAGAATTCTTTGAGAATAGATATTTTTAGAATATTGCTAAATAGTAGAATATTGAGGGCAAGTAGGTGGTATAGTGGATAGAGTACTAGGCTTTCAGTCAGGTAGACTCATCTCCCTGAGTTCAAATCTGACCTCAGACACTTATTAGCCATGTGACCCTGGGCAAGTCACTTAACCCTGTTTGCCTCAGTCTCCTCACCTGTAAAATGAGCCGGAGAAGGAAGTGGCAAACCACTCTAATATCTCTGCCAAGAAAACCCCAAGGGGGTCAAAAGAATTAAACATAAACTGAATGACAACCAACAACTCAATATTGTCTTTATTTCCATTGAAAGGATCTTCATCTCAAAAAAAAATCAACTCTTGTAGCGGTAGGGATGTTAACATTTTCCTGTCCTCCATGTTCCGTAATTTCATTCCTGTGGGTCCTTCTTCCTCCGAGGCAAATCATGACCTTTTTATTCCTTAAAGAAATGATATTCGTGAGTTTCTGGGGTTAGGAAAATCACCTCTCAGAGACCAACATGATGAGAAACCTCTGGGCCTTAAACGAGCCCATGGAGAGAAAGGGCTCTCAGTCCTTCACTGATCCCACTGATCTTAAAGGCCTCTGGGCACAGCCTTCTCCTGAGATCCTGGGGCTACATTCACACCCCAGGAAGCAGAACAGAAGTGGAGGAAGTAAATGGGCCACAGCAGATACAGCACAACTGGGAAACGCCATGGTTTCCAAAGATCTGAGAATTTATTCTGTCGCAGTCCTAAGTCTGCCCCCTTGCAAGTGGGCTCCCTTGTACCTCAGCTTCTTTGTACATTGTCCCCCTCGTATGTCAGCCCCCTTGTACATCAGCTTCTTTGTACATTGGCCTCCTTGTATGTCAGCCCCCTTACACATCAGCTTCTTTGTTCACTGGCCATCTTGTGTGCCTACCCCCTCGTATGTTGGCCCTCCTGTACACCCAACCTCCTTGCTGTTCCTCTGGTAGGACACTCTAGCTGCCAGCTCTCTACCATCACACTGGCCATCCCCCACACCTGCAATGCTCTCATGCCTTTTCTCCATCTCTTGGAATACATGGTTCCCTTCATAACAGCTCCACTCTTACCTTCTGCAGAGGGCTTTTCCTAGTTCCCCTGCATGCCTCTAAACTTACCTCCCCTCTACTCTTAAAGGTGTCTTATGTGGGTCAATTTACATACTGGTTGTCTCCCCCATTAGAATGTAAGTAAGCTCCTTGAGGACAGTGGCACTCAGCATGCCTCTCACCTTGTCCAGTCATCTATGCTTGTGCAGGAATCTCAGCCAGACCATTGTATAATCAATGTCCACTTGAGACAGGACCCTCCAAAGCAGCCCATTTCCCTCTGGGCCAGCTCTCATTGGCAGGATGTGTTCCATCATTAGGAGGAAGAGCTCAAAGGAAGGGAGCTGGCTGAGAACTTTGTGTGGCCTCTCCACGTGAAGGACATGGATTTGTCCTGTGGACCATTTGAGGGAGTGGATGGAGTGACCACCCTGGATCCCCTGCGGCTGCCTGATGCAACAAACCCTGCCCTTCCAGGAAGGGTGCTTCTTTGCTGAGCCTTTGGAACCTATTCTGAGTGGAAGTTGAGAAGTGTTCTCGCACTGGTAACTCCACACTTTTCATCCCCACAGAACTGATGCACCGCTTCTCCCCCTTCCCTATATTTCTTGTTGTTTCCTCTCAGTATTGCTTAGTTCCCCAGTTAGAATGCAACCTTCTTAAGGGCAGAAACCCAATCTCTTTACATCCACCATCACCCCTCAGATGGAGGTAAATCAAATGAATTCTCCAGGGGTTTGTGGAGGAACAAGCAGCTTTTGTTGGTAGACTTTTTGCTCCAGAAATGTGCGGCTGTCCAAATGAAATAAGGCTGAAACTGCTACTTTTTATGATTTTAATTAAAATGGATTCACACTGTGCCATCTTTTTTTTTTCATGGAGATCCTTATCAGGATAAAGGCAGAACAAAAATTATCTAGCTGTTCCTGATGGGACAGTATCTCTCTTGGGCGCATGAACATGGGAGCAGTGGGGGCTTTTTAGCCCGCGACATACAGTAACTGAAGCTGTGCATCAGTTCTCTGCCCCTTGGCCTGCAATATTCAGAGGGCATGATTTGGAAGTCAGATCAGAAGTTGCCCACAACCTACCAAGGTTACAATTCGTACTGATTCAGGGGACCCCGAATCTCATCACTGAATGTCCTCTCCCCTCTGGGTAAATGCTATAATGCATCTGTGTCTTTCTACAACAAATTGAGGTGTTGAAACTAAAAGCTAACATGTACGGTGTACACTGGCTATACTTAAGGAATTAAGAGGGAGCGTTTTCAGGAGGAACAATGTTATTGCAAAGAGAGTCAGGTCCCTCAGCCAAGTTGCCATACTAATGTAATACATGACTCTGGGACCATGTGAAGAGTTTAACCTTGAGGACTTCTCAATACTAACTCTGCCCCCACCGAAGACTTGGACCCTGGAAACACTCAAAGTTGACTCATGGTCAGGACTCCGCTTGGACACCTCATTTCCCTGGAAGCCCTGGGTTAATGGTCATTGACATCACACACACACACACACACACACACACACACACACACACACACACACACACACACACACACACACTTACTTAAAGGCACAGAAAGGTCCCTTGCCTTGGAGCCCAGGCAGCCAAGGTGTGTTAGGGCCTCCCTTCTCTGAACAGACCCCATCCCCAACTCATAGCAGTCATGGGTTACATAACCCTGCCAGACTCAGAGAGCCAACAGGTGAATGCCCAACTGATGAAGAAGCTGGCTTCATCTCAGCGCCCACGCCCTTCCCATCAGGACCCACTCTCCTGCCCGCTCTTTCTCTCCTGGCCCAGGGGTCTCAAGCTCTCAGCAAGTTTCCCCCACTCCCAGCATGGCCCAAGAGCTCCTTAGCACATTGCACTGCATGGACACATGCCCCCTCTTCCTCTTGCTGCACAGGAGCTAGCCCTTCCCATCCCCTTTCAGTCTTGCAGAAAGGGCCTGCCCAAGTCATCAGGGCCATTTCTGAAGGCAGGCCTTTCAGACACCTCCCTCACAAGGGAGCACCCCACCAAAGGGATTCCCCTAATGCATTGGCCTGACCACATTACCCCATAAATCCACTCAATGATACCAACTCCCTATTACCTTCAGGGTCCCATACCAAGTCCTCTGAAATTTAAAGCCCTTTACACCTTGGGCCCTTCCTACATGTGCAGTCTCCTTACACTTGGCCCCCCGTGTGCTCTCTACAATCCAGGACCAACTTGCTGTGCCCACACATACCACTTACTTACCATAACACATATATACTTACACACACACACACACACTTACTCACAGACATGTATACACCCACAAACACATACACACACACATTTATATACACACTTACACACACTCACACACATACACAGAGACACTTATATACATATATGTATATATACATATATACACATTTACACACACTTATATACACATATGCACATTTACACACAGACACACATACACATTTACACATACACATAGTTATATATACACACACTTATACACAGACACATACACACAGACACATATACACACTTATACACACTTATATACACACTTACATACACATACACACACTTACACACAGACACATGCAAACACACACTTACACACAGACACATATACACACTTATATATAACATACACACTTACACAAAACATATATACACACTTACACACACACTCACATACAGACACATATACATATATACACACATACATACACTCCATGTCTCCACAGCTTCATCTTCTGCAACAGGCCTTTCATGGCCCTACTGTCTTATACACACACACACACACACACACACACACACACTCACACACACAGAGACTCATATACACACTTATACACACATATACTTTTATATAATATACACACTTACACACTCACACACACAGAGACTCATATACACACTTATACACACATATACTTTTTATATAATATACACACTTACACACACACACTCACACACATACACACAGACCCATATATACACATATACACACACTTACACACAGACACATATACACACTTATACATACATACACATAGATACTATACATACAAACACATATACACACTTACACTTATACATATACTTACACACACACTTACACAGATACATATATATATATATACACTTACACACACATACACACAGATACTTATATACATATATACACACTTACACACAGAGATATACATATATATACACATATATACACTTACACTCACATACACATATCCATACTCACACACACACACACTCACACACACGGACTCATATACACACTTATACACACATATACTTTTATATAATATACACACTTACACACACACTCACACACATACACACAGACCCATATATACACATATACACACACTTACACACAGACACATATACACACTTATACATACATACACATAGATACTATACATACAAACACATATACACACTTACACTTATACATATACTTACACACACACTTACACAGAGACCTATATATACACACACACATACACACAGATACTTATATACATATATACACACTTACACACACAGATATACATACATACACATATATACACTTACACACACATACACTCACATACACATATCCATACTCACACACACACATTCAGACACACACACTCACACACACAGACTCATATACAAACTTACACACATATACTTTTATATAATATACACACTTACACACACAAACATACACACAGATACTTATATACATAGATACACACAGATATACACATATATACACATATACACACTTACACTTACATACACATATCCATACTTACACACACGCACACTCAGACACACACACACTCAGACACACATACACTCACACACACATACACTCACACACACACACACACACATACACACACACTCAGACGCACACTGCTAGTGCCTTCTCTTCAGAGGCTCCTCCCCATTACTCCACAAATGCTCTGGATGCTGCTGGATCATTAAGACATCCTGTCTTCTCACACTCCCAATTAGAAGGTGAGCTTCTTCAGAACAGACTGGCCTTGTCTTTCCTTGTCTCCCTAGTGCTCATCACAGGGCCTGGAAGAGCTTAATAAATGCTCCTTGACTAACTGACACACTGACTGAGGACCCTGGCACACTCTTCTCTGCCCTCCACTGTTCTTACACTTGTCCTACCTTGGACAAACAAGGAGAGGACAGGCTTATACTTACTGAAGCAGCCCCTGGAGAACTGTGATCAGATATTAGATGGCTTCTATCCCTCATTCCTTTCTGATGGAATCCTAGCAAAGCCTCTCCCAGCCCCAACACTCTAACTTCTTTATGGGCCCCACTGAACAGCAGACATGTCCTTATTTAACCAGGCCCCCAGACTCAATACAGCCACTGCCCCAGATAGGCACTGCCCCCAGATCCAATTCCCATGTTTGAACAGATGGGTTCTTGTACTCAACCACAATCACATCATCCATCTTGACCATACAGGACCACAATAGCTAGCCAATCAGAAAGCAGCAAGACCAGGATGCTTGACCACCAAACCACAGGAATGGCTCCTCCCCATTACCTAACTCCTTAACAAACCCGTCCCATCTTTTTGATACTCATAATTTCTGTGATGGAATCAGCATCATTACACTATCAATTGACCTGCGTTGGCTTACTAAACTTCTGGTTCCTCTTAGGACCTAACCCACTTCTGAGGGGCATCCATCCTCAGTAAAGGCCTAGCCTTGGCTTGGGGGTGATTTGACTCTGAATTCTTTGAGGCGGTGCTGCCACCACTTGCCACAAAACTGCAACACATCCCAGCTGCATATTTTGTGCAGAGGCAACAGCTAAAGTCATAATCAGATTACTTTTAACTGCCTTCCAGAGGATTCCACATCCTAAAATTTCTTCAATCAAAACTCCCCTTTATTTCCTTGGTAGAATTGAATTCACCTGGATATCAGGAGGAAAACAAGGGGATGAAGCTAATTCATACTAAGTTGTGAAGATCTGATAGACCTTTTTAATTTTTAAGAGGTTTCCTAGCCCACATTAGTTGCTAATTAGCATTGTTTCAGGTGACGTAATAAAGGACTTGACACATTTCTATTGGAAGACTCCCAGCATCATTGTGGCATGGAAAGCAGGCCCTAGGAGATGGGAGATTCCAACTCCCCTCCCACATCTGACCATTACTGGGCCCTGATGAAGGACAGACTGTGTGCTGAGTGCTAGGGAAAATACTGACTGACAGTGTCTCTGAGACAGCAGAACTGGCACTGCCTTCCTCGAGGGGCTCCTCAGCATGCCGATGAGCTGCTGGCACTGTTAACGGTTCTGTTGATATTGGGGCAGCAGGCCTATCAGAGCCAACATGCCATGGAGACAGAGAGTGGGCATCAGAGTCATGAAGATCTGGATTCGAGACCTACCAACAAGTCTTACTATCCATTGAGCAGGATTTATTAGGCAACTGCTGCATGCCAGCTGCCATGCTGGGTTCTGGGAATTCAGAGACAAAGAAGGAAAAGATTCCCTGGGAAGGAGAGGCCAACTTGGCCAACCTTGCACAGCTCTCTAGCACCACTGCTTGGGAGGCCAACTGGAAAAGTGGGAAAAGGGCAGGATCTGGAGAAAAAGCTTTGGCTTTGAGTTTGGCCTGGGCTGCTGGTTGCCTGATTGGCCCAGGCATGGCTCCTCCCTTCCCCAGTCCTCAGGCTCCCCATCTGAATTATGAGGGGATTGGCCCATAGTCGCTCCAAGACCCCTTCCAGCCACTAAACCTGTGACCTCAGTGTCTCTGATGGCTGAAATTATGGTGAAGGTGTTGCCAGAGAATCCAGAGAAGCCTGCCTGCACTGAGCCCTTCTCACACCACCCTACCTCACCCCACCATGAGGCCAACAGCAGACCCTCTTCTGAAGTTCAGTATTTGTCCCCTCTGCTTGTTGGCCCACAGATTCCCTTCCATTTCTAAACCCTTCCTGCTGTCCCTCCCGGGTCAGTTGTGACTCCTCTATCTGTCCAAGATGGAGTCCTGAGCATCCTCACTCATGGGACAGAAGCTTGACTTTTTTGGCTCCCCCCTATACTGTTCCTTGATGCCTATGCTTTTAGATTGGGGTTGCCTTTGCCTGTCTTCCCCTTCAGAGTGCTGGCCTATGGAATCTCTCCGAGGCCTACTGGTCCCAGGGGACATGTGCAGATGGAGAAGGCACTAGGGATCTGTCTTTTGGATAAAAACAAATTGCAAAGACTTCTTTCCCAGGGGGAGGGTTGGAGCCTGTTTGAATTTTCCATCTGCAACCTCCAAAATTCTTTGAATTTCTGCTAAATGAAAGTGCTTTTGCAACCTCCAAATGAATAGGTGAACGAACAAAAATACATTAAGGTTTTATATGTGAGTTGAACGTTAACCCAGAGACAATGAGCCAGTATCTCTGTGCCTGAACTCAGACAATCGCGTTTCTCCCCTCTGACTCCATGAGTCCCGAGTTCAAGAGTCAATTAGCCATTTCTCATACGTGATGGGCAGTGCAAAGAGCCGGGCTGGCTGCCCATAAATTAGCTGGAATGAAGACTGACATCTACCTGCACTGAACAAACTCAAACAAAAGCCTAAGAATTCCTTTTTTTTTTTTTAAGAATTACACAGATTTTTTGACTCACTTTGCAGTTCTATCAAAGGGTCTACATTGAGCAAGGTCATTGGTGTTAGCTGAACAGTGTCTGGGGGAGGGGGACTAGAAATTCATTAAAGGGAAACCTTTGGAAGTTCTGCAAAACAACATCTACTCAATACCATTCCTACCTGCCAAGTCAGGCAAGCCCCTTTGCTTTGCTTTCCTATAAGGAAAAATTACATTCTAAAATATTCTTCACCGAATGTGAGCACAGTCACAGCACAAGACGACAAAGGCCACAGAGTGTATCCCAAGTGCCCATTTCTCAAAGAATGGGGGGAACAGAAACCATCTGAGCCATTTTGTCAAGTACAAGATGAAGTCGTGGATTGGATCGATGCTTCTAGGGGACCGGTCCAGAGATGATGACATCATTATGGAGGTAAAACATTACCCTTGACAAAGTCACTTTGTTCCATCAGAAATCTAATCTGGCCCCAGATTTAAGGAAATAGATTGGGGTCTTCCATTAAAAACAAGCCCAGAAAGCAAGGGCTCCTTTATCCTGCCTGGATAAGAGGTTATCAGCACAGATAATGCCAATTAGAGAGCTTTGCATGACGTGATGTCCTCCTTTCCATGTTAAAGGGAATACTCTTTGTGTCACCACTTTAGAGAATTGTTCCCTAGGGATGGCTAAGTCTGTTTTCTAGACACCGGTTTTCGGTGGTGAGTTTAAAACTTTATTAGTTCTTTCCCTGTGAGATATCAATCGAGAGATAAGAGCTGGCCCTGGCCCAGCCATGTAGGACAGACAGCAGAGATTAGATGCAAATTGATTGGAGAACAAAGCAGGGCTCCTGGCCAGGCCCACAGCATTTCCCTGTGGTTCACCTTCCCAGGAAGCACTTCCATGTACCCTTCAATAACTGCATGAACTTGGTCTGAGGGTGCTCAGTGACAGCCAGACTGCCTCTTCCATGGCTCATCACTGAGGGCCCTCTCTGGTGACATGTGCTCATCCATCAGTGAGCAGGCCCCATCTGATCCTGCCCTTTGCTGAGGGCCCTGGTCTGTCCATATAAAAGGGCAGGGATCTTTGTCCTGTCTCCTACAGGAAGAGCTCCACTGGTCCATCAGCTCAGAAGGTCAAGGCCTCACAATATCGGGACGGGCATCATAAAGCATTGGAGGAAATAGCCACCCCAAAGGTCAGAGGGAACACAGCCTGCTGGAGGTCATTAGCTTAAGGTTGGTTCTTAGAGCTTTGGCTAGTTGGTCAAATCAATATATCTTTATTAAAAGCCTTCACTGAGGGGGTGCTGAGCATTTGGGAGACACAAAGATGGCGGTCACAGTAGATGGGGACATATGCTCCATTATCACTCTAGCCCAAAATCAAGTTCAATAAAAAAAACGGGGACGTGTAAGTGAAGTGTCCTATGAAACCCTGGTAAGCAAGACATTACCAAGGTTGAGGGAGGGTGTCAGGAAAGGTTGGCCAAGGAAGGAACATTCGAGATTGATTTTAAAGCACAAGCAAGAAATTAACAGACAAGGGATTGTGGGAGGGCACTCCAGGGTAAGACACAGCATGGACAAATGTATGGAAGTGAGATCGACACAAAGATGAAAGAGGCAAAGGCCCCCCACTGGGCAGGCATTTGTGATGCTGATTACTTTGACTTCCCTGGCAGGCAGAGAACTTCGGGGAGCAGTACCACAAAATGAATGGGAGGCCATAGCCTCGAACGCATTATGAAAGACCTTGGATGGGAGACCAAAGAGTTAGGATCTTACTCTGTGACACAAGAGAAGGTCAGCGCAGGGTCTTGAAGCAGGGGATCTGGAGAAGGGGAAGAAGGATGGAGGGCTATTAGGAAGGCCAATGATCACCCAGCGGCGGGCAATGAGCTGAAATGTGCTGGAGTCATCAGGGTCAGAAGAGAAAGGAGAAAGATGGCGTGCCAAGAGAATCCACAGCTGGAAAACCTCATGTTACAGGAAAGGAGGAGGAGGCCACAAGAGATGGGGAGGAGTGGCTTCCCTGGGAGAGGCAGGGGAGCCTGACATGGATAAGAAAGCCCCAGGAGGAGAGACCTTGGACCAGAAATCTGGAGAGATGCCAAGCCGATGGCGTCTATTGGCGGCGGGTCGGCCTTGAGCTGCCCTGAGACACAATGGAGGGAATGAGGTGCTAAAAGAGGAAAGGAAAAGGGGATATAAGAGGGGAGAGGGAAGAAGAGAGAGAGGGGACAGAGAGGGGGGAGGGGGAGGGAGAGAGAGGGGACAGAGAGGAGGAGGGGGAGGGAGAGAGAGGGGACAGAGAGGGGGAAGGGGGAGGGAGAGAGGGGACAGAGAGGAGGAGGGGAGGGAGAGAGGGGACAGAGAGGGGGAGGGGAGGGAGAGAGAGGGGACAGAGAGGAGGAGGGGAGGGAGAGAGGGTACAGAGAGGGGGGAGGGGAGGGAGAGAGAGGGGACAGAGAGGAGGAGGGGAGGGAGAGAGGGTACAGAGAGGGGGAGGGGGAGGGAGAGAGAGGGGACAGAGAGGAGGAGGGGGAGGGAGAGAGGGGACAGAGAGGGGGAGGGGGAGAGAGAGGGGACAGAGAGGGGGAAGGGAGAGAGAAGGGACAGAGAGAGGAGGGGAGGGAGAGAGAGGGGACAGAAGGGGGAGGGAGAGAGGGGACAGAGAGGAGGGGGGAGGGAGAGAGAGGGGACAGAGGGGGGAGGGAGAGAGGGGACAGAGAGGAGGGGGAGAGAGAGAGAGAGGGGACAGAGAGGAGGGGGAGGGAGAGGGGAGGAGGGAGAGAGAGGGGACAGAGAGAAAGGGAGGGGGAGAGAGGGGACAGAGAGGAGGGGAGGGAGAGGGAGAGAGGGGACAGAGAGGAGGAGAGGGAGGGAGAGAGGGGGACAGAGAGGAGGGGAGGGGGGGAGAAGGCAGAAGGGGAGAGAGCTCTCCTAGCACAGCTTTTGAATAGTTTCCAACTCTTATAATTTGGTGACTCTAAAATGACACTGAAATGTTCAGGTTCTTTCTGCCAAATGGTTCACATGCATCCCTGGGATAAAGGCACCTTGAGCTTGACACACCAGTGCCAGTTCTATGTAGAGAGTCCTCTGTCACCATCAAAGATGAGTCTGGGGCTCCACTGGGCTTCCATGGATCTGAATCCCTAAGTTGGTCTAACACATGAGGCCATGATTCTTTCAGCCTCTTGATGGATGGATGGCCATGTCACTTAATCAATACCTGGTGATCTCAATTAGTGTCAAAGGAATCAGTCATTAAAAAGTGCCTCCCAGGCCCCTTGTCCTGGGCAACACATTGGAGAAGCTTTTCCAAGGGGATGCCCCATGGGGCCAATCCCTGGCCCCTAGTCCTCCCTTGGGGGCTGCCATGCCAATAGCTGATGACTTGTGTAAGGTAGCCTGGTCCCCCAGACTTTGGCATGTACATAGTCTTCTGCAAACAAATGAGGTGGTGCAGAGTGCCAGGCCTGGAGTCAAGAAAACCCAAGTTCATATCTAGCTTCAGACATTTACTGGCTGTGTGACTCTGGGCAAGTCACTTAACCTCTATTTGCCTCCATTTCCTCAACTATAAAGTGAGGGTATTAGTAGCATCCACTTCCCAGGGCTGATGTGAGGACCAAAGGAGATAATCATTGTAAAGCACTTTGCACAGGCCCTGGCACTTCGCGTTTGATTGATGTTGTTCCCTTGTGTTCACCTGTGGTTCTAGGTCTTTCTAAAGGCTGGGCAGCACCTCCATAGCCAAGGCTGTCCTATGGAAAGATGCCCAGTGAGTCATACCCACAGGGGCCAGCTAATGAGATTTCACTCAGCCTAAAGGCATCACAAGCAGAGAGGGGAGTGAGTGTCTGCAGGGAGGGGCATGGCCACAGGGACTTACAACAGCACAAGGCAGAGTCCTCCTGGCTTGCGAGTCTTGGCACATCTCCCACTATGGGGCGGCCTCACGACTGTCCAGGTGTGGCCTACACTACCTGCTCTTGGTGGGTCAGTCAGCAATCACCTTCTCTGCTGGGAACCCAAGAATTCATAAGCTGGACTGACCCAAAAACAAATCACTGTTTTTAACAGAAGTGAAGTAGAGCATTTCAACGACTCTGGGGATGACAATAGTGTAATCCCTATGTTACAACACAGCCCCTTGCAAATCTGCTCCTTATTTATAAAGGACACGTCCAAAGCCGTCAGTACTTCCCCAGAGGCAAGAGCCCAACGCTACCACCTTCAGGGAGACTTAGCTAAGCTCTTCCCAAATGCCAGTGGATAAAACCCAGCAGTTACTTGATAGAAGATCAATATTTAAGGCTCTTTCTATTCACCTATGGCTCCACAAAAGAGAGTCCAAGAGAATCTGTTTCTTTCCCAAATTTTGCGGATTTCAGCTTCCTTTTAGCACGCAAGCATTGAGAGTAAGCACAAAGGGGAACAGCGGACAGCTCCCGCCCTGCCAGGGGCTCCTGGAGGGGCCCTTCAGAGGAAGGCTGAGGCCCCTGTGTGCCCTTTGCTGAGAGAAGGAGATAAGAATGGCACAGAAAATCTGGCATCTTTACAGCCCTGTTATCAGGGCCAGGAAAATCTTGGCTGAACTGAAGCAGAAAAAGCAATTTGCTACTTCACCGGCTGAAGCAGGATGTTCCAGCTCATCTATGGCCAACTTAGTGCAAGTCTGGCTCCCTCCTGCAGGAGACTCTGAGGCCTCACGGTCAGGGAGCGACTTGTCCGGCGAGAGGGTGACAAGCTCGGCAATGGCCAAGCAGATGTTTGTGCCAATTCAGCGTAAGCAGGCAAGATCAGGTGGCCCGGGGCACAGATGAGAACAGAGGAAAAGACAACTGGGGAAGCCAGGCTAAGCTGGAAACCACACTGGGCTTTGTGTGAAAAGAGGAAGGGCACATGGATTAATCCAGCCTCCTCACACATGGCCTTGTCCTCTTTAAGGACTCACCAATTCTCTGATATTCCAAAGGATTTGTCATCTCATCAATGCGGACATCTACCCCAATGACGCTGATCACAATGCCACAGTCTGCTTCTTCTGTGGATCCACACCATATCTATCCCCAACTTCACCACAGGGGCTGGAGGCCCTCCTTGAGGTCCTCTGACTTCACAAGGAACCCAGAGGACAGTGCCCTCCCCCTTGTTATGTAAACAGTTCTTTTTTTTTTAGAGAACCATAGAATAGAGCTCAGGAGTATCTATCTAGTTGAGCCCATTCATGGAACGAATGCCCCATTCTTACACCTTCAAAACTTGACTTTTTTCCATTATGCATTTTTGTGGTGTCTTTTATGCCATTTCCCTCTGTGTATTGCTTTTTTGTAATGTGAGGCCGCCTCGTGGGGGTCACCTCTCCAGTGCCCTTTAGCTGACCCTCATCTTCCTTTCTCAAGGACATACAACATCACTGGAGAAGTGATGATAATAAAAAGATGCCTTTCATTTCAGGGAGGACATTGCAGTCATTCAAAACACAATGTAGTTTTCCAAAGGCCGTCCAACTCACTCTCCTCCTTTTCTTCAATTCTGGTCCCAATTCATTGGCAGTATCTGTCCAGGATGTGTCTATGCACTAGGGGGCCAGCTCTGTAAGCTGTCCATTAAATTGTACATCATACATATATGTATATATATAATTTAAAAAATTTTAAAAGGGGTGGCTAGGTGGTGCAGTGAATAGAGCACCAGCCCTGGAGTCAGGAGGACATGAGTTCAAATCTGATCTCAGACACTTACATAAAACTAGCCTGTGGACCTTGGCCCCAATTGCCCTACCTTCCTCTCTCCAAAAAGTATGTATGTATATATGTACGTATGTATGTATGTATGTATGTATGTATGTATGTATGTATGTATATATGTATATGTGTGTGTGCATATATATCAAACTAATTTGTACATCATGGGCTATATAACAGGCACATCACAAAGTTACCCAATCTTAGGGAGCATACACTTAGTTTCTTCCTCTAAGCCCCTGCCTTTGTACCTCTGAATTCTCAAGTCTTCAAATATACCCTATTTCATGAAATTTATGGTGTTTTTTGTTAGCAATGGACAAAATACCTAATCTCAATAAGTGCTAATAATTGAAAAATGGTGGAACACAAGAGAAGTAGAAACAAATCTCTATTATTTAAGGATGTCTTCATTTGACATTAATCAATGGAAAGACATTCAAGTATGGAAATTAATCCAGATGTCAGGACATCCTCACCCTTGTCCTTTTGAAAAGGTTAATAGGAATTTATTATTAATGGACTTAAATCTATGGTTAGCAAATGGAAGGTGAGTGATCATGGTGATTAGGGGCCATCCATTAGGCCATAAAGTAGTGTCTTACAGTCAGGTCCAGAGCATCCACTGATGCAACTGGCTTGGGGAACACAGAAACATGTGTCTTCATGTCCATTGATCAATCTCCTGGGTCTATTCCAGTTAAGAAAACAAAAAGATGAGGGGAAAGTTCTGACAGAAATGAGGATTCAGACCAGACTAAGCAACCATGGCTGGAGAGGGTGAGTTAGCAAACTGATAGCATCCAAGACAACCAGTGGACCATGTTCCAATTTTCCCACATCTACAAAATCTTTATAGAAGCAAACTATCCATAGGTCAGAGCAAGATGAAGTTCTGCTAGGGGAAGAGGCAGACTTTGCCCTTAGATATTCTACAGCTGTTATCTTGATGATAACCATATTGACTGAAAGGAGCAGCACATATAAGACTACCTTTCCCCTACTGCTTGTTCACTGTCTTTAAAAAGCTTTTACTTCAATAAAGCAAGACACACTCAAGCTCTCCTCTGATGAGCTGTCCCCATTCATGTAAAAATCATCAAAGAATCCTTAAAATATCAAATAGTTGAGATGTCTGACAACCCTCTGCTTATGAAGAACAGGAAAGGTACAAAACAAGGAGATGTTTGCCACCATCATGGAAATGTCTGTCATGGATTCCTCTTCGGGAATGAAGACCTCAGCAGATGGGATGGAACACTAGTGGTGGTGGCAGTGGACTTATGACAAAATGTGCATGGATTACACAGGATGGGCAAACCATGTGTGGGGTCTGTACTGTAGGAGGCAATACCCATATTGATGAACTCACACATTCATTAGCATGTTAGGGGGACAGCCTAGAAGAAGTTTTCTAGTTCAGTACCTAAGACATTAGCCCTTGACTTTGTTCCACATAACATGCCCTTTGATGTCATGGGCAGATGTATTTGTGCCACGTTGACCAAACTCAAGGACAGGGTAAAGGTCAGAGTGACAGCTAAGTACACTAGACAATTTAATATGGATTCCAAAAGCTTGATAGCCCAGAATGAGGGTCAAATCTAATAGAGGTTGGTATCTGCATCACTTTGCCTGTCCATAGAAACTGGTTTGCATTTCAGGAGAGGCAGCTTGGTATGGCGGAAGAATAGTGACCTCAGAGACACATTTGAATCTGAGCTCTGACACTTGGCTTGCTGGTCAGCCCTTGTGACACTTTATTTGACTGTTCTGAGCCTCAGTTTCATGATCCACAAAATAGGATTAATGCCATATACCTTGCCTAACCAGAGTGTTCTGTGGAAATCATTTTGTGAACCATAAAGTACTGTTGTTATTATTGAGAATAAACACAATCAATTCCTAAACTATGGTCTTGAAAAAATAAAAACCGACATTGCAGGACAAGGGAAGCATGACCGTGTAGTCACTGTTGTGAATAAGATAGGAAGTTTTCAATAACTACAAATTCAGGGTTAGCCGCCCGAATGGATGCATATTTTTATCTCTTCTTCCTTCCCCTGCCTTCCCTCTAGTAGAGCTGTTCATAGCCACTATAATGTCAAAAGACAGAAGTCTTTGACTGGGGAAGCTAAGTGCTTCCTAATCCCATAACTGGATAAGATGCTTCTCTGCAATCCTGACCAGTCCCTGTGTGAAGAATCACTGCCTTCCAGCATTAAGCTTGGTGCTTCCCCCAGAGCACCCTGATGACTGAGATGAACTCATCCTTACCAAGTGGCTTTGCTTCAGTGACACAGCAAAGCCCTTCTCTAGGACAGAAGCCATGAATGAGCATTCTATTTTAACTAGCTTTGCTGGGAAGGCAGCAAGGATGAGAGCATTAATACAAAGCAAGCCGCCTGGGCTCGGGAGAGCGGCATAGATTCCTTATCTTAGAAATACATAGCAGGATCTAAATATAGATCTAGGGAGAAAAAATATCCATTTCTCTCCTCGGAGCACACGATAAATGGGATCTCAGGATAAAGGTTTCATTTCACAGCATCGGCTACTCCAGTCACAGCTGAGCTGGGCCTGGACCAAAACAGCTCATCCAGCTAGGGAAGAACTCAGTCAAGCAAATCATTTTGATGGACATCAAGCTGAAGGAGAAAACAGTGGCTTGTAAGCTGACTGAAATGTTCACTTGTAAGTAAGTTATGGTGGATATTCTAGACACTGGCTCAAGGATCACATACAATCCTAAAACTCCAGCCTTAAGAGGGAACTTGGGCTCCATACACAGTGGTCCAAACCAGGCATGAATGGGAATGCTCAGGATCCCACACTCAGGGAGGGGTCATCCAGCCTTGCCTTAAAAGAGTGGGGGCATGGAAAGTGCTCAAGGGCTAAAGGAAGACTTGGGATGAAACTCTGCCTCTACCCTTAGTACATGTGTGATCCAGTCATCACTTAAATCTCCTTCAGACCCTCTTTATCTGTAAAAAGAAAGGGCTGAAATAGATGCCAGCTCAAGACCTATGACCCTCAGACTTGTAGTGAGAGGGGATCTGTTACCTCCTAAGGTCACCTATTCTGTTTGGAGAGAGCTCTTATGCTTAGGAAGGTGCTCCTCATATCAATTTTAATTTTTCCTCTTTATATCTTCTCCTAATGGCCTCTTCCTTCTGGAGCCACACAAAACATGTCTAATCCTTCCTTAACCCTTCAAAGGCTTATCACAGCTTTCATCTTCCCCCACCCCAATTATCTCTTCTGCAGACTAAACATCCAGTTTCCTCAACTGGTCCTGGTATGACAATGTCTCCAAGTGTTCTGTCATCCCTCTCCCTCTTCTTGTCAGTGGGACCAACCCCTGCCTCGGTCCCCTTCAGCAAGAAGCCACCACTCCTCCTGAAGAGTCTCTGAAGAATCTGAAGAATCTCTCACCTGAGATCACCATCTTCCCTCCTCAGGACCACTAACTGCCATGGCCTCTTCAGAGCTGCCAGATCCCTTCCCTTCAGGAAACACTGAATCTCTCAAGTTTGGGGGCCTCTCTTCTTGCCTTCTTTCTCCTCAGTGCAACCTCCTTGTACCTCCAAGTCAGCATTTCCCACCCACCATTGCTTCACCTTGGGAAATGAGAAGAATAATCTTTACATAGCCTACCTGCCAGCGCTGCTGTGAACAAAGCAGCTTACAGATAATGCATTGCTATGTAAACGTCAGTCACTGTTATTAATATTATCCTTCCTTAGTTATTGGGATCACCCCCATTGAACTCCCAGGAGGACACGGCCAAAGCTGCACAGGACAGGTGGGAGTGGCTGATTTTGGATCTACACCACAGGAAGGGACACACAGACCAACAAAATCACAACTCCACTGGAGTAAGAGCCCTCCATTGGCCAGCCCAGTGGTTCCTCCTTTTTTCTCCTCCTCCTTCTAGCCTTCCTGCCTATATTCTAAGCAGAATGAGCAAGGATTGTACATTATAAGACAGTGAGAACCCACTGGCTAAGTGAAATCTTGTGATTGCCTTTGTTCCTATCAGAAGAACATTTCTTAGGCGGCTAGGTGGCACAGTGAATAGAGCACCAGCCCTGGAATCAGGAGGACCTGGGTTTGGATCCGGCCTCAGACACTTAACACACCCAAAAGAAAAAATAGCTGTGTGACCTTGGGCAAGTCACTTAACCCCAACTGCCCTCCAAAAGGCAAAAAAAAAAAAAAGTGCGTTTCTCTGCCAGTTGTCTTTCTAGCTATATTAGCTCTTTCCTTCTTTTTTAAAGAAATTCCAACGTACCTGCCTTTGTCTACTGAGTGTTGCCCAACATCTAGAGTCAATAGATCTCTCAGGAACCTCTATGATAGTTACCCCCCAGACATCTACTGCTGCCCACAGAGCCCCCACCTTAAAAAATCACAAAGTATTTCAGAGACTCTCGGAGTTCTGAGTGGCTCACCTGCTCTTTGGCCCTATTTCCCTTTTCCTTTGTCCAACCATCAATCCATTCCTATCCCCTGAAGGCTCAGAGTGTGCAAAGCATTGTCTGGGGCCTTCACACACATACACACGTTCTCGCACACACATTCACACACACATACATTCTCACACATACATACTCACACACAACTCACACACACATACATACATACACTCACACACACAGTCACATACATACACACTCACACACACACGTTCTCACACACACATTCACACACACATACATTCTCGCACATACATACACATACTTACATACAATACATTCTCACACACACATACGTACATACACTCACACACACATAGTCACATACATACACACTCACACACACATACATTCTCACACACACATACATTCTCACACATAACTCACACACACATACATTCTCACATATACATACATACATTCTCACACGTACATATACACATACACACACTCACACACACACACATTCTCACACACACAGAATAGCATGGGTTGGGAAATCCAAATTCGGGAAGCCATGAAAATGTCCTCACCCTCACCCTCAGTTCAGCCTGGGCTGCAATGCTGAGTGGTTCATGGACAGAACTCCATGGGGCCGCCCACCTCATCAGACAGCTATAAATCAGGACACTTTCTGGTACCAGGACATAATTATAGAACCTGAAATTGCAGCTCATTAAACTGGATGTCAGAAGCTGGGAAGCATGCCCTCAGAAGCCCAGGGCCCCTCCCTTGCACCCGGGAAGTGATTTGGGCCCTGCCATGCACTCATCCCTAGCTCTCTGGGCTTTTCAGATCCAGAGGCCCTGACTCTCGTTCCAAATCTGAACTCACCATGTTGCACCATTTTCTCCTAGGTCTGCTCCTTAAGCATTGTTTGAGGATGCTGGTGCCATTGAGGCACAGGCCAGACCTGACCCCAAAAGGCGTCCTTTGCACAGAGTATGAGCCTATGAGTTTCATTTCCAGGCTTTCCAGGCCCTCCAAAGCCTTTTCCACATCATCAAAAGCAAAGCCTATTGGAAATGGACACTGAAATGATGAAAAGGTGATGATGTTCCACTAGAAGAATGACAGAGGGAAGCAAAGCAAACCTGGAGGAAAAGGCCAGCTGAGAGCAAACGCTGAGGAGCCCCGGGCCTTATCCGTGGGACTGAAAGCGAGAGAAAGAAAACCATGTGAGAAATACACAAAGCAGCCTAAGGGCTGGGCTGGATCCGGACAGAGCCAACCGACCAACATAACCTGAAGGATGAGGAGTGAATGGGCAGGAGGCAAGGCAGCACCCTGGAAAGTGCTCTAGACTGGGAGATCAGGAGACCTGGGTTATATCTCAGGTCTGCTAAGAACTAGCTGTGTGGCCTTGGACAAGTCATTCACCTCTCTGGAGCCCAGTTTCTCCAGCTTCAAGGTGAGCAATGACGTCTAAGGTTTCTCCTGAGTCTCAAAGAAGGACAAAGCCTGCTGCTTGGGTCCTAAGCTTCCATTCATCATTCAATTGCTTTCTGTCATATTTCTTCTGACAATGCTCACACGTTTCAAACCTTATGCATCAGTATTTTCACACTTTTCAGAAATGATAAAGCCAATCATAGTCTCCATCTTCTTGGCAACAGAATGTTAACTCAGGAAGAAACAGCAAATATCCAAGTTGACCCATTACGGGCATGTTCTGAGCCAGCCACGAATCCAATAGCTAAGCAACTAAGCCACAGCATGAGAAAAGGACACTATGGCTTCCTCTCCTAAGCATCCATTAGGACCTTTACTTTTCTGAAGATACTGAGCTCTTGGTCTGAAACCACAGCCCTGAGAAGGAAACAGAGCTTGAAAGAAATGACTGCTACGAACAACGGGTCAGACTGCACTCTCAGCCAGGGACTTCACACACCAAAAATGGCACCAACCATGGTGCCTCTCTCCTGCCAGACAATTGCACTGGGGTCAGTTGACTGGGCTAAATAAAAATGCTGGCTTATTTTCAGGGGGCAGAACAGACCACAGATTTTCTTCAAGGCTCTGGCGTGCTTGGATACTGGTTTTTACTTCTGATTTTCCTGTGCACAGGAATTAGGGATGTTCCAAACATGGAGACTTATCCCTTAGCCCTCCTTTACAGGGGATCTCCAAGCAAAGGCTCCTCAGTGAGCTGCCCATGGGCCTAGCAGGTGTCAGAAGCTTCTCTGTCTCAGGCATTCTTTGGTTCCATAGCTATTCAAGGCAAGAATAGTCAAGCCCATAAATGGAGAGTTACAAGTTGGGGTCATCTCAGAACACCCAACATTATATGTGTGTCTGAACCATCAGAACATTTCTCAGAGCAACGACTGTCACTGAGCAGAGGCCTCAGAATCTGGAGTCAGAGGGCCTAAGGTCATGTCCTGTTCAACTATAGATACTGGTAGCTTTCATCTTTATGTCTCCCCCAGAACTGGACCCACAGGATAAATGTTGAATTGTTCACGGCTGAGAGAAAAAACCTTGGCTGGAACCAACCCTGCATTTGTGATGTCCTGTCACTCTTATCAATTTGGAGAAATAAATATGTGTTTGGAAAAGGGAAACTGAACTGTGGCTATTTGGGAATCATAGTCATGAGCTCCTGGGAGTGTAGACCTTCTCCTGGACCTGGGGCCCCGTTGCCAGAGTCATGGCTTAGGAGAGCATCCAGAGAAGGGCAGACAGGATGGGGAAGGACCTTGAGGCCTTGACATGAGAATTAGTGGGAGGACAGGAGCCTGTGTGTGTCAAGAAGGTCATTACAGCCATCTTCTAGCATTCTGAGATTGTTATGTAGAAGAGACACTAGGTTTACTCTAAATTTACTCCGGCCCCAGAGGGCAGAGCAGGAGCCATGAGGAGGGGAGGAGGGGGCAGTTACAAAGAGCCAGAGTAGGGGCTGAAGTAAAGAAAACCTGCCTTAATAATGAGAGTTTCACAGTAAAGTTTCCCTTCACTGGAAGTCTTAAAGCAAAGGCCAGATGGCCACTTGGGAGTTGTGCATAATTCCCGACTGGACTATGGATGATTCCTGATCAGGCCACTTGATGGCCAGTGGGGTCCTTTCTGAGATTCTGTAATCTGGGCTATGTTTAATCTCATGGAAGCATTATTGGCTTACAAGGATCCATAGGAGTTTCTGCCTGACCTCCCACAGAACAAGCATGCCTGAAGGGCTCTGAGCATGTTTCCATGCCTGTTTGTGAGAACTGCCTGGATTGATCCTGTTCTGCTGGGGAAAGCCCCCTGCTAGGATATACTCTAGGGGAAGAGGCAGCCACCTCTCCAAGATGAGGAGTGAAGCCAGCTGTTGCCAGGGTCCCAGAGCAGGAGCAGGGGTTGTAGGAGTGGGAGTCTTTGCACCTAGAAAGGGGTCCTAGGTATCCAATTGTGCCCACACAGTGGAAAACACTGTCTCTCTGCCAAACACCTGATAATGGGCAGAGGCATCGTCCCACAGCAAGGTTGCCAAGGAGCCAGCCCCGGAGTGCCCACCATGTCAACAAAGACTTATTAAATTGAGCATTTTCTTCAACTGTCCAGTATGAGCTGATAATTCAAAACCAAAAGGTAACCTAGATCTATGCACCACCTTGATCTGATCTGGAAACTGAGACGATTAGTGTTGACTAAACACCTATGTTACCTCAAGTAAGAACAGGCAGGATAATTTGGATGCTAATAGCTGGGATTGTCAGGAAAGGCTTCCTGCAAGGCCAGGAAGAACCTTGCCATGGGTCAGGTCATAGAGGCAGATGGTGACAGTGCCAGGATTCAAACCCAGGCCCTCTATTTCTGAATCCTTCCCACTTCTGAACTGGATCCTTGGATAAGTGGAAACTTTGGGTAGCTGGTGGAGGAGACCTGGAGTTCCTTCTGCTTTGACAGTACCCCTGGCCCACCACCCCCAACAAAAAGACAGCAGTCCCCGGGAAGGGAAGGAGCTCCCTAATCACCACAATGAGAAGGCCTTGCGTCAAGCAGAGCGCTTGGGACCCTGGGCCAAATTGCAGCACCCAAACTTTTATGGGACCTTTCCTGTTCCTTTAGCAAAGCTCGTTAATTGTTGTGACCCAAACTGGGAACATTCCAACATGAGTCCCTCAGTGGGAATTAGCCTTGGTGGAAATTCTCTATCATAATTCGGTGCCTTCTCCCACAACTCACCCACCAAAGCCCTGTTGTCTCCACAGAACCAATCCCTGTAGGAAAGGGCTCCATTGACCTTTGTCTCCCTTGTCTCACCAACATCACACCCCGGTAAGGTCCAGGTGGTTCCTGCCAACAGCAGCCACCCTGCTCTCTGGGCTGTCTACAGTCATTCATGTACACAGGTTTCCTCGGTGGGTGCATTTCTTTGCTCAGATGTCACTGAACTCTCGGCAAGACTTAATTAACATTAAGGTACAAAGACCCGGCTCTTCTTTCCATGCTGATCTGCTCAAACGCCAAACCCCACTGGGTGCCTTTACAGAGATGTAAAAAAGAAAAGAAGAGGAAGGGGGGCCAATTGCTTGGTATTCTAGCCGTCTTCTAGAGACCAGAGGGAAATAAATCCGAGGTTTGCTCAAGGCTTTCCCCAAGTTATTTACAAAGTGCCAACTCAACTCAGTCATGATGAATAAGAATAAGAGAACAGTGAGTAGAATCCAGAGGCCTGGGGGCCAGGGTCTGTCTTTGACCTATCCTGGCTCTCCACGTTCTAGGCAGCTCTTCTGGACTCTACGTTCTAGAGCCCTGACAGTCATGATTAGATCTGCCTTCTACACCATGAGCTCCCTGAATCAAAGAAATGAGGTATGGTGAGAATAAAAACTACAGCTCGGTGGGCAATGAGGGCATGCCATAGTGCACAGAGCGCCAGGCCTGGAATTGGGAATTTTCATCTTCCTGATACGACTTCGGACATTTCCTAGCTGGGTGACCCAGGCTAGTCACTTAACTCCATTTGCCTCAGTTTCCTCACCTATAAATTGAGCTGGAGAAGGAAATGGCAAACCACTCCAGTATTCTTGCCAAGAGAACCCCAAACAGGTCCCCAAGAGTCAGAAACACCTGAGCAACTTTCCTGATTCCAATTCCAACACCAAGACGTTTCTGTTACACTTGAAAGGGAAAATAGCCACTTGAGGAGATAGACTCAGGTAAAGCTCCGTAAAACATAAGATGATACCTACACCAATCTCTGAAATGCAATGTAAAAGCTGTCCCTCACAGCTCCAGCCCAACGTGCTGGTAGCAGCACACATATAACAGGTCCCTTCCATTTGGAAGCAGGATGAGAAAATCTGCCCACGGGCAGGGCACTGATGGGGTCCCAGATCTACTCCAACTCCCAGAGGGTCTTGGACTGAGTGTGTTCAGTCACCCCAGTACTTAAGGATAACAGTCTAATGCAGGCCAACTCTTGACTGGTTCAGGGGAGGGGCTGAATCAGGGAAAGACTGGGCTGCGCTGTTTTGAAACAAACAGATGAAAACCCCTCAAAAGAAGCAGCTCAATGTCATTTTATTTCCCCAATAGGAGGATGTGTA
The DNA here is from genome assembly GCA_011680675.1 of Gymnobelideus leadbeateri. Taxonomy (NCBI): domain Eukaryota; kingdom Metazoa; phylum Chordata; class Mammalia; order Diprotodontia; family Petauridae; genus Gymnobelideus; species Gymnobelideus leadbeateri. The sequence continues at coordinate 81,835 of WOXC01001185.1, read as the reverse complement.
TTCTGATGAGCACAGCCCCTGCCCAACAGCTGGGAGACCTGGGTTTGAGTCCTGACTCTGGCACCGTGGAAAACCTGCTGAGCCTCAGGGAACCTGGGACAGCGGCACACTGCGCGGCGTGGGGATGAGGCGCTGTCCTGGCCAACGCAGCAGTGAGCAAATAGTGGTCATTATAGACATCTGGGATGCCCTGTGACAGCCACAATCACCATGAATTCTGGTCCTTTACACACACGCGCGTGTGTGTCTACGTATATGTGTATGTGTATTTCTATATGTGTGTATATGTATACATATATGTGTTTATATGTGTGTGCACACATGCATGCATACCCATGTGCAGACATAGACATGGATATAGACATTAGCCACATGTTTCTGTGTACACATCTGGGCTCTGCCACACGCACATGCATGTACACACAACCGATACAGATGAGCAGAGGTCCCCTGGGAGCTGGGGCCTCTGGCGGATCTCAGTCACTTCCCCAATACAACAGGCATGGAGCGGGAGCTCCAAGTTCCCTCCTGTTTCTTGTCCTCCGTCCTTCGGAGTCCCACTGGGACGGCACCTCCTCCGGGAAGGCCTATCTGCTCCCCTCCCCCGGCCTGCACTGCCTGGGGCCTCACCCAGGACTCACCTGGAGCAGGGAGAGTCACCTTCTCCGACTCCAAGTCTTTATTTCTATTTTCCTCTGGTTTCTCCTGGCGGCTGGTTTTGGATGCGATCACATCTTGTTCGGTCTTCTCTCCTCAGACAGCATGTCTTGCCTTGACTTTTTGCAGTGTTTATTCCCCAGTTGGGTATTTCTTCTGCCCACTTTGTTTTCTGGAGCTATTGAAGATCATTCTAGCTTCATTGCTTTAGTCTTCCTCCTGTTGAGATCTCTTTGAAATATTTTCTGGTTCTATTTGTTCATCGTGGTTTTTCTGCCCGCTGGTTTGGGTCCTGTCCAGCTCCCCATTTGAGTTAACAGTCTATCTTGAAGCCCGTTGATTTTGACCTTTTCCCTGCTTATCTGGGGGGGCACTTTTATTTCTGCTCTTGTGAGGTTTACTGGGGAGTTGTGAGCCCCCAGGCAGCCCAGCTCTCGAGGCTGTCCTGCCCTCAGTGATCTTACATTCCTGACCAGTGCAGACTGGGGTGGGAGGGGAATGAAGGTCCTCTGTAGGGGCATGGGGTGGAGTTCAGAAAGTCAGCAGCCCAGTTGGGAGGGTGAAGTTCATCTAGCCTGGGCCCCCCAACTGGAGGCATGGGAAGAACAACCCATGGAAGAAGGGGGACGGCATGGTGGAGGGAAATGCCAGTGTGAGGAGGCAAGTGCCAGGCATGGTCTGTAAGCAGTATCCTACCATCTTGTCTTTAAAAAAAAAAAATGAGGACCTGGAACGCCTGTGAAAACAAACTGCAGGGGGAAGGCCAGCAATGCCCAAAGGCCCAGCAGTTAGAGGGCACCTGCCAGCTGCCCACCAGCCTCAGGAAGTTCAGAGTTTGGAGCATCTTGGGAAGCCCTGGAGGCCGGGAGGTGGTGAGGCTTCCATCAGGGACGAGTGAGCACAGAGAAGACTGTCAAGATTATACCGACGATGGAGGCATTGCCCACTCAAAAGGGAGATGAGCAAAGTCAAGATGCAGTCCTGCCATCAGATGAGAAATAAAGCAGAGGGCACACAGTCAGACCAGGGAAAGAAAGTGACCCAGATTGGGGCAACCCTTTGACAATCAAGGACAAAGACAAAAAGCAAGCAAACCTCCTCTACAGTAAGGATTCCCAAGATTCCACCTCATACGCACATGAGGACATTTGAGAAGAGCCGTTTTTAGGTGGTGCCACAGTGGATAGAGCCACAGGCCAGACTCTGCAGCCCTGAGTGAGACACTCACTAGGCATGTGACCCTGGGCAAGTCACTTAACCTGTCTCTGTTCCATAAAACAAGAACAATAATAGCACCTCCTTCCCAGGGTCATTGTAAGGATAGAATGAGATCACGTTTATAAAATGATTTGCACACCTTAAAGCATTATATAAACATGAGCTATAAATATTAGCTATGCTTACAAGAGTTATTTTGTATACCTGAGACAAAGACCCAGCTTTCCAACAGGGATGCCCTTCCAGTGGCTACGTGAATTCCAGTGAAGGGACAGTGTAATCCCAAAAAAGGAAAAATTACAGGTGGCCCAAAGGATGATGGAGAGCCATGGACCAAGCAGGCACGGCCCAAGGTATCCTACTAATGATGTGAGAAGAGAGAAGGAACATAAAGTTATCACCTAGGAAATGGGATCACAAAGAGGATATGGGCCAGGGAGGCATGGAGAGTGAGGGGACCCACTGCTGCGACACAGTGCTTCAGAGAGAGGGGACCCCTTGTGGAAATTCATGTCAGGGAGTGGACAAAGGTTGGACAAGAGGAGAAGTCAGGGATGGATCGCAATCTGTGCCAGTGGAAGGAGCTGCCACCTTGAGGAGGTGAGGGATGCAAGCAGTTTCTCTCTAACATGGCAGTTTTGGAAGCCTGCTTTCTCAGGGTAAGGGATTCTCAGAGATGGGGACAAATGTTCAGCCTCCTCATTGTTAGACCCTGCATTGGGGTAGGCTTTCTGAGCCCCCAGGTTAATGGTATTCTCTTGCTTGAAGTTAGTAGATATTTATCATCAAAATTAAGTGAAACTCCAGCTCACTGTGCAGAATGTAAGAGGATTTGGGACTCTGGAATTTTTCTCAAAGCCTTCAATGGCGTTAAGAGAGTAGGCATCAAGAAGGGGCCTGAGAGGGGCCTATCAAGGCACCCACTGGTATCAGTTAGACTGGCTACGAGGAAATCTTCATTACAATCAAACCCTCCCAGAGGAAATGCCTTTTTAAAGGCATTTAAAATGAAGGAAGTGGGAAGATTATATTCCAGGAATTGAGGAAGGAAAAGAGTAAGTCTGGGGAAACCAATGTGACTGGAACATAGAGCATGAGGACAGTGGGGGACAGAGAGGCATCTGATGGCAGCTACAGAGTGACCCATCATAGCAAGGGACTTGGAGCTTTCTTAGGAAAGAATGGGGAGCCATGGAAGGGTTTGGAACAAGGAAGTGACAAGATCAGAACTGTGCTCCAACACTGAGTGTGGACACTCCCCACAAGGTTGGACAGGATGACACACCCTTGCCAGCCCATCTTGTGGGGTTCTCACCTGTATCTTCCCATAAATCCACATCACCGCCATCCTCACAGTGTTCTAGAGCCCTCCCTCGGGGCCTCTCAACACCTCCCAGACACCAGGGGATGACATAGCTGTCCATAGTTGTCCTTCACTTTATGACTGGTCAGAGTTGGGGGGGATGGGGGATTCTGGCATCCACTTCCGTAATGGCCTTCTTTACACTCCTTCTCCTCTGAAATCTATGAGCTAGTCACACTCACCAGGCACTGCTCCCTCTCTAAAACCTCTCCCTCCCCTGCTGTTTAGAGCATCTTCACCATTCCATGACTTGCAGTCATGAACCACCAGTGCAAAAAAAAAATCAGCGTGAAAAAGATGGGCCTTTGTTTCATGGAGAAACCCGGGGTTTTTTAAAGACTATGCAGTTACCCCCAAATTATCCACCCCACCTGCTTCTTGTGGCTCAACTGAGGACTTCATTGTCCACTGGCAGTGACAGTCCCAGACACCTGAGAGGCAGGCTGTGTGGTTTACCCATTCAACTGCACATCACAGTCTTGATAATAGATATTCTTTATCCATTTGGTTTTTCCTATGTGGATGGTTAATGTAACTCCTTTAAATGATTCAGGATCTCTTTGGGGAGGCCCTGCAGTATTCCAGGCAATGAGGCAATAGACACCACATCCTCTACAAAGAAAAGCAGCCTGAGAACCCCCCTCCTGTGAGACCCCCTCCTGAGAACCACCCTCTTGCCATTTAGAATAGGCACTGTATGTCCTCCAGGACAGTGGTAAACATCCCAGACAAGGTTCTATGCCCCTGCTTTATGCCTCACGGGACAGTCATAATGAGAGCCACTGAACAAAGTCCTCTCTGCTATGTCTTTTGAGGAATCTTGCATGATTTTAAAATAAGCATGTGAGAGCAACCACCTTGGAGGAGAGTGGGGAATGTTGGCATTTCCTTCTACCAAATCACGTTTTGTTGAGAGCTAATAGCGAGCACAGCGGAAACATGCGTTCTGTGCATCTCTCCATCTCCCTTGAACAGTGACATCCCACTATCTCAGTCTTCCTCAAGGCAATAATGCTTATAACTTCACAATGTCCCTCTCCATAAGATTGCACAGATGAGTTACCATTCTGCACCAACATTGCCTTTGACTCCCATATGGCTCTACTTGGCAAGAAGCTCAAGCCTTGCTGGCTGAGATGGTTTCTAGGCACTTTGGGCCTCTTCATTATAGCATTTTACTTCCATTGGCTAAACAGCCATGAGAAATTATCATCTATATTGACCAGAACTGGGCCCAGGGGAAATAATGCATTAGCAGAATGTAGGATGGGCTTGAGGAAGGCAGATCATAAGGCTATAGCAGTCCAGACACTGCTTAGACTTGGGCAGTGGCTTTTATCATGCAAAGATATATGGGGTACAAACAGATATGTACAAACAACAGTAAAGAACCAAAATGTACAGGATATGGCAGCCAACTGCATATGAGGAGGAACAATGGGAGGAATGAACAGTGGCTATAAGCTATGGAGCATGGGGGACTGGTACAAAGAGGTGTCATTGAGAGAAAGGAGGAAAAAGCGGAATGGGGACAAAGCTGCTAACTTTCCCTGGGGACATGTTATACTCCCTGTGACCCCAGGATATTGGGTAGTGGAAATATGGGTCTGGAACTTGGGACAGTGATCATGCCTCAGTGTACATGAGGCAGTCATCTCTGTAGAGGTGAGAGTTGAAGTCATGGGAGTATATGAGGCTAAAAGGTGGGGCAGAGGTATGTAGAAAGAGAAGAGAGAAAGGTCAAGAACAGCCCAAAGGGAGAAGGAAAGGGGCCGGAGAAGACTGAGAAGTGGACAGAAGTGGGAAGAGGACCAGGAAGTGGACAGTGTCACTGAAATTCAAAGAAGAGAAAGGGTCAAGAAGAAGACTGTCATTGATATCTCCTGCCACAAAAAGGCCAGAAATCGGAGGACGGGATTGGGTGAAAGGTCACCCTGGCTACATATGAGACAAGAGTCTCCCAGGTATACCAATCTCAACTCTGCCCCTCCAGGTTATGCTCCATCAAAAGTACAGGCAGTGGCTCTTCTGGAGGCCACATGGACTCTCTGAAATGTGTTGCAGAGAAGATGATCATTTATGTTGCATCTCCATAGAGGGATAGACTTAGATGGCGACCAATAGACCCAAATCCCAATAAACTGCAGGGCTATATACTATATATATAATGGTCTATATACTATAGGACTGCAATATATAGACACAAGCTCAAAGGCCCTCCCTGCCCTGTGGTTGAATGAATATATCCCTTCATACGTGACCAAGGGCTTTATTGTCTCCAAAATAAAAATTAAGAATCTCTGTGGTTAAATGAAAAAATGGTGATGACGGTAGAAATAACAATAATAGTTAGCCTTTGTAGAGAGCTATAAGATTCACAGTGTTTCACAAATTTAATCTCATTTGACCCTCACAACAACCCTGAGAGAGAAGCACCATTATTTTCCTTATTTTTACACAGATGAGAAAATTGAGACAAAGATAATGACTTGCCCAGGGTCACACAGACAGTAAGTGTCTAAAGCAAGACTGAACTCACATATTCTTGACTCTCAGCACAGGACAGTATCCACTGAGCCATCTTGATGCCTTTGTAAGTATTCTGAGGGGGCCATGCTCGGGTCAAAGCTCCCACCAGGGCCTGGTGGCAGCCACAGAATCTGCCATAGCTGTGCTGGCCAATAGCAGAGGAAGTATCCCTGGACTTGAGGGAGAGAAATGCTGTCTCTGGATTCTAGAAAGGCCCCAACCCTTGAAACTCAGTAGGGAGCTCTGCCTAAGGAAAACTTCATGAGCATGACCCAAAGGAAGACTGCCAGGGCCAGAGGTCAAGGTGAGCCCCCCATTCCATATAGGTTCCCTATACATATGCCTGGCTACCATGTTACTGTATCAGCCTCCTCTATCTCAAGGGAGCATGTGTGGGCAAAGGGAGAGTTCATCCCTGCTTTGGGAAGATGTTCTATACCAACTACCATTGCTATGCTTTCTCAGAAATCCTTTCTCTAAAAGCAGGAAGGAGAGAGAGAGAGAGAGAGAGAGAGAGAGAGAGAGAGAGAGAGAGAGAGAGAGAGAGAGAGAGAGAGAGAGAGAGAGAGAGAGAATGAGAATGAATAGACAGACCCTGTTAAAAATGCATTTAAATGGTCTGTTGTATATAGGAACAGAAGGAAGATGCTAGTTGTTGGTGCTCAGCATTAAGATCTGGTGATAGCAGAGAAGAGGTTTGAGGGGGAAGCTAATTAGGACTGCATTCAATAGATCTCTGACCTTGGAGAGACAGGCTGGCTTAGAGACCTCAAGGTGCTTCAGGATAGAGTTCAGTGAGAATCGTGAAAAGTGAAAACCCCAGGACTAAAAACAAAAGTCCTGTGGCCAGGTTTCAGCGGAGCATCAATAAACCTAAGAAGCAGATTAGATTCAGTAAGGCCAAAAGCTTTCAGCTGGATCCCTGACAAGGGTTGAGTGGAGACAAGCCCCACACACTATCTCACTATAAAAGTCATTGTAATTATCCTGGACCACCATCACCTACTTCTTAAGCTTCTGTGGACTGCCTATTGTTGTATTCTAAGCACTAGAGTTCGAGAGCCATCAGTCTGACCCTATGAATGCCCTGCGATGATCAAAAGGTGGAAGAAAAAAGGCTAAGCATGAGAGATTGCGTCGTTTTGACTCACACACAGACTCGGTCATGGTGCCCTGCTAAGTACTTTGGATTTCCCTCGGGTAATAGTTGGTTTGCTGCTAATCAAGGGAGACTTCCTGGAAGAGAGAGATTCTGAGCTAAATCCTAGAAGACTAAAGGAACCTGACTGCCCAGGATTGGTAAACGTCTGGGCATCCAAGATAACACCTTTTGGAAATGGCCATTTCTTGAGCACAAAATTTATCTCGAGGAGTAATGAACCAGGCGACTCTACCTAGGAGTTCTCAGTAACGGACCCATTTTAACTTGCTAATACCAAAACGGAGTCCTTACTCCACTTACCTCAAAGCAACAAAATAATCACAGAGCTGAACTTTGGAAAAGCCTTCTACAGTGTATAGAAGAGGCCGAGCAAATCTCAGAGCATAAACCATCCATTCATTCCCAAAGCTCAGGCACTGGTAAGTCTGAAAACAGCCATGCATTAAAAAGATATACAGAGTCACAAACTGAGGCTTTTCTCAAAGAGTGGGAAGGGGATTCGTAAGTGGGGTGGGGGGGAGATGAAGCTGCTCTTGAGGACAGATCTGCAGCCCTCTGGAGGCAAGGACCACACCCTCCACAATGAAGAACAGAGTCTGCCACAGAGCAGAGCTGGGAGCAGGGGAAGATCAGCTCAGAGCTGTCTTGGATTCTCATTCACCCTCTTGCCATACAATGGCTCACCTTTTTATTTCTTGATAGACAGACGGACAGAAAGATGATATATAGATACATAGATGACAAATGCTGAGAGTCAGTGATATTTGAAGTAAACTCCTTATTTAACCTCTAGAATAAAAGCTTCTCTTTCCACCAAGAACAATCATGGCCATCAGAAGAGTCATACCAACTGTTCCATTTAGGAGAAGGTACCGGGGTGGCTAGGTGGCGCAGTGAGTAGAGCGCTGGCCCTGGAGTCAGAAGGACCTGAGTTCGGATCCAGCCTCAAACTCTTAACCCACACAAACAAAAACCTAGCTGTGTGACCTTGGGCAAGTTACTTAACCCCAATTGCCCTAAAGGGGCGGCTAGGTGGTGCAGTGAGTAAGAGCACCAGCCTTGGAGTTGGGATGACCCAAGATCAAATCTGGCCTCAGAAAATGAGCACCCACGCATAAATAATGACTAGCTGTGTAACCTTGAGCAAGTTACTTAACCCTAATTGCTTAAAAAAAAAAAAAGGTACCAAGACCAGCCCTTTGATTTCCTAGTTGCATGTTTAATTAATCAAAGTCAGACCAAACACTGGAGTGTGAAAGCTATGGAAGGATAACAAAAGCACAGCTTGTAAAAAGAACTGAGTGAGGCAGATGACCCATCTCGGAGCAGGCTGGCAGCAGAAGGCTTTGCCAGTGACTTTGGAGAAGCCCACCATTTCCCCAACATTCTTTGTCTGTATTTCTATAAGCTCAGAAACCATGACCAGTTGATTCTAATTCTAGAACACAAGGAAATTAAACTGTCTTTCTGAGGCTCATCTGTTCATGACCAGCCCTCCCTGAATTATCCTGCTTGAACCCTTTTCTTTGGGCCTAAAAACCTTTGCTCTCTGGCTGACCTCGACCTAGGTTTGGTCAGTTCACTTCAGCTCAGAAAAAGCACCATAGTATTTTGTCCTTTAAACATGCTTGATGACAGACCCTGATGGTAATATTGCTGGGAACGTTTTTGATGAGTACTCATTTTTATTTTTGTCAGAGAAAACAGAAGAAAATTATCTTCCACTACCCAAAGATGCCTGTGAAATGCTGTATATATAAAAATTGGACTCAAAGCTGATTTCCCTTGCTGTGGAGTGTGGGTAGAAGTTTGTAGCAGGGATGCTGGTTCAAGTACTCCCATGATCACTCAAGGAAACCCAATCAGTTTGGGGAAAAGGAGGCTTTCCTAGAGCTTGAAGGCTCTAGGAATGAAAAATTGATAGTTTAGATGAATAAATGGATGGATGGATGGGTGAGTGGACATACAAACAGCTATAGATATGTATATAGAGATAGATAGATGAGATGATAGAGAGTATGCACTTAATACATGTTTATCGACTGGATGACTAATAAAAATAGCAACAACCTCCCTGGATTATTGAGGATTATTGAAAAAGAAAACACATGCATGTGAGACCAATAGATTTAATGTGGCTCTGTAAACCTTACAATTATGTTACAATGATGCTCATCCTATCATTACATCTCTCTCCCTCTCAAAGTATGGTGTATTTACTTACCTGTGAACATCTCCTATTCCCCTGTAGAGGGTAAACTCCAGAGGGCAGAAATGGCCTCACTTTCCCTTTTGCATCCCCCATCCCCAGTGAGGTCCTGGGTAGGCACATAGACACAATCAGTAAATGTTTGTTAAGTTGACTTGTGTGCCAGATAATGATGGGAAGTTTTCTTTAAGCTACAAAGGAGATTTATAGGCTCAAATTAATTTAAGAATGAACTGGCTCCCCAATAGATAAGTGGTCAAAGGATATGAACAGATGCTTCTCAAAAGAAGAATTGCAAGGGGCAGCTAGGTGGCGCAGTGAGTAGAGTGCCAGCCCTGGAGTCAGAAGGATCTGAGTTCAGATCCGGCCTCAGACACTTAAACACAGACAAACAAAAACCTAGCTGTGTGACCTTGGGCAAGTTACTTAATCCCAATTGCCCTCCAAAAAAAAAAAAAAAGAAGAATTGCAAAGTGCACACAACCATATATAAATCATTATTAACAAGAGAAAATGTAAATAAAAAAGCCCTGAGCTTTCACCTCATACTATGCAAATTGGCCAAGATGGCAAACAATGACAATAGTCCACATTAAGAAGGTTGTGGAAAGAGGGCCACACTAGCACACTAGCACTTTGTTGGTGGGGCTGTGAAATGGTACAACCATTTTGGAAAATAATTAGGAATGATTCAAACGAAATGACTAAAACATCCAGAGACTTTATTACTAGCTTATACCCCAAGGAAGCACTTGATAAGGAAAAAAATGATCCCCACATATTCTAAAATATTTATAGCAGCATTTTTGAGATAGCAAAGAATTGGAAGCAAAGTAGATTCCCATCAATCGGGGAATGGCTAACCAAATCATGGTACATGCATGTAATGGATGTGCCTTCTGTGCTATAAGAAATTATGTATGTGGTTAATACAGAGAAGCCTTGAAAGATTGATTTGAACTGATTCAGAATGAAGAAAGCAGAACCAAGGGGAAAATATACATAGTTAACTACTACCATGTAAATGGAAAGAGCAACCACTCACTGACACATGCAAACTGAATGTAACAAAATCTTAAAGATCAAGAAAGACTCCATTGAAGAGATGGAAAAACACACTTGACTCCCCCTTTACAAAAGTGGGAGGTGCACAAGCATCACACAGGACACTTGTTTTCAAACATATAAAAAAATCTTTTTCAATGGTTCAATCAAGTTGTGCTGATTTTTTTTCCTCTCAAAAAAATAATATTAGCTATATGGGATGGTTTTTGGAAGGGGAGGGAGAGAGGGAGAGATACTTAGGATAATGATAATGATGTAAGAAATAGGAACAGTAATAATTTATTTTTTAAAATAACTGACTTTTTCCCCTTTCTGCTTCTTCTCTAGAAAAGGAAGAAAACAGGAGAGGGAGAGGGAGATGGGGGGAGGGGGAGGGGAGGGAGAGAGAGGGGGGGAGGAGGGGAGAGGGGAAGGAGAGGAGAGGAGAGGGGAGGGGAGGGGAGAAAGGGGAGGGAGCTCAAGATCAGATGATACTCATACTTAAAGAGCCCAGGAAGGAATGATGGATGGTCTCAGTTGCTTTGGGTAAAGATCCAGCTCTGGACTCTAGAAAAAAGCACTAAGATTTGTGTGGCTTAATTTTGTGCAAATCACCCTGCTGGCTCTCTCAGAAATCTCCCTGCTCCTTTAAAAGCCCAAACTACTCTGAAGCTATCTTGTGTTTGTTTTCAAAGACTTCTGGTCAAGTACAGGACGATGGGGTGTGTGTGTGTGTGTGTGTGTGTGTGTGTGTGTGTGTGTGTGTGTGTGTGTGTGTGTGAGTGTGTGTGCTTGTGTGCATGTCCACATGTGCCCAGCAATGCAAACAAGAGACGAGCTCTCCATTTGGGCTAGGATGGAGAAGAAGTGAGAAGCCGCTGCTGCCACCAGGCAGAAAATCTGCTCGCTTTGTGTGTGCCAGTTAATTACGACCCTTCAGAGGCGCCGCCGAAGGATAAGGCGAGCTGCATAAATTTAGCTGTAATCCAGGCAGGCAAAACTAATTTGCAGGGGCTGGCCTTATCTGGCGGCTGCAGCTTTCTCAGAAAATTAACCTTGGATATTTGGGCCCAATTCAGAAAGTGTTTGATTTTTTTTCCTTCCCTGCTCAGCATAAGAGAATTTTCAATTCAATACAATACCTGACTTCTAAGCGGTGCCATGAATGCTGTAGGCAGTTCAGAGTTATTACTGACAAGCCAGAATGTATATTTTCTATATATACATAGAGATGATTGTCCTTCACGCCCATTATCCTGCCTCCTTACACGTGCATCGGAGGGTTTATCGGTATATGTAGAGGGGGTTTCTTTGGATTAAGAGGAAGATGCAACTCATTTTAATGTACTTAGAAAAATTCATCAAAGTTCATTGCAGAATAAGTCATGCAGAGTGACTTGTTCATTCCCGTGGAAATGAAGAAATCCCCATAAAAATAGAAGTTTAATGAAGTGTTGGAGCCGAGGCCGCCTGTCATTGCAATTACTCCTGATTGAGCATCTTCCTAGGGCCCTCACTCTTAATTGCTCTTAGTCAGCACAATTAAAAGTTTCCCTTGGCTTTCACTTGCTTGCACCAGGCCCCAGGAGAAAGATCCTGCTGCCCAGGGTGACCACAGCAGCCAGAGGAGGAGCGCCCCCCCAGCTCCCAACAGATAATGACAAAGGGGCTTCTGCTACACCTGACCATTTCTGATCTGTCCAATTACCAATGATCTCTCTCTCCCTCTCTCTCTCTCTGCGTTTATTTGTGCCAGTGAATGAAGCATTAATCAGAGCTTGCTATGGCCAGTGCCCCACACTAAGCAAAACACACACGCAAAATGATCCTGGCTCTCAGACCACTCACATTCTATAGTAAATGAATGACCATTATCCATTTTTCTATAGAATGTGAGCCACTGGAAGGCAGGCAGGGACTGCCATCTTCACCCTTATACCCCACAGTTCCATGCAGAAGGGAGCTTCTCAAGGAAAGTTTTTGAAATTGAATTGTTGGATTGCACCTACCTGCTGACTACTTCTCAGTCTTGCCTCCTCCTCTGGAATCCAGTATCCTGTGGCTTTCTGAAGGGAGTGGCTGACCTCGAAGCAGAAAACCTTCTTCTCCATATCCCTCTTGTCCACTGCCAATTATAGATTCACTCAGTTGAATTTTGGCAGGAAGTCAGTTATCATAAGGACCATGAAATTGATGATTACCAGTTTTTCCGGAGTTTGTTAAGATGAGTCTGAAATACAGATGGCTGTAATGACCCACTAGCCCTTTCTATAGTGAAGATTCCCCAACCTAGAAAACATTTGGTGATGACTTCGATTTGGACCAGCAGAATTTTCCTCACATGTGCTCAATAGCAGAACTAAATGCTATGGATATTTATAGTTATACCCCAGAGAACAAAATTAGATAGCACTAAGAATCATACATAATACATAAAGTCTTAAGCCATATTTTATGTGAACTGAAAAATTTAAGAAACACTGAGTGAACTATGGAAATCTTTAACTAGAGAAAGTTTCATAATACATGATAATCTCATTTTCAAACGCACAGTAGGTTAGTGAAGATTTAACAGACAAGAAAACATTAAAACCATAAACTCTACAGGATTGGACTGCATTTCCCATTCAAAGAAAATCTAGAAAAACTCATTTCAGAAAGCATTTGAAGATCACTAAGAAATAAAATATTGGGGCGGCTAGGTGGTGCAGTGAGTATGAGCGCTGGCCTTGGAGTTGGGACGAACTGAGATCGAATCCGGCCTCAGAAAATGAACACCCACACACAAATAATGACTGGCCATGTAACCTTGAGCAAGTTACTTAACCCCAATTGCTTTAAAAAAAAAAAAGAAATAAGATATTGCTACAGATTCAAGTAGACCATGGCTTTCTAATATGGGAAGCCCAAGGGAGGGAAAGAGGGATGGAGAAAGACAGACAGATAGACAGAGGGAAATATGGAAGCCTGATCTAGATGTGGCTCATTCTATAGTTCATTCACTCTGTTTTCCCTCCAGCTATTTCTTATATTCAGCAGCTTCCAAAGCAATTATTCAGAATAAACATGCTGAAATCCAAGATCAGTCAAAAAGTCGATGAAAAAGGCCCCATTCTTTGTCTTTAGGCCATTCCCCCACGTGCTCCAATACTCCAATCTATCTTTGATCTGGTTATTGTGGGAAATTCCTCTAACCACCAAGATCGCAGCCTATTCATTCCTTCCCATCCTATGTTATTCCAGACCAGGACTGCTGGACAGAAAGCTGGCATGGGGCATCACAGTGGATAATGTGCTAAGCCTGGAGTCAAAAAGATTGGATTTAAATCTGACCTCAGACACTTGTAAGCTGTATGACCCTGAGCAAGTCACTTAACCTTTGCCTCAGTTTCCCCATTTATAAAATGAGGTTAATAACAGCACCAATCTTATAGGGTTGTTATAAGGATCAAATGATGTAATATTTACAGTGTAGTGCAGCATCTGGCACATAGTAGGCACTTATGATGCAAAGAAAGGCATCCATGCCCTTTGGTCACTGCCAGCATAAGAGTGTATGTCCATCTTTTCTTCTTCCAAATGCTATGCCAGATAAAGTTTCATCATTTGAGTTAATCTGTGGTAGCATCTACCCTTTTGTACTCTGAGAAGCATTTCCATACCCTAGACAAAATTTCATTCCTCTTCTATTGAAAAGAGATCATTCACAGCTTCCAACTTATAAACAATATTTTGATTCATTTCTAGGCTGCAATAGGCTTTTTGGAACCTGTTTGGGGGATAACCAGAATGCTCCCTACCAAGATGGGATGCTCAAAAAAACCACTTATTTCTTTATGTCTGGCAGCTCAAAACCACACATAACTCCCCTGACATCAGTGGAGTACAGGTGACTGGAACAACACCAGATGTTACAAGTCATGCAAATAGAGTTCCAACACTACCAAGTCTATAGAAAATGTTCCTGTTTCACAATGCCTGGCTTTGTGGATGCTTAATAAATGCCTATGGACTGATGATTTTGCTTGCCAGCTTCACAGAAACATGGCCAAAAGCATTCCCCAAAAGACAGGTGGTCAAGGGATATGAACAGTTTTGCAAAAGAGAATTGTAAACATTTATAACCATAGGAAAGAATGACCTGGATCACTAATAATGAGAGAAATGAAAACTGAAGCAACCCTGAGTTCATCTACCCCCATCAAAACCAGAAAGATGATGAAAGACAAGAATCTTCAAGGTTGGATGGATTGAGGGAATAATACAGCTGGTGCATTGTTGGTGTAGCTGTGAAATGGCTAGTGGCAATCATTTTCAAAATATAAAACTGGAATTATGCACATAAAGTAACTAAAATGCACTTACCTTTCCACTACTGGGCTTATACCCCAAGGAAGTTATTAAGAAGAAAATCCTGATCCACCCCAAAATATTGATAGCAGCACTTTGTGTGATAGCAAAGAGATAGAAACAAAGCAGTTCCCATTGCTTGTGGAATGGTTAAACAAATTGGTGTGCATGAATTTAGTGGATTTTTGTAATTCCAGATGAAAAGAGGCACATGGAAGGATTTACATGAACTAAAGCAGAAACAAGACAGCAATCTACATTGTAACTACAAAAATCATCAAAATAAAAATCACCAGAGACCTGACAGTGAACAACTGCAGAATCACAAAGAGCAAGCAGGAACCCAAAGAAGCAGAAGACCCCCCCCCCCAACTCCTTGCAGAGGAGTGACATCACAGGAGTGGTACATTGTATATTTTTGTAAGTTTTTTAATGTATCAGTCTTGTTCTTTTCCTCTCCCCATTTTTATTTTTTGTATTTTTTCTTTAAAAATATTCTTTGTTATATGGGGTGGATCTCTGGTAAGGGAGCAGAAAGGATAATGAGAGAAAATTAGGTGATATAAAAACAAAAGATATCAATGACATTTTTAAAGATCAATGGGAATAAATAAACTTTATAATCATTTTTTTTTAAAGAATGACCTTGGGACTGCTAGGTAGCACAGTGAATAGAGCACCGGCCCTGGAGTCAGGAGGACCTGAGTTCAAATCAGGCCTCAGACACTTAACACAAAAACTAGCCATGTGACCTCGGGCAGGTCACTTAACCCCAACTGCTCTCCAGAAAGCAAAAAAAAAAAGACCTTAATTAAATTTTACAGAAAGACACAGAAAACTCTCCCCCTGTCATCCCTCTTCCTTTAGAAGATGCTGTCCATCTCCCTCATGCTGCCATTCCAAGGCTTACAGCTGGAGGTAGCTCCCAGGTCCTGTTTGCCAGATTCTCTCTTTGTCTTAGAGAGCCAGTGCTTTCAGAAGCAGACAGTGAATGAAGTTGGTGACCCAGGTGTGGCCGCCCGGGGAAGCTGGACTTGGGTTAGGTCCTTACTTTACACAGTCAGAAATGTATCGTATCAGCTCTCCCAGAGGTGACCGAGTTAACATTAAATAAATGCATAACAGATGGACCTGGAACCAATGAGTCTGTCTGTTCATTTATCCTGAAATACCACTGCCAAACACACTGGAATACTCCTGTGCTGTCTGCTCAGAGAAGCCTCTTCTCAGTTGGGAGATGTCTGCTTGGGAAGCCGGATCCCTATCAGAAGGTCACTCGGTGAATACAAAGTCAGAGAAGAGGGGGTGGGACAATATTTAAAGGACTGTCATGAACTAGGATAAAGCAACGCCTTCATCTCCCTTCATCTGGGCCATGAGGCCCTGCACCTTCTTAATTGTCCTTGGCAATACCATGATGGGAGCTGGAACCACCTTCTAGCTGTTTGAAATGGGGAGAGGAGACTAATGCTTCCTCCTTCCTTCTCTTGCTGATCCACACAGGGACTCAAAGGGTCATTTTAACAGGGCTGTTGTTGTTGAATCATTTTTCAATCATGTCTGACTCCTCATAAAACTGTTTGGGGTCATGCTTTGGGGTTTGGGGGTTTCCTGGCAAAGATACTATAGTGGGTTGGCATTTCCTTCTCCAGTTCATTTTACAGATGAGGAAACTGAGGCCAACAGAGTTAAGTGACTTGCCCGGGTCCACAGCTAGTAAGTGTCTAAGGCCAGATTTGAACTCATGAAGATGAGTCTTCCTGACTCCAGGCCCAGCCCTCTATGCACTATGGCACCACCTAACTGCCCTGACAGGGCTGAGGGGGGAAGTTCTCTGACTAACAGGAAAGATCATCTGATTTCAAACTAACTGCCCTTGGGAAAGAGAAACAGGGCACTGACCTTCACACCTCCCAGAGTCTGGAATGGGGAAGGTGCCCGGTGTAGCCTCCAGTGGTCAAAGGGAAGGATCTGGTCCTCATGGGGAGAAAAATTATATGGCCTGGATGGAAAAGAAGCCCAGGGCAGGACTTCACAGTCAGGGATTTGGGGCTATCCTTTGCTCAGTCTTTATCCCTCTTTCTAGCCAAGTTTGACTTGGTTTCTCTCCCTCTCTCTTCCTCCCCCCCCTTTCTCCTTCCCTCCCTCTCTGTCTCTGTCTGTCTGTCTCTCCCTCTCCCCATCTCTCTCTCTCTCTCTCTCTCTCTCTCTCTCTCTCTCTCTCTCTGTCTCTTTCTCTCTCTCTCTGTTCCTCCCTCCCTCCCCCTAGGTCTAACCCATGTACTACAGAATGTTTAAAGGAGCCAGAATAGGCCTCAGAGCCCATTCAGTCCAAGCCTCTCATTTTAAACCTGAGAAAACAAAGGTGCAGAGAAGGTATTTGCCCAAGAACAAACAGGTAGGAGGCATTAAAGACAAGATCTGAACCCAGGTCCCTGATTCCCAAGACTGTCAAGAGTCCATTTTTTTTAAACACTAAGGAATGCTCGTGTCTAATTCCATATACATTCACAGATAAAGCCCACACAAACAAAAGCTGCTTGGGACCCTCCACAATAGTTAAGCATGTAGAGTGACCCTTGGACCAAAGAGTAATGGGTGGGGCCTCTGGGACTGAGTGCACAGGCCAAGCTGGAGAAGACTTCACTGGCCCTTCTCTGACTGGCTGTTTCCAGTGAGACAAGAGAGTCAGTGCTACAAGGGAAGAGGCCTCAGCCTCTCCCCATCCAAAGCCAGCATGTGACCCAAGGATATGGGCCCTGAGTCTTTGCTTCAGCATCTGCTTTTTCATTTTAGCTGAAAGAAACTGTGGGTTTCAGAGCAGCCTTAGAGCAAGCCACCCACAGATCCAGGAGAGTGGTCCTTGCTGGGGGTTTTCGGTCCAACTTTGAGGCCACTAGGAATGAGGAATAAATATCAGACCTAACTCATCAGTGGACAAGCACTCATTCAGCAGAGATGCCCCCATGTTAGGATCAACACTATATTGAAACTTCATTAAGCCTGGGACTTCTTCCTAGAGACCACGGTGATCTAGAGAAGCGTGTGCCCCTAAGGTGGGGATGGGGATGGGGAGGGAGAATGTCCGGCCTTTGGCACTTACGGCATCCGCAAAGCCAACAGAACTTTTCTAAAAGTTAATCAATGTAAATTTGGTCAGTAGAACTGGGGTTACTGGCAGCAAGCTGTGGGAGAAACCACTTTGAAATTGGGGTTCAATCTGATAGTGTTATAGAGATACCCCTCACCAACTCTAGGGCTAGAGTAAGGCCAGAGAAGACACTGATATATTAATGCAAGCATTTTTCCCCTGGGAGTTCCCCTCGCCAAGGAAACTTCAAGTGCAATCTCTGTCCTTAAAGGGAGTTTTTTAACTAAATAAGGAATTTCCCTTAATGATCAATGTACTTGTTGGTCCTTGTGAAATTCTCATTCATTCATTCATTCATTATTTCTCTCTCTCACCAAATCTGCATTATTACTACTGCTCTTACCTTGCACTGAATCTCCTACCTCCATGCCTTTGCATAGGTTGTGTCCCATGCCTAGAAGGCTCTCCCTCCTCATCTGTTCCTCTTGGAATCTTTGGTCTCCTTCAACCCTGACTTCAAGTGCAGGTTTCTGTGCAAGGCTCCTCCTTCATATTCTGTATCTACCTATAGATATCTATGTTATCTTCCATAGAATGTAAGCACCTAAAGGGCAGGGATTGTCTGACTTTTATCTCAGCCCTCCCAGTGCCTGGCACATAAATGCTGATCAATGATGAGTTCATTGACACAGGTGTTGAGCAAGGTCCTGTGTAAGGTCCTAAGCAAACAAGATAGGAAAATTCCAGAGCACTTACTGACACAGTGACCCACCAGCCAGCTGAAGATCTAGGTTTCTGGGGCCCTGCTATGAATGCCAGCAACAGCATTTGCTAAAAACAAGTTCTCCAGCCAGGCCTTTTCAGAGGCTGCATTTGCAAAGATCTCTCATCCAGCATTCCTCCATGCTGCTAGGGCATGAAAGAAGTTAAGACTAATGCGATATCTATGTTATCCACTACCAAGTGGAGACATTCTCATTTCGCCCAAGGTAGAATTCTGCAATGTAAGCCAGCGATCCATTGCTAAATCCAATCCCAACTGTTTAATTAATTTATGTGTACAATTTAATGATATTTAATTTGGTATGCACATGTGAGATGGAGCGCGCTTATCCTTTCCCAAAGAGTATCTGAGACCGAGTACCAAAAATGCCCGAGACTTTATTTTTCCTGCAGATACAACTACCACAAGCTTTCTAAACGAATCTTGTTTCCATCCATTAGGCAGTGGGGTTTTCCCTTGGAAATCCAAAATAAACAATCAGTCATTGACACACGAAAGGTAGACAACAGTAACCGTTTCCTTCCTGCACCTTGCTTGGTGGGATGTTCCTAACACACATTACAGAGTCGGTGGAACCTCTGGATTTGAGAGTGTAGGGACCTCAGAGGCATCCAGTCTAGTCTTCCACACTCGGAACCCAATCAACAATACACCTGACAAGGGGAAGCTCCATCTCAGACCTTGACTGCTCCTCCCCTTCTCAGGCAAAGTCCTAGAAAAATGTGTCCCACTCACAGCTTCCCCATCCTCTCTGCTTACTCACCCCTCACCCCTCGCATCCTCCTCATTTCCCACCTCATTATCCAACTGAAATTGCCCTCTCCAAAATTACCAACCATCCCTTAACTGCCCAGTCAGATTAGTTTTTCTCAGCGCTAATCCAACTCCATCTATTTGCTTCATTTGACACCCATCCTGAATAACCTCTCCTCTCTGGGTTACTCTCATCCTGTTTGAGGCTTCTCCTATGCAGCTGACCACTCCTTCTTAGACTCCTTGCTGCTTAATCACCCCTATCAGGCCTCCTAACTGTGGGTGCTCCCCAGGACTCTGTCCTATGCCCTCTTCTCTTCAGCTGGCCATTCTGAGCTCCCAAAGAAAAACTGTTACCAAGGGCACCATCACAAACTGCCACCTATCCCCAAATTCATACCCCTTAAAATGCTGATCAATATCCTAATTGTCAGTATGTGGAGTCCTAGGTTTATAATTTTAAAAGGACTTCAGAGGTCATCTAGTGCAGCTCCTTTATTTTATCAATGAAAAAATGGAGATCCAATGAGAAGGAAAGTGACTTGACCCAATGTCATTCAGGGAATAAGATCAAATTAAATAGTCTGTGTAAATTGGTCTGCAAACCTAGGGAGGCAGTTGCTATAAAGAGGCAGTCAGGAACTGAATCCAGACCTGGTGTGGTCACCCCTTAGAATGTGCCTCACTCTGGACAAACTAATCACATGGGACATTCCATCTCTTACTGCCACGCCTGAGGACTGTCCCCTTCCCTCCTCACCTCTGCCCTCCACCTGGTACAGAGTAGGCATTTTATAAATGTTGGCTGACTGACTGACCTCTGCCTCTTACAATATAGAGCTGCTCTCAGATCTTTGCCTAGATATCACCCTCTCTCCAAGAAGCCTTTCTTGATCCTGCCAGTTGCCAGGACCTTGGCTTCCAAAACATCTTCTGTCTATTGGGATCCATTGATTTGTGTAAATGATGTCTACTATGATGGAATGTTAAATCCTTGGGACCAATCACTACCTCAGTTCTGTCCTTGTATCCCAATCACCTAGCACAGAGCCTGGTATATAGAAACACATGTACGTATGCATATATGTATGTATGTATACAAAGTATGTGCATTTATAGCATATATATATACACATATGAGAGAGAAAGGGAGAAAGATGGAGAGAAAGAAAGGAAAAACAGGAGGGATGGAGAAAGAGGAGAGGAGAGGGGAGTGGGGAGGGGAGAGGAGGGGAGGGAAGGGTGTTATGGGAATGGGAATTTAAGATCTTTCCTGCCCCTAGGCCCTTTGATAGGCTTAAGTGCACCTGGAGCCTGTAGTCTTGGTTTTCAAGAATGCCCACAGCTTGGTGCTCTGTGATTGGCCAGTGGGTCAAGAGGGTTGTGACATTCTTTGAGCCAGGAGAAAGCTATATAAATCCTGATGTGGGGCTTTGTTTTGGAGCTCACTTTGAGAAGTGTTGTGTGATTTGACCAGAGGAGACTCTGGGCAGCTGTTCAGCCTGCTAGCTTTGAAAATCCAGATGTTGGTGCTTCCCTCTCTGGTAACTGTGACTAGGTATGGATGTAATGGTCAGAGAGTTGGAGGCCTGTCTGCTGAAATGTTTCTCTGTCTGCTTGTAACTTCTGTATGTATACTCTGAAGTTCGGGGTGCTGACTTTTTCCCCTGAACTAGGTAAATAATATGTTTGATTGATTAAAGCAAGATTGTTAACCCATTTTGAGTTGCTTTCATTTAGAAAAGCAGACCTAAGAACCTGTGTTGGCAGCCACCCTGGGTATGGTGGGGTGCTTGCTGCTACAGAGGGAAGAGGAGGGGAGAGGGAGGGGGAAGGAAAGGGGGAATGGAGATGAGAGGAGGGAAGGGGAGGGGAGGGAAAGGGGAGAGGAGAGGAGAGGAGGAAAGGGAGGAAGGAGAGAGAGAGAGAGAGAAGGGGAAAAGGCAGAGAGAGAAAGAGGAAGAGAGAGGGAGGGGGAAAGAGACAGAGAGGACCTGTGACTTCGTTGGCATAGAGGGCTCCCCAACCTTGACACCCTTCACTGGTGCAGATAACCAGCTGCTCTATACCTTATAATCTCAAAGGTTTCCTGGACACACAGAAGTTGGTGGCTGCCCCACCCCAAGGGTCCCACAGAGAGCATGTGTAGAAATAAGAATTGAGTGTAGATCTCCCAGACCCCAAGTTGAGACCTTTAACCGCTAGTGCACATAGACACACAGTAGGTACTTGATAAAGGTTCAATGGTTGATTGAATCGATTGATTCTGATAAGATGCTTCTATAAATCACATCCCTTAGGGAAATCCAATTCTGATGAGCCAGTAGACCATAGCCCAGGCTATGCCCAGCTCAAATACTGGCAGCCAGGGCCTCAGAGGCTGGTTAGTTACAAAGTAGAGAAGCCCTCTCCCCCTCCAGCCCCCAAATGATGCCAACATACTTCTCTGAAGAGCAGGTTATAATTAACCTGGCTCTCTGGTGTGGCTTGGAGCACATCATCCATGTTCAGGCGGGTGGCACACGTCCAAACACAGAATGCGCCTCTGCAAACGTCGGGTCTTGTCAGCCAGCCAGCGACTGCCTACATGCCACTGCTGAGAGTAATCGCCGCAGGGATGTGGTTGGGTTTTCTACCCTCCCGCTATTGGGCTGTCTCCCTCACGTGTATTTTGATTCTCTTCAGAAGTCTCTGAAGATGATGAAAAAAAAAATCCACACGCCCAATGCCATGGATTGTTATCACCTGAGATAATGTGTGGAGAAAGCCTGAGACACCTCGGAGCAGGAGGAACATCCGCTCTGGCTGCTGTTCTCCCCGTCTCATCCGCCTCTGGAGAAGTCTTTGGGCAGTGATGTGTCTCAGCCCAGCTCCAAAAGACCAGAGGTGTGTTAGCCGGGGATCCTCCGCGCCGGCGGGCGGGAGCCCGGGCAGCCCGCTGTGGGTGGGGGGTTGAAGCAGGGGCCCCAGAACACTGGCTGGTGATTGGCCAAGAGTCTCTTCACGTGCATTTTCATGTGCAGCGAAGAAGAGAAGGCGAAACCTAGAAGCAGGGGCACCTACCCTCAGGACAGGACCAGCAAGTGCTTTGAATTCCAATTGCATTTCCTCAAGGCTTTTCATCACTTTTGCCATCAGGACTCATTCCCCAAATTTGCCTATTAACTTATCAATTTGTATTTCGCCTCTTTTAGTAGACTATAAATGCCTTTTAGCTTTGCTTTTGTCCCCGCCCCCCCAAGCCTAGGGCCAGCGGGGGTGGCGCCCTAGGGCGTATAGCGCTGGATTTGGAGTCAATCTGACCTCAGATACTTCCTGGCTGTGTGACCCCGCTCAAGTCACTCAGCCCTGTTGACCTTAGTTTCCTCGGCTGTAAAATAATCTAGGAAATGGCAAATACTTGCCAGGAGAACCCCAAATGGGGTCAGGGAGAGCTGAATATTTCTGCAAATGACTGGCCCAGCCCAGTGCTGCCATGTAATAGGTGTCTAATAAATGCTTAGTAAATTCAACTTTTCCCATAGGTCGTTTCAAGGAAGTGAAGGCCAACATCAGCTCTCTCTTGCAGTGTACGGACTCACAACGCACGCACGCGCCCATACACGCCCAGCCAGCCAGATGGGATACCTGCCACCACAAACATGTCACCTGGGCCTTAGTAAGACGGCTCTAATCGCTGGTCATCGAATCACTCTGTTGCAGAAAGTCCCTCTCCTGAGAGGTTTTCTTGGTTAAACCGGGGACAGGAGAAGCTTCTGCGGCTGCTCCTTCCAGTCCAGAACGAATCAAGGTAAGGCACCTTGTGCCTCAGTCCATGGGTCCACGGGATGGAGTTCAGGAGGATGTTTAATCTCGACCAATCCGCTCCTTTGTTGGTATCAAACATGAATAACGTGCTGAGAATTTGTGCTGGAAATAATGGGGCCGAGCGGGAATCCTGGAGGAGGATACTTTGTATCTTCTCCAGTGTAAAGGCTGTCTGCATGCGGAGGGAATGGAAACAGCATCTCCCTCCAGCAGCTGAAGAACCTCGCGGATCCCAACAGTGCCCATGCGTTGTCTTCTTACGGGAGCTCTACATTCTTCAAGAAGTCCGCAACGCTATCAAAGCATCAGCCTTGACTCTTTCCAGGGAGCGTGAATTGAAACTTCCCACTTTTGAAATATTAAGCCTACATCTGCACAATTCACAATAATGGAGAGAAAATAGAGGATTTTTGGCCAAACCTGTGTCGCTGGGCAGAGCCGCAGAGAGAGCACGGGACCTGGAATGGGGAAAACCTGAGTTCCAATCTCAGCTCAGATGGCTCTTACCTGTGCTAGGCTGGGCAGAATCACTTATCCTCTTCCTGCTGCTGTTTCATCTGTAAGGGGGGGGGGGTGACAATAGCACCTGCTTCCTGGTTTGCCCTCTTCAAACCGCCAAATAAAAATGAATTAAGAAGACAAAACAAGGGGTTGCTAGGTGGCAAAGTGGATAGACCACTGTCCCTGGAGTCAGGAGGACTTGAGTTCAAATATCACCTCAGATACTTAACACTTACTAGCAGTGTGACCTGGGGCAAGTCACTTAACCCCAATTGCCCTACCTTCCCCCGGAAAGAAAACAAAGGACAAACAGCAACATGTTGTCTTCCTCCATTAGAGTGTAAGGTCCATGAGGGCAGGGATTACCTGTTTGTTTTCATGTTTGTATCCCCAGAACTCAGCCCAATGTTGGGCACAAGCTTAATGGCTGCTGGTTGACTGACCACCCGCTGAGACAGAGTTGGCTTCCCACCCAGGGGACCATGGAGGCCTCCTTGAGATAGGCCCCAAACCTCTGCCTCCAAGCCCTCTCCCACCTCCATCAGGCCTGTGCTGCCAAGGCCCCCAGCTCTAATCCTTGGGGACAATGAGTGCATTCTCTTCTCCCCCCCCCCCCTTCCCCAGGATGCCTGCCTCCCTTCACCATCCCAACCTTCCATCCCAGGCGTCCCCCGGTGAGAAACCAAAGAGCTGGCCTGCCTGCCCCCATTTCATCATGTCATAAATTTATTATCAGCTCCCCAACCAATCAGTCAGAAACATGTATTATATGCTTAGTACATGCTAGGCACTGTGTTAAGTCCTGGGAATTTGAAGGCGAATTTTTCTTGATCTCCAAGGAAATACCATTACATACATGGATATGTACAAAATAGATACAGGTTAATTGGGGGGGAAAGGCAACAAAAATTAGGGGGACAGGACACAACAGGTCAGCTAAATGGCACTAATACCAATTTCTCATCATTCTGTGTGCTTTTGCTCTCTCCCTACCCCAGAACAGGGGACCTAGGACCCTTGCTTATCAATACATCACTGATTCTTCAAGGTCCATCAAATTCCTTTAGGAATCTGATGTGGGGAGTGGTGGAGAGATCACCAACTCTGGAGCCAACTGGGATGGCATCCTGTCTGGGGTGCTCATGACCTGGGTGATGGGAACAGTCCCTGACTGCACTCTGTGGGCATCACTCTCCTGACAGCCTCTAACCTTGTGGACTGGCCAATTAAAAGGATATTTATGTCCTTTGAAGGCCCACTCTCAGGTTTCTGCTCTCTGGGCAGTCTGGCTACCCATAGGAAGAGAAGATGGAGAAGTGAACAGGGGAGCCTGCTTGGTAGGATAGGGGGAGGTGCACCATACTGCCACTGTGGCAAGATCACTTCATGACCTGTTCAAGAGTTACTGTTCTCTAATTTTGTCATAATGGTCAAACCCTCCATTATCAGGTAGGGTCATAAAAGAGTAGCCCAACAAAAGGAAAACTTCTTTCCCCTTAGGTTAATACAATATTATATGTATATGTGCATATATATGTATGTTTGTCTAAGGCAAACAAGACTGTTCTCACATTTTATTACATTATGTTATTTTTCATTAAAACTGGCATGTCACAAAGATCAAATCATAGCAATGAGCTCATAACAACTGTGAAAACTTTAAATGTCAGCCCTTCTATGACAGTAATTGCTTAATGATGAATACCTCACCAAACATAGGGGGATGGGATGAATGTAATACAAGTCAGATGCACATAAAATCCATAGTCTATTTCATAAATTACCCCAAACTTAATGGGTATACATCACAGGAATTTTTAAAAAAAGATTACGAAAAGAAATACAAGCCATGGCCTAGCAGCCTAAGCTCTGGGCTTATACATATTGAAATCCATCTTGGAAATATCTACCAAAATTCATTCACTCCTTTTCTTATGTTGTTCCAAACCACAAGTTGCCCTGGGAAATCTCAAAACATTGTATTGGTTAGGTCTCTCTAGGTGTGGGTGAAAAGATCCCCAAAACCTAGAGAAGCTCTAAGTGCTAGAATTGCATGTTAGGTACAGGACAGCTTTTATTCACCCCACAGGAAATGCAGAAACACACAAAAGGACGCCCAGTGAAATCCTCCCTCTGGTGAATCCCACCTTTCCCATGGTCCTCCAGAGCATTAGCCTGTGCTCTTGAATTCCCTTGTAGGAATCAGGTTTGGGGCTGGGAAGAACAGCACACATTTATACATCACTCCAAAGGTTGCTAAAATTGTAGACAGATTAACTTATTTATCCTCACAACAACCCTGTGAGGTAGGTGATATAATTTTACAATGAAAAGAAGGGAATAGAAACTTTTAGAGCATCTATGATAATGCAGGCACTAAGCACTTCACAAATGTCATCTCATGTGATCTTCACACAATCCAAGGAAGTAGGCACTATCATCACCATTTTACAGATGAGGAGACTGAGGCTTGCCTGGGTTCTTCCTGACTGCAAGCCCAGTGTTCTTTCCCACTGTACCATGGAGCTGCATATACAGCTAATCCCTGCAGAGACTCACCTAGGCAACGCGACCTAATGGTGCCAACCTGAGAATTCTTCTGGAGGAGCAGCGAGCTCGTAGTTGAACAGGCCATAAAGTCCCTCTCCCGCCAGGCCCACCTTGTCCAAATAATTCTCCACCAGAGCAGAGCGGGGTCTTATATGGGGTATTGTGGCTTTAGTACCTTGAGGTTCTGGCTCCTCTCCTCATCCCACCTTCTCAGCTTTACTCCAGAAGAGGGAGAAGGGAGGAGGAGGAGGAAAGAACAGACTTTGCCAACAACCCCCTCTGGATAAACCCAGCACACAATGTTGGCTCTGCCCCCAATAGACTGCACCCACCAGTACATCCCTATTCAATCTCTAGGGAGTCCAGGATGGGTCACTGGTCCTTTTCATGCCCCCAGTCATAGAAGCACCGATTTGGAAGGGACCCAGCAGCCATCTGGTCCACCCTGTCCCTGAAAGAACAGCTCCACAACACAAGCCCAGCCAATGGCCATCTGGCATTGTAATGTTGTCTAACCTAAATGCTTGAAAATTGCCGAGGAAGAGGATGCCACCGCCTTCCAAGACACCCCGTTCTCCTTCTGTGCCGCTCTGATTGCCAGGCAGCTCTGCACATTAAGCTTAAATTGCAGCATCTACACTCCTGACAATCCTCCTGGGTACTCTCTAGCTTATTCTGTACCATTGAGAAATGAACACAATATTCGACGTGTGGTCTGAAGAGAGCAGAGGCCATCACCTCTGTCTTCCCAGAAGCCCCACCTCTCTCAATGCAGGGACAATGAACTGTTTGGATCACTCTGCTGACTCCTGCTGAGCTCCTGGTCCACTAAAGCCCCTGCAGAACTTGGCAAGTTGATTTCTTGAGCCCAAACATAAGACTTTACATTCATCCCTGCTGTGTTTCATCTCAGTCACTGCAGCCCAATATTCTCGCCTGTCAAATGGGTGTTAGTGCTTCCTCCCAGCTTTGTGATTTACATCTCAGGGCATGGCAGAGTCTCAAACCAGGGCTCACCTCTCTGTAAACTCACTGAGGTAATCAGGGGAACTCCTGGGTTAACTATCTCTGTGTGTGTGTACGGATACATATATGTGTATGTAGTGTGTGTGTGTATACATGTGGGTCTATGTGTATATGTGTATATATTCATACACACATACATACATACAACTACATATATATATATGCACATAGATATGTGAGTGTATTTAATATAACTCTGGTTGAATTTAACTGAGCCATAAGAACCCTAACACTCAAGGTATACACACACCTCCGACTACATCATTCTCCTTAGTAAAGATGTACGTAAATCAGTAAACAGCTTTCATACTATTCATATTCTCCCAACTTCATTCATCCAGAAGCTGTCATTTATAGCCTGACTTAATAAATGGCAAAAATAACTTAGGAAGTAAATAAATAAATAACCCAGTTTCCCAGATTTTCCAATTATCTCTGCCTTAGAGCACACATCTTTCTTCCTAGGCTCCTTGTAACCCTCATTTGGTTCTCATTTGGCAAGCATAAAATGCTGGGTTTGGGCATTTGCTTTATTGATTTAAGCTAACTACTTCTATGAAAACAAAGTATGCTCTCAGTTTGAGCCCAATATCTGTAAGTGAATTGTCTTAGCAAGAATTCCGAGGGCTGTGAGTGAAAAATGCCCTTCTTCATGGGAAAAGCTCTACCCAAATATATGACCCAGCCTGGACCCCAGCGGAAATTAACTCCTGGCCCCCAGAACTATTTGTCTCCTTCCTCAAGTTCCCAACCAAAGTCTTCCTCTCTCCATCAATTCCTGCCTTTATACCAGGGGATGTCAATAGATATATGTAGGTTTACTTAAACAGCCTTGCCTCCCAGTTCCTCCATCTCATTTCCTATGACTTACTCCTTCCCTGCAACATGGTCACGCCTGGGGATCACATCTTTGATTTTAGCTGCACACACACACACACACACACACACACACACACACACACACCACTCCATACCCCCAACCAGGGCCCTATTACCATGATCAACTATTTGGCAATCCCAATCTCTAACCATGTCTTCCATCCATTCCCATCCATTCTGTTTCTCTCAAGTCCTTCACACTTCTCCTAGGGCCATTCCTCATCCTCCCCCATGATCCCTCCATCCCTCAGGGCTCCCCCAGGCCATCACTTCCCTGGATGTTCAGCCTGAGCTATACATGCTGTCCTCTATCCTCGAATTCCTTTGCCCCCTTATCAAGCAAAGCCACTCAGCCCTGAATGGCTCCAACCCTCTGCGTTCTCCATTACTACTCCTGGGCTGCTGAATAGAGCTGGGAGAAACCTAGGTTGCCTGATCTCTACTGACAGGCTTCTATTTTGCCTTCCCCACTCCTGGGATGTTTCAGCCAAGATGGACACTCAGGCTCTCTGCTGCCCAGGACCAGCCCAGCCAGACGAGGAGGGACAGGAAGCTCCATGCCATGGTTTTGCAGAACTGTTCCTCGACTTCTCTTGTCATACTGTGAGCTGAGGGGCAGCAACCTTGGCTTTGGTCATTGTGTGGTAAGAAACACTGGCACTAGCTCCACTGGCCTTTGGATATGCAGGAGCCATGAGAAAAGGCAGTGGGCCCCCTCCATCTGCATAAACAATATCAGTTTCATAAGGTTCAGAACTGTAATCGGCATTCCATGAGAGACATGGAGAGAAAAACCCCTATCAATTAGCATGATGCAGCCGCATCGGTAAGTGTGGTTAATGAATTCCTCCTTTGGAGGTCCAAGTCAGATTTATTTATTCTGCCTGGCTAACAAAGCTCGTTAGCCTTTGTGTGGTAAAAATATCATCACTCACTCTTGCTTTCACATTGAACTTAGCCTCAGAACTGTAGTTGACGGTCTTGTCAATAGGCCAGGCCACGAAGGTCCCCCAGGACCGGCCTCTTGGCCCTGCAAAGAGGCCGCCAGGCACACAAACGTGTCCCTGCAGCCCACAGCATCAGTGCCCCATTTCCCAGGTGATGCCGGTGCCTCCTGCAGCCTGGCCAGAGCCAGGCGAGGCCACAGGGGTCCTTGGGGTCTTGTGATGTCCCCCACCCTGCATTTTCCACCAGCTGCTGGTGGCTGCTGGTCACACCCCCTCCAGGGAGCTGCCTCCCTCTGTTCCCCGATTCCTTTGGGGATGCCTGCTCAGAGCTCTCTTGATTCAGACAGCCTGGCTTGCATTCACGGACCCTGCAGGAAAGAGCTGCCTCATATACACAGACAGAAGCATCTCCATTTGCCTTGCTGTCATTGCTTCTGGCTGGCATCTTCTCTACAGGATTCAGTGGTCTGGTTTGGGATCAGTGGAAGACTCTATCTCCCCACCAGGACTGCTTCCTTGTAAGGGGTGGCTATTGTCCCTGTGGAATGGGTGTAGAGATGTGCAAGACAGGACTTTCTGTGAAGTAAACAGCCTCCTGCAGGCTTTGTCAGTCACCAGGGGCTGATCAGCAGGACCTTACTAGGCACCAGGCCCTGCACTGGGTGCTGGGCATACAAAGGCAAGAATAAAATCATGCTTGCAACAAAGAGTTTCCCTCTGCTCTGTGGCAACCACACTCCCGTCTCTAGGCCCAGATATAGGTGGTGGCTGCTTGCACCTCATTTTATTTGGTTTTTTTTCATTGTTTTTATTTATTTTATTCTGAGTTTAAGAAATAAAACTGGCATTTCCAGAACACAGTAGAATAGGGGGGAAGGATGACTTCACACAAAACTGTAAAAACCCAGACCGGAACATGGGGGGATGTCTTGACTTGCATGAGCTTTGGGCTGAAGTGAGGCCAAGCTGCACAAGGTCGCTAGCCTCACAATCTCCTACAGGGTCTCCGAAGTCCAGGGGCAGGACAAGGCAGGGTGCATCCTCCAAGTCTGACCAAGCTCTCAGTGCTCCACAAGCCTATCTTAGCCGCTCTCATGGCATCCTCCCATGCTGCTGGGAGAAGCCTTCACCAGTGCGGGTAGACACCCCTACATCACCCACAGACATGAGACCCAGCAGTCCATCAGAGTAGCCCATCTGCACAGAGGGCCTGGCCAAGAGCATGATGGGGCTTCTTGGAGCAGCTGTGATGACTGAGTGTCAGGGAGACACGCAAAGCCAATGAGCGGGGGGGGGGGGGTTGGTTCTGCTTGATGCACCCCATGATGTCAGTACACACCAAAGGGATACAAGGTGCTTAGAGTAGGGGGGTGGGGCTGGGGGTGAGCACAGGCACAAAGTGTATACCTGAAAGCCTCCAATTTCCACCTAGTGGGCAATTTCCTTTAATGGATAATTCAGAGGGAGGCACGTTGGGCTCATGGGTCATCAGATGACTGTAGCAGATGAGAGGAAAGACATCATATAAACTATATCATGTGTCTACTGACTACCCCAGTGCCTCAGTGTCTCCATCTGACAAAAAGAACTACAACCTTCCAGCTCCTCCTATAAAGAGATGCTTGGAGGACTGATCCTTGGTCTAGGCTGGCCCCAGGGCATCGGAGCCCTCAGGACGAGCAGATTGTAGCTGCAGCTCCAGCTCCAGGGCAGGGTCCCAAGGCCCTGGGCTATTTCTCAGCCATCTCCCCGCCCACCCTTCCCTGTGGTCCCTCTGGCCTTCTAGCTCTAGCTCGGAGAGAGTTAGCATTCCCATCCCTCTTAAGGACATACTCACCAGTCGCCCTGTGGCTCCAAGCACCATTTCTCCAACGTCCCTGATGAAAACACCCCACTCCTCTCACTGTCTTTCCCTATTGGAATGTAAGGTCTCTGAGGGTAAGGACTGCCTTGGCTGCTTCTATGTGTATCCACAGAGCTTAGCACAGGGGTTGGGACATAATAGAAGTTTAATAAGTGCTTTTTCCTTCACTCATGCCCACTCCAAGGCCAGCCCTCTAGCTTAACTCTGCAGCCTCTTGGGCTGTGAGAATAGGCTGCAGTCTCTTTCTGATGGTGACTGGCACAGAAATTATAGCCTAAAAGATATCTTCTAAATGCTGTGTGGCTGGACATGGGGCATCCTGCTGCACGTGTGCCTACAGAATGCCTCTCTGGGCTCCAAGGATCTGGAATCTCGAGGACAGGAATGCTCCCTCCAGCGCTGCACAAGACAACCCATTCATCACATCTGGACCACTGGTGTCCTCCCGCTGGCTCACCGCAGCCCATCTGCCCAGTGTCCTCTGGCAGCCTTGCTCACTTCTTCAGGACATCGCCAAGATGACCTTGGCAGAACCAACAGTCTGACCAGTTGTCACTCCTTGCATTCACCACAGCCTAGCCCATCTTCCCCCATCACTTTGTTTCTTTGATGAAATATGTTGTTCCAATCCTTTTCCAGAGTTCTTTCTTTGTTATTGGTCACACTGAGAGTGGCCAAAGTTCATACCAATAGCAAGAAGTGGGAGTAGGATTTGAACCAAGGTGTGTCTGTCTGGCCAGCTCTCTCCACCATATCTCACTGCCTCCTAAAATATATTCACACCCACAATTCTCATCTCTAAGGGAAAGGTGTTTCTTCGCAGACAGACTTTTCAGTGGACATCAGGACCCTGCTGTGTCCATAGCAGGTCAAACAGGCCAGAGAGTGAAAGGTAAAGTGAATGAAGTGGAATGATGAGTGGGTAAAAAGTGAGCCCAGAGGGGCGGAGCCAAGATGGCGGAGTAGAAACAGCTTGTCCAAGCCTCTCTGCCCCCAGATTCCCCACAAACTATGTAAAAAAGGAATCTGAACAACTTCTGGAGCCCCAGCACCCACAGAACGACACAGAGAAGCTAACCTCCCGCTGAGGACAGCCCAGCAGCCCTGCAGGAAGGACCAGCGCAGCGGTCTGGGAGCCGGCAGCGCGCAGAGCGCAGGAGCCGAGCCGAGCCCAGGTCCACGTGAGCCGAGGTTTTAGCCCCAGGGCGGCAGGGCCAGCAGCCAGCTGGAGGAACCCCAGAACACCAGGAGCTGTGGCGACTCCAGAATTATCAACATAGACATGCCTAGGACAAAGTAAGAGGTTAGTGTCCTATGGACTTTGGGACCTGTATTTGGGGAATGCGTCAGCTCCCTCCCCTGGGGGCTAGAACAGCTGAGGAGACACGCCATTTTGTAGTTTTCAGAGGCAGCTCCGGCTCCCAGCCTCAAATCGTGGGGAGATCCAGCGATCAGTCTTGGGGGGTAATCGCTCTTGCTTTAACCTCCCTGGATCTGGATTGTGATCTAGGGTGGAAGTTGTGGGTGGGTTTACAGCTTGCCAGAAACGGAAGTTGCCCCCCACACGTTCGGGACGAAAATTCCTCTATCTGGCCTTAAAGCCATAGTGTGGCAACAAGCCCAAAAGTCAAGCAATTAAGTGGCAACATGCCAAGGCAAAGGAAACAGAAAAATGCAACCCTAGACTCCTATTTTGGGGGCATAGAGCGGGAAAAGGACTGTGAGGTCAGAAGTCCTGCTCCAAAAGCTCCAGGGGAAAACATGAGCAGGTTGCAGGACATAGAGGACCTTAAGAAGGACTTTAAAAATCAAATCAGAGAAGTGAAGGAAAAATTAGAAAGAGAAATGAGAAGGATGCAGGAAAAGTATGAAATGAGGGTCAACAGCCTGACTGAGGAAAACAACACCTTAAAAAATAGACTAACTCAAATAGCAAAGGAGGCCCAAAAGGGCAATGAGGAGAAGAATGCCTTAAAAAGTCGAATTTGCCAGATGGAAAAAGAATCTCAAAAGTTCACTGAGGAGATTCATTCCTTCAGAGTTAGACTGGAGCAAAATGGAAGCTAATGACTTTATGAGAAATCAAGATGCTGTTAAGCAGATCCAAACAAACGAAAGATTAGAAGGCAATGTGAAATATCTCATGGGAAAAACCACTGACCTGGAAAATAGATCCAGGAGAGACAATTTAAAAATTATTGGACTACCTGAAAGCCATGATCAAGAAAGAACCTAGAAATCACCCTTCAAGAAATTCTCAAGGAAAACTGCCCTGATGTTTTAGACCCAGAGGGCAAAATAGAGGCTGAAAGAATCCACAGATCACCTCCTGAAAAAGATCCCAAAAAGAAAACTCCCAGAAATATTATAGCCAGGTTCCAGAATCCCCAGATCAAGGAGAAAATACTAAAAGCAGCCAGGAAGAAACAATTTCAATATTGTGGAAACACAATGAGAATAGCCCAGGACCTGGCAGCTTCTACACTGAGGGATCAAAAGGCATGGAATATGATATTCCAGAGGGCAAAAGAACTGGGAATGAACCCAAGGGTCACCTACCCAGCAAAACTGAGTATTTTGTTTCAGGGGAAAATATGGTCATTCAGTGGAATAGAGGACTTTCAAGCATTCTTGAGGAAAAAACCAGAGTTGAATAGAAAATTTGACATCTAGACACAAGAAGTAAGAGATGCCTGAGAAGGTAATCAGGGAAAAGAAATCAAAAGGAACTTATCAAAGTTGAACTATTTACATTCCTATATGGAAAAGTAATATCTGTGACTGATGATATCTTTCTCACTATGAAAATAATGGAAGAAGGGGGTGTGGTCATATGAATACATATGTGAATGTGTGTGTATATGGTTACAATTATATATGGATAGAGGGCATAGGTTGAATTTGTTGGGAAGGGAGAATACTCAAGGGATGAAATTATGAGGTGAGAGAGGAAAGTGGCAAGAGGAGATGGGGAGAGACATGGTAGGGTAAACTATCTCATGTAGGGAAGTGGTTGCAAAGGAGGGGGAGAATAAGGAAGGCTAAAAAGGCAAAACCACATTCACATTGAATTTGGTTCAGGGAGAAAATGACATACATACTAAATGGGATATCTCAGCCTGCAGCAGGATAGGGGGAAGGGGGATGAGAGGAGGGATGATGGATGGGAGGGCATCCTTGGGGTGAAGGGAGGTTGGAAGTACCCACTATAGAAGAGGGACAGGATCATGTAGGGAATGGACCAGGTGGGGGGTGGGATGAGTGGGAGGGAATTATAAGCAGCCTTGTACAATATATCTACCATGATAATGTTTTGCATAGCTAGACATGTACAACATATACTGAATTACTTATCTCCCAAGAAGGAATGGGTGACAAGGGAGGAAGGAAATGGATCTGAAATTTGAGGTCGTAACATTAGATGTTTCAAAGATATATAAATACTATTATTAATACTCTTTTGCCTATAATTGGGAGATAAGATGTGCAGGAATTGGGACACAAAGATTCATCTTCCTCTAATGGAAAAGTCGATGGGGGTATGGGAGAAGGTATGGGAGAGAGCAGATTGGAGGAAGCGATATCTTGTGGGACTGCTATTCAGGGAGGCTGGGTAGGGGAATAATGGGGGGGAAATGATTGTAACTCAAAATCTGGCGGAAATGAATGATGTAAAACAGAAGTTAATAAAACATTTGTTTAAAAAAATTAAAAAATAAAAAAAAAAAGTGAGCCCAGAGTGAAAGCTGCATCAGCCCGAATGTCCTATCTCCTTGGTATCACACAAACTTTCAATGTGATGCCCAACCCCATGCAAAGAATGGGGGAAAGCAGGAAGGAAAAAACTACATGAGCCCCAGGATCACTGGAAGCGATCAGCAAATGTTAATTAGGGGCTGCTGACAAGCAGCTTCTTAAAGTGGAGCTAATAGTCCAGTAATGGGCAGTTCTGATAATGGCCATGGCACCATTTGGCAGCTGGATTCCGCAGCAGAAGGACAGCTGCCCAGGGGAGTCTTTTGCTTTGTTTAAACTCTTGAGTTGGAGTGAAGTATTCTCAACATGCTGGAAGGGAATTGGTAGGTTCTGGCTAAGGACAAGGTGGGCACTGTGGAGTGCCATTCCTCAGGAAAGCCAAGAAGCTTTTTGCCAGTAGGCTGGAGCCAGACCCTCAGCTAGGCTGGAGTTTTCTCCAAGTCTTCTGCCCCAGGGGTCTCTGGAATTAATTATGCTAATCACCTTTTTAGTATATAGGGCTAGTCCTAATTCTTTAAATCATCTTAGCTAAATCAACTTCCTTCTTAAACACAATGAAGCACAAAGTGGGATTCTGGTCTAATTCAAGTGTAATAACAAGGCAATAAAGCCATGAAGTAGAAGTGACTGACCAGGCAGACCCTTGGGCCTGAGCTTGCCCCTCATGGTCTTAGGTGAGTTTGCCCTGCCACAGGCTGCTGGCATTCAAGGCCACCGGAACACGTCCAACCCAGATGGACATTCAGACATCTTCTGTGCCACATCTTCTCTAGAGTAACCATCAGCATGATTGGCTCGTGGGCCATTCCAAGAAAGTTTACAAGCGCAGAATCTGGGCATCTGGTCCTTTCTTGCCAATGGCTTTTCCTATTCTGGGCCATGTTCCTTCAAGCAGAATAAAAGGGGAGGATGCAGCAACAGCTTCCTCTCCCCTGGCACTGCTAAGGGAGCAGGGGGGTAAAGGAGGACGGGGTCACGAGGGATCAGTCTGAAGAGCCTGGCCAAGCCACAGTCACTCTATTGGCGTATTGGACTT
This sequence comes from Gymnobelideus leadbeateri, assembly GCA_011680675.1. Taxonomy (NCBI): domain Eukaryota; kingdom Metazoa; phylum Chordata; class Mammalia; order Diprotodontia; family Petauridae; genus Gymnobelideus; species Gymnobelideus leadbeateri. Next base: position 46,309 of record WOXC01001185.1, on the reverse strand, counting down.
GTAAGATTCCTTCTGGCTCTGAACTTATAATCCTATGGGACCGAGGGCACAGCTTCTTCTGGAGGTTGGTGATCCCAGGATATTGACCTTCTTCACACCAAAGGCCAAAGTTTGTTCTCTAATGACAAACATAGCAAATGGGAAGGTAGCCACACAACAGGAAAGAAAGTGCACCGAGCAATGCTGAGCCGTGCCATTGTTTGTCCTTTGTGGCCCCTCTGAAGCTAGCGGCAAGAAAGGCAGGAACTTTGAGCCCTGTGCTCCTCAGTCAGCTACAGGATGGATGGAAGAAATGAACAAACAAATCCTGTGTGTGTGTGTGTGTGTGTGTGTGTGTGTGAGCACACGCTCACAATGCACACACAAGGAAATAAACAGAATCTCCAAACTTGATGGTGCCTCCCCATTTACAAAGACTCACACCATACCTCTGAACAGGAAGCAGCCCCTCCAAAGCTGATGTGATAACATAACATATAGCTGACTTTGGCAAACGGTGCCAACAGACTTAAGTCTGTCAAGCATTTTACATGTGTTATTTCATTGGATCCTCGGTCATCCTCAGAGGTAACTGCCATTTTTAAAAAAATTAAACAAATGCTTTATTAACTTCTGGTTTACATCATTCATTTCCACCAGATTATGAGTTACATTTTCCCCCATTTTTCCCTACCCACCACCCCAGAATAGCAGTCCCACTAGATATCCCCTCATCCAATCTGCTCTCTCCCATATCTTCTCCCATACCCCCCTCGACTTTGCCATTAGGGCAAGGTGAATCTCTGAGCCCCAATGCCTGGACATCTTATGAAACATTTAATTTTAAAACTTCGATTTTCAGATCCATTCCCTTCCTCCCTTGTCACCCACTCCCTCTGAGAAGATAAGCAATTCAGTATGTGTTGTACATATATAGCTATGCAAAACATTACCATAGTAGATATATTGTAAAAGACTGCTTATATTTCCCTCCCACCCGTCTCACCTCCCACCTGGTCCATTCCCTACTTTGATCCTATCCTTCTTTGATAGTGGGTACTTCCAACCACCCCTCCCCCCAGAATGCCCTCCCCTCTATCATCCCCCCTCTCATCCTCCTTTCCCCTACTCAGGAGAGTGAGTGAGGGTAAGATATTCCATTTAGTATGTATGTGATTCTCTCCTTGAGCCAACTTCAATGAGAATATGCTTTTGCCCTTTTGCCTTCCTATTCTTCCCCTCCCCTGTAACTACTTCCCCTTGCCTCTTCTACATGAGATAGTTTACCCTACCCTGTCTCTCTCCATCTCCTCTTGCCACTTTCCTCTCTCACCTCTTGACTTCACCCCTTAAGAATCATCCCTTCCTTGGGGCGGCTAAGTGGCACAGTGAGCAGAGCGCCGGGCCCGGAGCCAGAAGGACCCGAGCTCGGATCTGGCCCCAGACATCCAACACACAAACAAAAACCCAGCCATGTGACCCTGGGCAAGTCACCCAAGCCCAACTGCCTTCCAAAAAAAAAAGAATCATCCCTTCCCATCAAATTCAACCTGTGCCCTCTATCCATGTATATCTGTGAACATATGCCATGTACCCTTCTTCAATTATTTTCATAATGAGAAAGGTTTCATCAAACACAGTTATTGTTTTTCCATATAGGAATGTAAATAGTCCAACTTTGATAAGTTCCTTTTGATTTCTTTTTCTTGATTACCTTCTCAAGCATCTCTTGCTTCTTGTGTCTGAATGTCAAATTTTCTATTCAACTCTGGTTTTTTCATCAAGAACGCTTGAAAGTCCTCTATTCCACTGAATGACCATATTTTCCCCTGAAACAAGATACTCAGTTTTGCTGGGTAGGTGACCCTTGGGTTCATTCCCAGCTCTTTTGCCCTCTGGAATATCATATTCCATGTCCTTCGATCCCTCAGTGTAGAAGCTGCCAGGTCCTGGGCTATTCTGATTGTGTTTCCACAATATTGAAATTGTTTCTTCCTGGCTGCTTGTAGTATTTTCTCCTTGATCTGGGGATTCTGGAACCTGGCTATAATATTCCTAGGAGTTTTCTTTTTGGGATCTTTTTCAGGAGGCGATTGGTGGATTCTTTCAATCTCTATTTCCCCCACTGGGTCTAAAACATCAGGGCAATTTTCCTTGAGAATTTCTTTAAGGATGATTTCTAGGTTCTTTCTTTGATCATGGCTTTCAGGTAGTCCAATAATTTTTAAATTATCTCTCCTGGATCTATTCTCCAGGTCAGTGGTTTTTCCCATGAGATATTTCACATTGCCTTCTATTCTTTCATTTGTTTGGATCTGTTTAATAGTATCTTGATTTCTCATAAAGTCACTAGCTTCCATTTGCTCCAGTCTAACTCTGAAGGAATGAATCTCCTCAGTGAGCTTTTGAGATTCTTTTTCAATCTGGCAAATTCGACTTTTTAAGGCATTCTTCTCCTCATTACCTTTCTGAGCCTCTTTTGCCATTTGAGTTAGTCTATTTTTTAAGGTGTTATTTTCCTCAGTCAGGCTGTTGACTGTCATTTCATACTTTTCTTGCATCTTTTTCATGCCTAGAAAGCTTTCCCCCTTGCTTCTGCCTCTGAGAACCAAGTTTCTTTTAAGGCTGAGGCGAAATACTTCTACACGGAGCCTCTCCTCCTCAAAAGGGCCTCCCTCTTAAAAAAGGATTTCTTTATTATGTGAGGAATGTATTGAATCAACCAGCCAGGCACCCTTCCCCCACTCAGTCTGGTTGAATAAGTCGTCAGAGGCTTACATTACATGCACCAAAAGCCTGTTGGTATCAGTTGAGAGGCTTGATCCTGCCCTGTATGGCTTCTATAAAACCAAGAAATGTTTGAAAATGAGGGCTGGATCTAATTGCAAGCCATCCAGGAGAAGATCCAGCAAAGACCTTGAACAGGTGTCATCTGGAGGAAGAAAAGCAGGGGAGAAGCCACCTGTGGGGACCAAGGGAGGCAGGACCTTGTGTACTTCAGAGCCAAAGGATTTGAACTTTTCAGTCCTACTCCTAGAAGGAGCTCTGGGAAAACTGCGTTGGGAGCCAAGGACAAACCAAACTCACAAAGCAAAGGCAGCTTTGGGATTCTACAAGGAGCCCCGCAGAAAGCTGAATCACGCCAAGGAGGAGTTTCATTAACGCCTGACAAAGGAAGACAAAGACTTCTGGCAACTGGGTTCTGAAGGCAGTCCCCCTCTGGCGAGCTCCCACACCTATACCCACCTTCCCCCAGGCTTCATATGTGCTTGTGGGAAAGTGTGTCACAGGCTGGGTTGATGGTTTGTTTTTTTTTGGGGGGGAGGGGGGTTGTACCAATTCTTTTTACTCTACTGCCTGTGGAAATATCCCTTTTCTAAAAGCTAAGCCTGGTAGACTCATTGATATAGCTGAGAATAATAGGAGAGTGCACCCTAAGGAGGGCTCATGAGCAGCAGTACTGGAAAGGTCCTCGCAGGCACCTAGGGTTAGCCCAAGAACATTGAGGGCAGATGGAGCTCTGGGGGTCCAGCCTGCCAGTCCCAGTTAAGGATGGGGGAGTAGCGGCAGAGAATGCACCCCACCCACTTCCTAGACAGTCTCCTCCATCCAATAGACTCCTTGATGGCAGGCACTGTCTCATTTTTGTCTTTATATCTTCAGGACCTGATAAAACCTCTGGCATTCAGTAGGTACTAAATAAGTGCTTGTCCACTGATCACCATGATTTCATCAGTATAAGGAGCTCTCGGTGAGGAAATACCCTCTTCCAATCGATGCTGTCCCTGCTCCCATTACTTATAGTCAGAGAGCTTCCTGAAGCAGCAAGTGCAGGCAGGTAAAAGGCGAAGGGTCATGGAGCCAGGTAGAGTTGGAGGGGAGGCTGGAACCCAAGCCTCCTTGACTCCACACATCTTGACACAGCACCTTGGTCACCAGCAGCAGCAGCCACAGTATTAATACATCCTTACTGTTTCTTGTGTTTGGGTCCTAAAACTGCCTACTTTTATCAGCACACTTGCTACTTTCGATGAAAAGGTCCAATATCTCACATCATAAAAGCAAAGGGGTGGAAGCCACCTAGTCCAGGGCCATCCCTTGATATTAAGGGGAAAATGAATGGTGCTAGAAATAAGAATACGAGGGGGGAGGCTGAGACCAAAGTCCATGAGAGGTGTGGGAGGAGCTGGGACCAAAGCCGAAAAGTTAAGATGCCAAAGACCATGAAGCAAATATGGCTTTTGGCTTTGAACTTGTTTTCACTGCTAACATCCTAGACAGACAGCGCCCAGCAGACTAAGGCATTGATCAGGAGGCCATGATTAGAGTTTTGTGAGGCGGATGATGTGATGATGTCAGAAGCATTTTCATTAAAGTGGCGAGCACACGCATGTCTGTGTGCGTGTCTGTGTGTGTTCACATATGTAAATAAGCCTCCTGGACATTTCTGGAGTCAGGGAATGCTCTCCATGGTCCCAGCAATGGGACATGAGGGTCTGTATGAGGTGGAAAGGTTACTATTTAGTGTGACTCTGGACCTTACACAAGCAGCCCTTCTCTCCTGTGACCCCTCCTCTCCTGCGACCCCTCCATGGAGCCCCAGAAGGCCAAGCAACATCGTGGCTGTGTGCTTCAGTACAGAGGGAAGGAAAGTGCCCATGGGGGCACGCGCACACGCACACGCACACACACACACACACACACACACACACACACACACACACACACACCACAGCCTATCTGTGTTACACTGGTGAAAAAGTTATGTTCCCATGAGAAATATTAACTTTGCCACCAGGAAATCCAGCCTCCAATCCTTGTGCACACATCAGAACCCACTAGGAGGGTTAATTTAACATTTTCAGCAAAAGCAATTTCCAGCTTTTTTAAATAAGATGCACCCTGAGACTTACTACAATGAATGGTTTTCAATTCCCTGCTCTTCCCAGGCACAGGTCTTTGGCCAGAGTCAGAAGGCACAGCCGTAGCAGCTGGTCACACATCGGCCTTAATGAGAGTCCCCAGCCAGGGGCCACCCAGCTCCTGCTGGAAGCCCTGGACAAGCCTGTGAGCAGCCTTCAAAGACAAGGCAGTGGTCGTGGCTTCTGATCCACCTCAGCTCCTCTCCAGTGGAACAATCCCAGGCGGCCACAATGATGCTCACAGTGCAGACCCCTGCCCATCCCAGCGGCCATCTCCTCTGGAGCCTCTCTGATCCTCAGAATCCTGCCTAACACACAGTGCACAGAGCTGCTAAGGAGCAGTCACTCAGCAAGGTTCTCCCAGAACAAATGTCCAGAGAACTGTTTCAGAAGAGCTGGTAGCATGTTCATCTCCCTTCAGACACAGGATGGAACCAATGATGCGCTTCTCCCTGAGGGGGCCCTTCTCTGCAGAGGCTCAGGCTATGTTCCTAGGGCTGGGGCTGGGCCTGGGCCCTCAGCAGCTTTGGGACAGAGGGCCTCCGCTTTCTCTCCTCTTGACCTCTTACAATCTGCTTTCCAGACAAGCTCTCCAAAGTTCCTAACAATCCCCTATGGCCTTCTCTCAGACCTCATTCCCCTGGACCTCTCAGCAACCTTGGACACATCTGCTATCACTCTTCTCTCTAGGTTTCCCTCCTCTGTCTCCTTTGCTGGACCCTGCTCCACATCACACCCCTCCTCTAATCACAGGTGCCCCACACGGCTCTGTCCTGGGCCCTCCACCCTACTCCACTTGGCAATCTCTGCAGCCCTTGTGGATATGGGATCTGGATCCTGAGAATTCCCAAATCTGCCTAACGTGCTTTAGCCTCCCTGCCAACCAGGGGCTCCCAGGCCAACACCAAGGCTCCCAGATCCAACTGTCTGTCAGACACTTTGAATCCAACGCCCAGTGGATACCTTGGACTCAACATGGTCCAAATGGAACTCCCAATCTTTCTCCCTCACTCCCTCCCTCTGTCCCCATCCTCCATTCCCTATTGCTGTCAAAGATAACAACATCCTCCCAGGCCCCTGGGATCACAACTCAAGAGTCATTCTCAACTCCTCACTGCCCTGGGACCCCCTGAATAGGCCCCCTGCCCTATCTGTCCTCTGACACTGCCCCCACCCTGGGGCAGGCCCTCACCCCCACACATGGGCTCTTGTAAAAGCTGCCCACCTCAGCCTCTCCTCACTCAGGCCTCCACAAAGCAGTCAAAGTTATCTTCCCAGAGAACCAGTCCAGCCACATCACAAACACCCATTCAATAAACTCCAGTGGCTGCCTATTAAACCCAAGACCAAACACAAAATCCTCTATCTGGGTTCAAAGTCCTTCGTGACATACGCATACACACACACACACACACACAAACACACACACATTCATTCACACACTCACACTCTCATACACACACATTCATTCACACACACACACTCACACATTCATTCACACTCACACACACACTCACACTCTCATACACACACACTCACACACATGCATGTAGGCACATCCATCCTCTCTCTCATACACTAACACTCAGACACACACATTCACACACACATGCACATACACCCTCTCTCTCTTACACACTCATACACACACACATGCATGCACATAAACACTCTCACTCATGCACACACTCACATACACATTCACACACTCATGCACACATGCACCCTCTCTCTCTCACACACACACACACACACACACACTCACATGAACACACATATACACACCAGGGCTCCCCAGCACATGCTCTTCAGCCTAGGGACTCCCACCTCTCTGCCCCTCCATGCCCCAGCTCTGGCCATCTCTAGCTGTCCTCCAAGCCCAGAATGTCCCCTTCTCATCTCTGCCTTCTGGCTTCCCCGGCTTCCTGCCAGCCCCCAGTTAAATGCCATCCTTTACCAGGAGCCTTAATTCCTGTAACTCTCCTTTGTTTTCCATTTCCTCATTGTCTTGGCAGAGTTTGTACATGTCTGTTTGCTCTAGACTGTGAGCGTCAGGTTACAGCCTCCTGAGAGGTTCCCTGGGATAGAAGAAAGTGGCTTTCTGGAGAGATCTGGACCCAGGGCTGGTTTACAAGGCAGGCTCCCATCTCCATCCATTGTCACCTGGAGGAGCCCAGGCCCTCCTCCTCCCCAGCATCTCCCTGCCCTTGGCCTGGCTGGCAACCAGCCTGGAGCCCTCTCAGTGCCCAGGGTGCAGTGGCTCAGGAAGCCCAGGAGGGAGCAGGAGAGGGAGGACTTGGCAGCTGGGTTGATGCCAGCAAAGTTTCCGAAGCTCGAGTTGGCTGCCCCAGAAGTTCTGTGGGAACTTCCCGTGGCCAAATTATCTCCTTCATCTGGGCCTCATTTTAATAGAACGCTTTCAAGTCAGCTTGGCTGGAACCCTGCCGCTTCTGAAAAGGTGTTTTCTTCCCTCTCTGCCAATCTTTCTCCTCACCCCTCTATGTCCTGGGTAACTTATCAACATCAGCTTTCATGCCTTAAAAGTCTTCATTACCCAGAGCTGTTGATTATGTGAGATGTGACCCTCTCCCTCCTGTTTAGCATTTTTAATCAATGATTCCACAGAGCATCTCTTTGGGGAGGGAGGGGGGGTGGGGGAAGGGAGGGGGAGAATATTTTTTTTCATTCAGGGTCACACCAAGGCGACTTCTGTGAAATTCAATTAGAGCTGTAGAATAGTTCTCTGCAGATTTCATTACTTCCACAACAAACGGTAAGATCTTGAAAGGCACCCACCCTGGCTGGAGAGAGTTTATTAGCACTTTGTCAGAAAATGTCTTTTGTCTTGGGCGGATCAATCAAATCTGCTTCAACTGACAAATATCCTGGCCAGGTCTCAGTACCAAGGATGCAGGGCATGAGTGGCCCACCAACCCAAGTCCTTTGACCAATTATCTAACAAAATGGCAGAACCAACCCTGTCTATAACCAGAGACTCTCTGGGAAACACCTGCAAAATCCACCTTCCCTTGACCCAGCACCCACGAGAAATCCAGTGAGAAGTTTTCAGAACAGCAGCTAAGACGAGTTGAGAACAAGGAAACTTGAAAGAAAGTTCTGGAACTCTGACAAAATGTCACCCAGTCTCACAACCAAAGGGGATCTCAATGGCCACTCCTCCAACTAGTGAGCAAAGAGGAATTGTCTTTGGAATCTAGTACATGCCCTAGACGTTATCCAACCTTATTTATTCATTTGACAGATAAAGGTACTGAGGCTCAAAGGAATGAAACAGCATAGGTTACAAGTATCAGACCTGGGACTGTAACCCAGGGCCCCTAGCTCTCAATCCACAGACTCTGTCCCTCCATCCTTCACACACACACACACACACACACACACACACACACACACACACACACACCTTGAAAGGCCACCCAACCCAAGGCTGAAGACCTTCCTCTGAGGCAGGCATTATTGGAGAAAGAATTGGAACATCTCAGAGTTGGAAAGGCCCTTAGAGGCCATCTGGTCCCCACCAGGCCTGAACACAAATGCTCTCTATGACATCCTGACCAGAAATCCCCCAATTTTTGTTTAAAGACCTATAGTGATGAGAACCAAATAAAAATCACATTTTTCAAGCCCTGATGCCCTAAGTAAAGAGGACCATCTTCCAAAAGAAGAGTGATTGGAAGCATTTTGTGCAAAACCACAACACAGGTGAGATCATGACCAGAGCCCAGGGGGCTCCCCCAGAGGAGACAAGATTGTGTTCTCCATTCAGACTCAGACTTCATCTCCCCTGTGCCCTTCTATGACTATAGCATGAAGCTCTCCTTCCCTTGAGGACCCTTTTTGAATAAAGGAGTCTCCTCTAATGGGATACATGAGGGCTGAATTGAAGGTGGGCAGTGCCCTGCATCTCAGACCAGCTCCCAGAAGGAGAGTCAGTGGGCAGGGTCTCCCTGGCCAGCCCTTGTTGGGGCTCCCCTCTAATCTCTGCCTCTTTGAGGCCATCCCTGACAAAGCCAGCTGGCACTGATGGGAAGCCTCCACCAGGAGCTGAAGTGTGGAGAGGCAGGCTCTTTTGACCTTCTGTCTGAGGTTTCAGGCTGGTAGGGAAACATGGCACTAACAAGTTTAGAAAGAACAATCTTCATGCTCTGTCAAAACCCAAATCAAAGGTATTTAAATCAGCACCTACCACAGGATGCATCACAGGGGCTTGAAATGCCAGAAGGTGTGAATTGAACCCCAAGCCTAAGATGAAAGGAAAGGAAGACTAGCCCCAAAGTCCTATGCATCTTCCTTCCTCCCTTGGCCCCAGACCCTTCTCTACTGGCCCCTCCATGCACCAAAGCATCATGGACCCAGCAAGGGGAGGAAGCCGACAGCTCCTCACAGGCAGGAAGGTGCAGAGAACAGGTAAAAAGAGGGAGGAAGCCATGCCAGCATCTCAGCTGTTCCCTGAATACTCCCAGGAGTTCCAGGAGTTCCTGCTTAGCCTCTGGGCACCACAGTTCACATGACCATTGAGTTGGGGTTTGGTTTTGTTTGTTTTTTTGGTGGTTTATTTTTTTAAGAAATTTGCTTCATGAGCTCCTACTGGTAGTTTATTTTTATCACCAATCTCTCCTGAGAACCTTCCAGGCACAGCATCATTATTCTGGAGCCTGAACAGACCTCACAAACTCTACAGTCCAAAACTCCCAACCCACCCATCATACAGAAAGAGAAAATGAGGCTGGAAGAGGGGAATAATGTGCCCAAGGTCACCCAGGGAGTAGGAGGCAGAGCTGGGACTCAAGCGCAGGCTCCCCGCCCTGGACACAGCCCCCTTTGTACAAGGTTCATCTGTATTCCTTGGGGCTGCACTGAGGAGAGAGGAAGATGAAAGATCCTGTGTTCAAGGCCTTTGCTCCGGAGTTCTAGAAAGAAGCTGACTACATTACAAAGTAAACAGTTGTCATTAAGTGATGGCAGAGCTCATGGTCAACAGGGCCCAAGCTCCAGCTCTATCTCAGGTCCATGCTGTCCATGTGGCCATGGCCACTCACTTCATCATCTAAGTGCCCTTGGGCAGTCTCCTAACCCAAAGCAGCCTGGGGGAGATCTGTACTGGCACAGGGAGTTCCCTCTGCCAATGAAATTGCCAAGTGCCAAATGAGTATAACAGAAGATAGAAATTTAGAAGGAGCCATTCCCAATGGATGTTTGGGCACAGGAAGGTTTCAAGGTAGGGGGGCAGGTGGAGATTGTCTCTGGGCCTTGAAGAATCTGTAGCACTTAGACAACTATGCAGGGGCTTGGGAGGCATTCGCAAAAAGGTTAATGATCTCTCCAGGTAGAAGACACCTGTGAATACAGAGTGACAGGTAGGTTGGTAGGTTGGGTCCTTGAATGACAAGTTAAGGAGTCTGGCCTTCATCCTATAGACTATGGGAAAGAAGCCATCCCTGAAAGCAAAGGACAAGGCTAATGTGTGCAGAATGCTAGTGTAGAAAGATTTAGCAGCAGTTGTGTGGGATGGATTGGATGGGGAGGGCAAGAGGAAGGGATGCTGAAGGCCTGGACCAAGTCAGTGGAAACGAAAGAACCCATGATGTGGGCTGGCCCCAATTTCTCAATGAGGACACTAGGGCTGGGAAGGGTTGAGGTCTTCCTAAATTGGCCCAGCTACCATCTTAGCTAAGATTCAAACCAGTTCCTGTACTCATGATGCCACATGACACTGCATTACCAAAGCAGACTCCAGAGGAACTGGGAGATGTTTGGCTGTTAGAGGTTGAAGGGAAAACCTAGACCTAAAAATGGCTCCAAGGCTGGGCAATGGTGACATAATTAAAAGAAAGGGGGTAGTCTGGAGGAGAAGCCAAGGGAGAGCAGCTGGGGGAAGGTGATGAGTTTGAGGGGCTGGTGGGCACATCCAGGCAGAAGCACCCAGCAGGAAGCTCTAAGGACAGCCAAAAGGTTGTTCAGCAAAGACAGCGGAGGCTGCAAAGGCAGATTGGGGAGTTATCACCCAGGAGGGAGTGATGGCCTCATGGGACTGGCTGAGCTCTTCAAAGGAGAGAATGTGAAAGGAGGGAAGGGTGGAAGAAGGTGGATACTTTTAGTCCAGAGATTGTAATAAAGACACAGAAGGGAGACTGAGTTCATTATGTATGGCCTGCCTTCACTGTACAGAAGAAAATGAGGTCCTTTCCTCAGGCCAAGTTCAAGGAGTTTCAGGGTCAAATGGATTAGAAAAACCACAGCTGGGAAAACCGTGATCAAAGAAAGAATCTAGAAACCATCCTTCAAGAAATTCTCAAGGAAAATTGCCCAGGTGTTTTAGAACCAGAGGGCAAAATAGAGGTTGAAAGAATCCACCAATCACCTCCTGAAAAAGATCCCAAAAAGAAAACTCCCAGGAATATTATAGCCAGAATTCCCAGATCAAGGAGAGAATATTACAAGCAGCCAGGAAGAAACAATTTCAATATTGTGGAAACACAATCAGGATAACACAGGATCTGTCAGCTTCTACACTGAGGGATCAAAGGGCATGGAATATGATATTCTGCAGGTCAAAGGACCTGGGATTAAGGCCAAGAATCACCTACCCAGCAAAACTGAGTATCATGTTTCAGGGGAAAATTTGGTCATTCAGTGGAATAGAGGACTTTCAAGAATTCTTGAGGAAAAAACCAGAGTTGAATAGAAAATTTGACATTCAGATACAAGAAGCAAGAGATGCTTGAGAAGGTAAACAGGGAAAAGAAATCAAAAGGAACTTATCAAAGTTGAACTATTTACATTCCTACAGGGAAAAAACAATGACTGTAACTGATGAAACCTTTCTCAGTATGAAAATAGTTGAAGAAGTGTATATGGGCATATGAATACATATGTGAATGTGTGTATATATGTTTTCAGGTATACATAGATAGAGGACACAGGTTGAATTTAATAGGAAGGGATGATACTTAAAAGGTGAGGTTAAGAGGTGAGAGAGTAATGTGGTGAGGGGGAATGGGGAGAGACAATGGGGTGAACTGTCTCGTGTAGAGGAGGCAGGGGAAGGTGGTTGCAGGGGAGGGGAGGAAAAGGAAGGCAAAAAGGCAAAACCTCATTCTCATTGAATTTGGACCAGGGAGAGAATGACATGCATACTAAATAGGGTGTCCCACCCTACAGGAGTGTGGGGGGGAGGGGGATGGGAGAAGGTGGTGGAGGGGAGGGCGGGCTGGGGGGGAGGGAAGTTGGAAGCACCCACCTTTGAAAAGGGACAGGATCAAGGTGGGGAGTGGACCAGGTGGAAGGTGGGATGGGAGGGAAGGAAATATAGTCAGTCTTTTACAATATATCTACTGTGGTAATGTTTTGCATAGCTACACATGTACATCATATACTGAGTTGCTTATCTTCCTTTTAAAATCAAATTTTAAATATATATAAATATTATGATTAATAGTATTTTGCATATAATTGGGAGATAAGATGTGCAGGCAATGGGGCTCAGGGATTCACCTCGCCCTACTGGAAAAGTCAAAGGGGTATGGGAGAAGAGATGGGAGACAGCAGATTGGTTGAGGGGATATCCTGTATGACTGCTATTCTGGGCACGTGGGTAGGGAAAAATGGGGGGAAAATTGTAACTCAAAATATGACGGAAATGAATGATGTAAACCAGAAGTTAATAAAGCATTTGGAAAAAAAGAAAAGAAAAACCACAGCTGGGTTTGCAGGCTAAGAAATGGAGGGAGGAGTCAATGGTTGACCAAGACATGAGGGTCCAGGAGAAGTGAATGATGAGCATTTCTTGGTATTTATTAAGTATTATGTTTAGGGCTTAGAGAAAGCATGGCCAAGTAGATAAAGCCAAAAAAAGCCAGGAAAAGTGGGGTTCAGGACCCACCTCTGCCACATCTTGGCTGTGCAGCCCTGAGCCAGTCATTTAGGGTCCATGGCCAGAGGTCCTAAGGCTTCCAGGTGCAGAACCCATGCTGATTTTCCTTAGAGGAAAGGCCTGCTACAAAGTGAAATTAAATCACAGATAAATATTAAAGAAAAATCAAAGTTTAGCAGTAAATTAAATGGGCATACCCCCTCCCTGCAGCTCTTCAGGTGTTGGAGTAAACTCAGAGTTCATTTGGGCCCTTGAAGACAAGTCCTCATCTAGGACTTATTCAGCTGCAGTCTTTGGAACCACCTTCGAAGGATGAGTGGGATTTCTTCCATGATAATAGCCATCCTCCAGCAGCACCCTGATGAAGCCCCCATGCTCCTAATTACAGCACATTGCAGCAGCTTCCATGGACAGTTACACGGCACTCAGATGAGTACGTGGCTGCTGTGAAAGGACTCCAACATCAAAGCTTTTCATAGGATGGTCTTCGATGAAAAGCCAGTGAAAATTAAAGGAGCTAAATGACCATAGTAAAAGCAGTGCTGTTCATGCCTCTTGGCAGCTAAATTTATTTCCATCGTTAGACTTCAACTGAACCCCTCCATGTAAGGGAAACAGCTAACACCAACCTACTTTCATGGCTGTTCCACTGGAATGAGGGTTGCTCTAAGTGGCGAATGGGGGAGGGTGGGAGAACTGCCTTGGGGCATCATCAAGGAGCTCCCTATCCTTGTGTCCTCCACCTCCCCTCCTCACTACCCTTCTTCCTTTGAGGTGACCCCATGGCATCTCCCCTCCTTCAGGGTCAAGTGCTATCTTGCAACAGAAGGATGCCCAGTGATATCCACCATATCTCAATCAGTGAGTTCCACCAATCCCCCTAAGAAGAGGTTTCAATAGCAGTTATTTCTGACTTGTTTTGCCCTCATGGTAACTCAATAAACATCTATTAAGGCATTGTGCTAGATGACAGAGACATTATCACAAATACAAAGGAGTCCCTGCCCCCAAGAAGTCCACATTCTGTTGAGGGAACCAATGAGTGCACAGACAAGTAAATCCCAGATATATCTGGAGTGATTTCTGGGGGAGGACACCAGCCTAATATGAAGGATGGTTTGTTAATGGTATAATAGGGGTCCCAGAAGACAAATGGAGATATCAAGAGGCATGGGGCTGACATAGATTGGTTTGACAGATGGGGAATTGGTGACTATTGTCATCTACAATGTAGAGTAATAGGGCAGTAGATTGTCACATGCTTCATAGTAGTGGGAATAAGAGGATAAGTATTTATTAAGCACCTACTACATGCGAGCACTACAACTTAAGCAGGTAGAGAAGATGTCTGCATAGATTAAATTAATCCCAACTCCTTTGAAGCTCTGAATAGCTTAGTTTAATACTAGAATTATTCAGCAAACAGCTGCAAGTGTCATCAGACTAAAGAACCTAACTCCGACATCTTGGCTAGTGGAAGGAGCCCAGGCCTGAGGGTCATTGTGAGGGGGAGTCCTGGCTCTCCCACTTCCCTAGTCCTGCGGTGATCTTGGAAAAGTCCTTCCCCCTCTCTCTGATTCCAGTGTTCTTATATGTCAAATGGATCTGGGGTTTCACCAGGATGGTGAAAAGTCTCAAGGTTATCCTGTCTGAGGACTGGTTAAAGATAATGTGGATGGTTAACCTGAAGAAAAGACATAGGGAAAATGTGTCCTGGATTCAGCTTCTCCAGCTGAAGCTAACTGCCCTTGGGAAAGTCAATTCACTGCCTCAGGTCTGGGTTTCCTTATGTGTACAATGAGGAAGGAGGAAGAGAAGACACTGAAGTCTCTTCCAGATCCAAATGGAGCATCCTAGGAGCCTCAGTGGCATGACTTTGACCATAATGGACCACCTCCCTCCAGGAATAGGCAGAGAGACTCCCCTCGGTACAATAACATAGAAGCTAGGAGCAATAGAGAATGACATTTCTACCCTGGGGTTGCTTCTTTTCCTGACCCAGGTAGCCAGTCCACCACATGAAATACTTCATACTCTTTGGGCTTTGAGAAAAGCTACAATTCAATGTGCATAGCTTCCCACAGGCCCCACACACACAGGTAAAGGAATGTAAATAATACAACCCAGGTAATGACCAATGTTCAACTCATGGTGCTCAGTAGGGCCAGTCCTTAGGGGGATATTCCAGAGCTCTTGGCTCCCACTTCAAATGCAGGGCATGGACATGAGACCTAATGCTTTCTGGTTTGGCATCCTGTCACCATCAGGGTCTCACTGGGGCTAGCTCGTCTTGTATGGAACAAAATGTTGGCCATTAGGGAAGAGACGCCTGCCATAGCCATTCCATCCAGGCAGCTTTGACTGTGACTCCTTCAGTGCAAGATTCTGTGAGCCAAGAGATAGAGCCCAGCCCTCTCAGGCCTCTGCCTCTCCTGGGCATTTTGATTTTCTCGGTGGGCCCATTACCAAAAATACCCTCATAATAACAACACAATGACATGCTTGATGATGATACAAGCTTTGGGGGGGGGGATGATATACTACCTTGGGGGCTAATGGCTTCTCCCCCTTTGAAGTCTTGCTTCAGAGAGAGGTTAGCTGCTCTCTGGCATGTTAGGGAGAGGATTCTATCTCAAGCACTGATGGGCCTAGACAGCCTGAAGGCCCCTCCCAATTCAGGAGATCCTGTGGCTGGGATTTGTCCAACATTTTCTCACTAGAGCCCATGTCTGCCCTTTAAATTGAATCTGAACATTTGCTACTGTCCTCCCTTCTGCTCTTCTCAGTTGTTTGTGAAAATGGCCTGACATTCAATCAGACATGTGTCGTGTTCCAGTGAAGGTAAAAGAAAGATGAGGGAGATCAGTGCCGGTGCCTATGTACCTCAAGACTTCCATTACAGACCCAGGTAGTGGGGACATTCTTTTATGTCATTGTGCTTGAGCTGTCCCCTAACTCCAGCTCAGCAGGCTAAAGCTGCAGGTCCTAGAGATAAGATTGCCCTGCAATAATCAAATAAAGACTTCTGCCCCAAGAAAGAGAATGTGGGAAATTGGGATGACAAACCACATTAGGAGCCACATCTAGGGCCAGGCGAAGGTCTGGGGTTAGCCCAAATGAAAGGATGCTCTTTCTTAACAAAGTCAGACTTCCTTTATCCCCGTTGTCACCCAAGCATGTAACAACCCTCTGGATGCAGGTGCAATGGGGACTATTCCCACAGCAGTGACTGGAAGACATGTTCAAAGGAGGAGCCACCAGAAGGAGGAATCTAAACTTGACACTCCCAAATCTGAACTCAAAACCAAAGCCCTAACCCAATGCACCAGGGGCAGCTTGGTGGAGCAGTGGATAGAGTACAGGGCCTGGAGTCAGGAAGTCCTGAGTTCAAATCCAACCTCAGGCCCTGGGAGGGTCACTATATCTCAGCTTCCTCAGCTGTTAAATGGGGGTCTTCAAAGCACCGACTTCCAGATTTATTGTGAGAATCAAATTAGAAAATATTTGTACAGCCCCGGGCACATAGTAGATCCTTAAACATGCTTGTTCTTTCTTCCCCACTTCCCCATGGGCAGCAGTCACTAGGAGACATTAGGAAAATGTGCATCCCTGCTCCTTCTGCTCCTGTCATGTCCCCAAAGCTCCCAGACCAGAGGGCAGAAATGCCCAATCTCATGCAAGCCAGCTAAGGCATCAGCACAATACAATGGCTATTCCTTGTGAAGACCCAGAATCAAATGCTGACTGACAGCTGAGTCACCTTGGTTATGTCTCTTGCATCCCTCCCCCCCCTTAGCTTCCTCCACTATTAAAAGGAGATAATAATACTTTTATTCTCCTGACTTTGCCCATGTGACCTTGACCAAGTCAATACCTTCCAAGCCTCTGTTTCCTCACCTGTTAAATGGGCATTAGAGTGGCCACAATAACTACTTTCCAGGGTTGTTGTGAGATTCAGATGAGATGTTGTCTTTAAGGCAGTGTGCAAACATCTAAGTTTTCTACAAATGAAAGGCAGTATGGCCCAATGGGCAGAAAGCCAGTCTCAGAGTCAGGAAGATCTGGGTGTGGGTCTCCCCTTTGCTGAATACATAGCATCTATGGGACCCTGGTGGAGTCACTTTGGCTCTGGGTGCCCCCAGCAAGCCCCTTAGGAAAGGGAGGTTCCTCAACCAGCCTCCCTCAGACCAAGAAAATGGCAGCCTTCAATAGATAGGTAGATGCCAGCTAGGATTACTCACACGCATTTATTGAGACCTCTAAGTGAGCAGCCAACTCCCCAAGACCCCAGGGATCATACAAGGGTTCAATAAGAGAGCTTACCGGTAAGGACACTTCAAGGTCAGCAGAGGGGGAGGCCACACCCAGAACAATCATCCCAGGCTTGGGGAAGGAGGGAAGGGTTGGGGGAATGCATTGGTGCTGAGCCCAAAGACCAGGTGGTAATCCAGCTGCTGAAGGTCCAGCAGGGCATCGGGAAGACAGGAACAAAAGCAGGAGGTGGGGAAACACCCAGAGTGTTCATAGGAGAGACAAGAATTCAGAGAATCTGGCTGGAGCATAGAGCCCCAAAGAGGACTTGATAAGGATGGAAAGGTCGAGTGGTCCCAGATTGGGAAGGGCCTTGAATGCCACGCAAATGTCAGAGCTGACAAAGATGGCCTCGCTCTATGATTTGTAGACAAGGCAGACACGGTGGCTGATTCCATGTCCAGGCTGTCTGGGCTTACAAATCTGCAAGATGTTCCATTCGTGACTCCAGGTTCTGAATACCAAAACAAGTTGGTTGGAAACAAATGAGGAAACAGTGGCACCTTTGCCCAGAGTGGGGGACTGGGGGCACACCAGCTTCATCTTCCATGGCTTTTACTCCTACAGCCTCAGCACAAAGGGGAAACAAAACCAGGTCTGATAAAACCCAGAAACAAAGCGAGCATCCTGGCAAGTCCAGCCAAGAGACTGATTCAGAAAGGCCACAGGCTCCCCCTGGCGATGTGTCCTAGACAGCCAGCCCCGCCGGCCCAGCAGTAGAGGGGGAGGGTGGGGAAGGGCTATCCCTCAGCCCAGCTCTGGCACTGGAATTGGGGGGGAGGGCTAGAAAGCAGGGAAGGACTTGACTTGGAGGCACTGGTTCTGCTCAGGGCCTCTCTTAGAACTAATAGCCTCGGAGCTCATGTAGGTCCAGTCAGAATGGCGAGAGAGCTGCCCCATCAGGAGCCCAGCTCTGCCTCCTCTTCATTTTCCCCTCTCAGAGTGCCTTTGGATTCTGACTCCTTCTTTAGAGACTACAAAGAGAGAAAAGACTAGGATGGCTCCCGGGTCTCTTGCCGTAACTGAGGGGGTCAGAGCTGAACAGGAGGTCACTAGGGAGAAAGCTGGGGCTAGAACCCCGGGCTTCTGACTGCCCATCCTCACACTTACCCATCTCCCTGCCTGGCCCCTCTGAGAAAAGGAGTGCCTAAGGCTGCTGCCATTACCAAAACATTTGTTCCATTAACAAGTGAGCCTTGGCGCTGTCCTTGGTACCAAGGGAAAGAAAATCATGAATGCAGCAGCAGCATGCATTTGAACAAGGCAGACAGTGAGGCCCTTGGCCAGCTGAGGCAGAGTAAATGTCAAGAGAACAAAGAATGGCAGAGGGGAGAGCGCTCTGAGATGGCCTAGGGATTCACTCGGTGCTGACCCATGGAGGCCAGGCCTTACCTCTCATACAATGCTCCATTTCCCACTTCTATCACACAAAGGCACTGGCTGGATGCCAAATGAACCTGAGGTCAGCTGGTGGTTTCTCATTATGGGGGGGAGGGGACTCTTCTTTAATGGCAGCCTCCCACCACTGCTGGGAAAATCCCTCAAGACCAATGCTTTCATGGGCATCCTTCATGGGGATTCTCATTCTGCCTCGGTGCCCAGACCATACAGTGACCTAACCCCAAGAATAGCTCCAAATGGAGGAGAAGAGGTCCAGCCACTGCTGAGCAGACCCTGTACACTACACATATTTAGGTTTTGGGGCCTATGATTCCATAAGTCTAGGACATTCCCAGGGTGGAACTCTCTCCTGCAAAGCAGAAAAGCAACCATTGGTAATTTTCAGGCTTGTAGAGTTGTAGAGACGTTAGAAGGTTCTAGAACTTGCTTAGTCACACAGCTTGTATGTGTCCCAGGGAAGACTTGAATGCCAGGCTCCCTGACTCTAGCAGCAGCTCTCTATCCATTCTGCCACACTGCCTGCCTCGTTGCCTCACATATTCTAAGCACTTAACTATTACTAGTGATCCTGTAGGGGGTAAGAAAGAATGTGGTGCCCTAGGAAGACCTCACTGTGGGAGGACAAGCCCAGGCTTCTCAGGATGGTTGGCACCTTTCCAATAAACAAATCTTTGGATATAATTAGATACAAATGTAAAGATGCCGGAAAGTAACTCAGTATATAGCACATAGTCAATAATCCTAAAATCAGACATTGAAAGAAATTAGGGAAGAAATGTTGATTTTTACTGAATCAGACTTCCCAAAGTTACACGAGCACCTGTCCCAGCTCTGTCACTAATTAGCTGAGACACCTTGACCAAGGTATTTCCTCTCTGGGCCTTAGCTTCCTTTTCTTCAAAATGAAAAGATTCAACAAGATGACCTCTAAGGCCCCTGCCAGATCTAAGACCAACATCTGTCCCTAATTACTAATGCAAGGAAGAGGGGTGTGCAATCCACACACACACACACACACACACACACACACACACACACATACACACACACACAGCTCAATTGATGTGATCACAGTAACCAAGTTGATGATTCTTAGGCGTGTTAGCAAGGTATTAATAACTGGCAGTGTGCTTATGAGGTGAGAATACTTCTTTGATTGAGCTAAATAAGGGGACACATTGGCCATGTATCTGAGGTCTTTAGCTCTGCCCTGAACAAGTTTCAGTGGTGGAGAGATTGTAAGCTGGGAGCCTCCTATGGAGGAGGGCCCCAAAGGGGAGGAGGGGATTTCTCCCTCCTCTCTCTCTCTCTCTCCACTGGTCACACATCTCTAAAGGAGAGTTGCTTGAGCAGTAGGATGCACTGCCTCTGTGGGAGTAGACAGGCACATACTCTAGAGATACAGCCCTTCAAAGAAGGGAGTAGCTTCGAGGAAATAGAAGCTGGCAGTCGAGAAGCGAACTGGCTATGGAAAAGAGCAGACCCTTGAAACCTAGCTGGAAAACCTGCCCAGAAGGAAAGATGCACCAGAAACAAACTGTGGGGGGTTTCTAGGAAAAGGGCTCCCAGGAGTTTTGAGCTACCTTTGCCACATGCATATCCTGAAAGTGTACCTACCATTGTCCTCCAGGCAGCACCAACTCTTCCCACAGAGTGTGTGCCCATGAAAGATTTCAGCCCAGGTTTTTTGTTGGGTGTTTTTTGTGTGGGGAGGAGGGAGGGAGATAGTTAAAATTAACATTATCTTAAGAAATGCCTTTGCTAAAAGCTAATCATACCTATTGGGTGATTGTTAAAGGGAAGTACACCAGTGGGGGCTTGTAAGCAATAGTTTTAGAAATAAACCATTTTCCTATCACAGGGTGACCTAGAACTAGAGGCTCAGGCCTGAAGAATAATTAGAAGATTGTTACAATAGTGCTTATTAGAGCTAATAAGTGATCCAGTGATCATGATTTAGAGTTGGAGGGGCCCCTAGAGTCACTGAGTCCAATACACTCCTTTACAGATGAGAAAAAAGATTCATAGAGAAGTGAAGTGATTTTCCCAGCATCCCCCAGCTAGTCAGTGTCTGAGACAGGATCCAACCCCAAGTGTTCCTGACTCTAAGTCCACGGTTCTATACACTACACCACCCAGCCTCTCATGATCCAGTGCCTAGACTTTAGTGGTCCACCAAAGTATAACTGTGGCGCCTCCACATGGCTCACTTATTTCAGATTTCAGGCCTTGTCTTATTTCTGAGGGCACTGTGGTGTGGCAGATAAGCTGCTTGGGGCTATTTAAGAAGAGGGATAATACAAGGTGGAGCTTTGTCTTCATAGAAATAATTTTTAGTTGAATGCATAGGTGATCATTAGTCTTCATTAGTATGATTATCCGGCATCCCTCGAAAGCTAACGATGCACTTGTATGACCTAAATTAACTGTCTATTGAGGTTTTAGTTGAAAATTTGCATAAAATCATAAAAGTTGTTGCTACACTTGGGGAGCATGTCAAGTGATAGCTTAACTCAGATCATTTCATGACCTCTTTCTCCATGAGCAATAATTACAATTTGAATCTTTTTTAGGAAAAATGAGAATGGAATGAAATAATCCCAAAGTACATCAAAGCAGCTCTAGTGACCTGAATTGTTCTTGTTTTAAAGGAATAATAAAAATAGATCCCCACAGCCAGGATACAAGCCCCCAGGATGTTGACTGATGGGTTGGGTTTTATTTAAATCTTGGATGTAGAAGAGGGAGAGGGAAGGATGGCCATATAGATTCCATCTCAGTGAAGCAGATCCTATCCACAGTGTAAAATCATGTGATGTTCTTTAAGAATTGTAACAATGGATATAACTGTGTTCAACAACCCTATGATTATAAATACCAAATGAAGCATAAAGAATCCACAACAATCGTCATTATTCATTATATACGATCTGCCAGTATTCTGCAAACGTTATCTTGTTTTATCCTCACAATGATATAAACAAGATATTATTAATTATCTCTATTTTACAGATGAGGGAACTGAGGCAGACAGAAGCGAATTACCCAGGATCATCCACTTATTAAGTGTCTAAGGCCACTTAGATATAAACTTGGGTCTTCCTCATTCCAAGTCAGCTTCAGACCTCACTGACAGACCTACACCCCCCACAGGTGTCAGTGCCCTGGAGGTGTCCAGAGCAGGAACCAAGCCCAGAAGGAATTCCCTGGATGCCTGAGGACCTCAATCTGATTGCCTCAGACCCATAGATACAGCTGAGCCTTCTACATGAGAGCCAGATCATTCACAAATCCAGTCTACTTCTCCACACCGGAAAAAACAAGGGAACGAAGAATGCCTGTGATCTCTACCCTGATAGGTCACTAGATTATAGCCCATAGCTCTGTGTATACATATATACATGCATGTATGCATATGTATACATATACAAGTATATATACTCAGATGTGTATCTATATAAGTAAGATATATACATATGAGTGTGGATATATGTATATTCTCAATAAGCATATATGTATCTGTATGTGTGCATGTGTGTATGTGTATATCTTGACCAGACACTGCAGATGGGCAATGAGTTAGGTCCTGATTTTCATAGCCAAAGCAGAACTGGCAGGATTGCCTTTGGGAAATTGTCGGTCTCTTTCAAACGCACAACTTTCTAGTGACAATATTCTTCTGGGTGTATGTTACAAGCCATGAAATAAGTACCACCATTCTTAAAGGACTGCTTTTGCAGCTTACCCAAAAGATAATGGAGAGGCTGCTGGAGGAGAGACCACAACACATGACCAGCAAAGATTGCCCAGGAGCAGGAGGATAAAGGATGTTCTCAGAGAGATGAAAAGGGTAGAATGTCCTGGAGAGGCACAAGAAGATGGATTCAGACTACATGCCCCAATGGTATTGTTCAATCTATCTGCACATCCAGCCTCACTCCATACTCCACATGTAGCAGCTGCTACATGTCATCATTTCTACCTCCACCTGTCTCTCCATGCAGGCAGCTGCCACTTCAGTGTGGATCCTGGGTGCCTGTCACCTCCTGACTGCCCTCCTGGTCTCAAGATCAGAGAATTACAGAAAAGACCCAAGCGTGTTCAGTAGGTTCCCTAAGGAGGGGGCACAGGAAGATATGAACTGCCCAGGTTGGGCAGGCATGTAAAGGTTGGGACACTGGTCAGTGTCCATGTTGGTGAGATCTCAAATCCATCAAGAGAACCAGAATACAAGAAAGCTGCCAATTGACCCATGCTCCCTATCCTCCTAATGGAATGTAAGCTTCTTTGACTGCGCACATACATAGAAGGCACTTAACAAGTGCTTGTTGACTGACTGATTGACAAAACTGAAACAAGGAGTCTCTGGAGCTCTGACTCTATTCCTGAGAACCACTATGGCGTTGCAGATAGAGTGCTGGACTTGGAGTCAGTAAGACCTGAGTTCAGATCTCAGCCCTGGGGCTAACTAGTCACCTCTGGTCCTCACTGTATGGCCCTGGACAGGCATTTCACTTTTGTGAACCTTGGCTTCCTCAACTATAAAATCTGGATAAAAATAGCACCCTTCTGGAGTCTACGAGAGGATCCAGTGACATAATATATGGGAAGTGCTTTGAAAACCTTGAAGAACTGCGTAAATGTTACCTATCTATAGAGTTCTTTTGGCTAGAAATCAGAGGTCTGTGCACTGAAAGAGCCCTTGGAGGACCTGCAGTCCTGCCTGCAGCTGCAGAAGAGGCCCTTGGGAATCCTCCCTGACCAGTGGTGCCCCAGTTTTGGCTTGAAGGACTTGAAGGAAGGGAGAATCCACTACCTCCCAGTTATCAGAGGTCTGTGCTGTTGCAAAGCCCAACCCGAATATCTGCTTCAATCCAAAAAACATTTGGGGCATGTTTTGTGTTCTTAATGAATATTTGCCAGATTGAATGGCATCGAATTTAAAGTGTTCCTGAATCATTTTAACCCTCAATCTTAGTTGAAACCAGGAACAACTGAAAGGGGAGTCAGAGTCCTCTGCCACAGGGTCTGGATAGTCTCCACACCAAACTCAGGAGAAGCATGAGCAGGAATTCAGGCAAGCCTCAGCCAGCAAGGAAGAAAGATCATGGCCAATGAAATGGCCCAAATTTCAGTCTCTTTGGGTAAGTTTTTATTGTGATGTTAAAACCTGGTTCCCTAGGAGAGTCTCATGAAATATAAATCTATCTTCTTTTTGTGTGTGAGTCTCATATCTCAGGAGGCCACCAGTCATATCTCGCTCCACTCGGAGACATCAGGGAAAGAGAGGGCAACATAACAGACAGCAGAGAACAGTCATCACTTCAATTCTGTTTACACTGTCAATACCAGTGAAGCAAAAGGCATCTCTTGCTCTGAAATGGGCTGTCAGCCAAGCAGAAACTAGGGCAAGGAGATCAGGGCTGTGCCCCAGGGCACCAAAATGTAGGAGATGCTGAGGACACTTGGAATCCCTCAGCAATGAGGAAAACTGAGCTGAGCCTCTGGCTAACAAGAATCATTTGTCAAAATAGAAAGTTACCAGATGTTGGGCTTGATTTCCCCAGCCCCCAGCAATCACAGCCTACAAGTGGAAAGAGGTCCTGGACTGTGGAATCCCAGAACTAGAGTTCCAATGTGGCTCCATCACTTTGTGACTCTCAGTGAGTAACCCCCTCATGGGGACTCACTTTCCTCATCTGTAAAATGGGAGGTTGGACTAACAAGACAGGATGGGCTCTCAGGTCCCTCCCTGTGCTAAACCAGGACCTCACTATACAATGACAAGGAACACCAACCCTCCCCAGCCTGTCCTGTTCCCTCAGCAGCAGCTGGTGGTGACCCAGGTCTGGTCCTTGAGCCCCAAGGCCACAGCAATCTATCTTTAAGGGCATGCCCCAGGTGGCAGCACTGCTAATTGTGGCTCCAGTCCTTAGCTCTTGGGTTGTGGATCAGAATTACCAGAAGAGACATGTTATCCAAATAAGCTAAGGATCCAGGGATTCCCCACCATGCTTGGTGGAGGGAGCACACTTGTCTGCTGGAGTCTTCCTCTCTGCCTTGCTGGCCTTTGGGCCTGGGCTCCAGTGGAGCCCCAAAGGCCATTCAAAAGCAAAATTAAAAAGGTTTCCTTCAGGTTTTCCTTTGTCCTGCCTTTGCCCACATTGAGTTCAGAGGATGAAGGGACACCGTCTCCTCCACCAGCCTTCGTTCCCATATGAGGTCCCTGGAGGCTCTACCTGCCCAAGAATTCTCCTGCAGAGTATTTAACGGTGCTCTCGAAGGTGACCTGAAAGATTTACCTGCAGAGGGGAGCCTGGGCTAGCCCAGGCTCCCACAGCAGCCCTGGAGGGAGGCGATTAACACCCCAAGCAGTCCATTCCTTACTTGTGTTAATGATCACCGCTAATGGGAGAGAAGCCCCAGCAATAAATTGAGGTTCTCAGGGGCCAAGGGAAACTGGCTTTCTTCAAGGTCATTCTAAGATGCTCTGGTCCTTCCTGCCTGTGTCCTTCACTGCCTTCTGCCACACTTTGCTCAGCCCCATCTCCCCTCTTAAGGCAGACGGCTTCTCCCATAGAGAAGTGAGTGGAAGCAGATGAAGCTGAGAATCTCAGAGCTCAGACAGAACACTCCAACAGTGCCTTCCATAACACAAGGCTCTCCAGCCTCTACTTGAAGCCCCCCAATGAGGAGAGAGCTCCCGGGGTTGTTCATCCCACTTTGAGAAGCCTCACCTTGCCAGGAACTTATCTGTATGCCCGCCCCCCCCCCCGCCCCAGATCACATTCTGGAGTCAGACTGCTCCTCTGGACTCGAAGTAACTGCTTGGTATGTACACCCTAGAGGCTATAAGCCCCGTCTGGGGAGAGACAGAGACAGAGACAGAGAGGAGAGTGAGAGAGACAGAGAGAGAGAGAGAGACAACATCCATGTGCAAACCAGGCGCAAATAAAAACATTTATTTATTAGCTACAATATGCACTAGTAAGGGTCCACTTAGGGACCCCCGTGCTTGAGGCACCTCACAGCTCTGCCAGCATTCCAATATCCTTCTACTTCGGGAGCTGTCCTCATAGGGCTCCCTGATCGAAGTCTCTCCTGGGCAAACAACTCAGCTGGGCACCTGGACCTGCCTCCTGCTAGTGGCTGGGGGCCAGAGGAGGAGAGTCACCAAAGTGCTGCCAATGATGCCTTTTCTGAGTGGATGGGGCTCAGAGGTGGCCTGGCCATCCCTGCCACAGCGATCCAGGAGGGAGGATCACCCCAAGCCATCTAAGCTAAGGATTATTTTAGCTGATGGTTTTTTTAAGGAAAGCTTGGGGTGGCTGAGGAAGATTCTGCAAAGGGTTCAGGGAGAGCCTCTTCCTGTTCTGAGGGTGTGGGCTGAGGAATTACTGCAGGCAAAAACTTAGGGAAGATGTAGGAGGTGTAATTATAGCAAATAAGCTGAACTCTAAGAGAAGACCTATCCAAACTTTTCATACTCTGAGGCTTCAGACTATGAGATCATTAAAAGAACAAACACTCCCAGATAACAAGGGAGCTTATATGTTAAAGACAGGCTGCTCCAGGCCTTAGCCTGGCTTAGGGCAGGGGAAGAACGTGTCTTCTGCTTCATCTAGACCAGCCTCCAGTGACCCAGCCACTCCTTCAGCCAAACTGAATTGTTGACTCTTCCCTGAACCAGTCTTGTCCTTCCCAGCCCTGGAATTGCTATTCCTAGTGTCCCCAAAACATCCTCCTCTTCCCACCACTCCCCACTTATACCCCTTGTACCTAGCTTGGAGAGCCCCTCTTCTTCCATGAAGCCTTCTGGGTGACCCCTCCCATGGCCAGCCCCAGCTCCCATGGCTCTGGGGACTTTTTCTACATACTCTAAATGTGTATTTGAGGTCTGGAGGTCCCAGCTGGTCTCCCCCACTGAAGAGAACTGAGACATCCTGGCCATCTCCCAGCCACCCACCAACACTCCCTGCCCCTTGCCCCTATGTAGCTTAGGAGCCCTTGAAAGGTCTCTGTGTTCCAGGGCTAAGCTGAGCATTACACTCTCTATCTGTTATTGGAGGCTGTTCCTAGCTTGGGGGCCATTCTGTTTCCCAATGGCCATATATTACCAAGCACTCTGAAAATGTGAATTGAGTGGGATCATTATAAATCCTGACCCCACCAATGTTGAAGAGGCATCTCAAATTACAGCTGCAATGCCTCTCTGGGCCCCTCCAGAGCTCCCAGCAGCCTCTTCCAGCAGACCCTGAGCTCCTTGGTCATTCTGAGCAAAGACTAGGACAGTGACAGGGCTGGAGGAGATGACCCTCAGAGACCACCTTGCAATAGCCTCCTGAACTTTTTCTATGTCCTGGACCCCTTTGGCAGGCAGAAAAAGCCCATGGGCCCTTTGCAGAATAAAATTGTGAACCAATGAGATATGTAGGATTGAAAAAGAAACCGGGGCGGCTAGGTGGCGCAGTGAATAGAGCGCCGGCCCTGGAATCAGAAGGACCTGAGTTCGGAGCCGGCCTCCGACACCTAATCCGCACAAACAAAAACCTAGCCGTGTAACCTTGGGCAAGTTACTTAACCCCAATTGCTTTAAAAAAAAAAAAAAAAAGAAACCACCCACATTGAAATAGGTATCAGATTTTTAATCACATTCTCAGCAATCAGGATTAACCTCTTCACATTGAGAAGAGAGGAATCCAGAGCCTGGAAAAGTGGGTTTGGCCAAATCCCACCACAATAAATAGCAGAGGCTGAACCCAACTCTCTCCACTTCCCAGGCCAGGGCTATCCAACAGTGTGGAAGGAAGATGGGGCCTGAAGGCAGGAAATGTGGGACCAGACTTTCGTTGAAACATCTTTACTAGCCCCACCTTGGAAGCAGCTGGTGACAGTGTATAGAGCTCGAGGCCTGGAGTCAGGAAGACCTGAGTTCAAATCCAATCCCAGATACTTACTAGCTGTGTGACCCTGGGCAAGTCACTCAACCCTGTTTGCTTCGATATCTTCATCTGTAAAATGGGGATAATAAACAGCACCTACTTCCCAAGGTTGTTGTGAGGCTCAAGCAAGACAATACTTGTAAAAAGAGCTTAGCCAAGTATCTGGCACACAGCAAGCACTTCAGACAATGCTCAGAAAACCAGGAGTGCCCCATCATAATGGAGCAGCAACGGTCATGGATTACACACACACACACACACACACACACACACACACACCTTGTGCAGCTTGAAAAAAAAGGCACAGAGAGATGGACACATTACAAAACACTTTGCACAAATAAAGACAGATGGGGCGGCTAGGTGGCGCAGTGAGTAGAGCGTTGGCCCTGGAGTCAGAAGGACCTGAGTTCGGATCCAACCTCAGATACTTAATGCACACACAAACAAAAACCTAGCCGTGTGACCTTGGGCAAGTTACTTAATCCCAATTGCCCTCAAAAAAAAAAAAAACCCAAGGAAAAAAAAATAAAGACAGATCTAAGCAATTGGAGAAATACTCATTGCTCATGAGTAGGTCAAGCCAATATGATAAAAATGACAGTTCTACCCAATTTACTTATTTAGGGTCATACCAATAAAACTACCAAAGAATTATTTTATGGAGCTAAAAAATGTAATAAAAAATCATCTAGAAGAACAAAAGGTCACGAATATTAAAGAAATCAATAAAAAAAAGTATGGAGGAAGGTGGCCAAGCAGTACCAGATCTCAAACTGTATTACAAAGTGGTAATCACTAAACCAACTACTGGCTAAGAAATAGTATAGTGAATCAGTGGAATAGATTAGGTACATAATGTAAAATAGGAAATGGCCACAATAATCTAGTGTTTGATAAACCCAAAGATCTAAGCTTTGGGTACACAAACTCAACACGACAAAAATTTCTAGTAAAACTAGAAAGCAGTTTGGTAGAAACTAAGTACCATATACCAAAACTATGACCAAAAATTCATAAATTATTTAGACATAAAGGATGAGTAAAATAGGGGAGAATGGAGCACCTGTCAGATCTATGGATAAAGGAAGAATTTATGACCAAAAAAGAAATAGAGAGAATCACAAGAAGTAAAATGGATAGTTTTGATTACATGAAACTAAAAATCTTTTGCACAAAAAAACTAATGTAGCCAAAATTAGAAGAAAAATAGAAAATGGGGAAAACATTACAGCAAGTTTCTCTGATAAAGTCTTTTGTTGTTGTCATTTCCAGTTGTGTCTGACTCTCCATGACCCCATTTGGGGTTTTCTTGGCAGAGATATGGGAGAGGTTTATCATTCCCTTCTCCAGATCATTTTACAGACTTGCCCAGAATCACACAGACAGTTATGTGTCTGAGCCCAGATTTGAACTCACGAATATGAGTCTTCCAGATTCCAAGCCCAGTGCTCTATCTACTGTACCACCTAGCTGCCCATGATGAAAGACCTCATCTCACAAATATTTAGAGAACTGAGTCAAATTTATAAGAACACAAGTCATTCCCCCAACTGATAAATGGTCAAAGGATATGAACAGGTAGTTTTCAGACAAAGTGCTCAAAGCTATCTATAGTCATATGAAAAAATGTTCTAAATCACTATTGATTAAAGAAATGTAAATTAAAACAACTCCAAGGTGCCACCTCACAGCTATCAGATTGGCTGATATAACAGAAAAGAAAAATGACAAATGCTGGAGGAGATGTGGAAAAATTAGGACACTAATGCATTGTTGGGGAGCTGTGATATGAAGCAGTAATACTGGAAAACAATATGGAACCATGCCTAAAAGGCTATAAAACTATGCATACTCTTTGACCCACTACTTTATACCACTACTAGGTCTGTATCCCACAGAGATCAAAGAAAGAAAGGAAATACCTACATGTACAAAAAAATTATAGCAACTCTTTTGTTGTGTCAAAGTATTAGAAATTAAGGGGGAGCCCATCACTAGGGGAACAGCTAAACAAATTGTAGTAAATGATTGTCATGGTATATTATGATGCTATAAGAAATGACAAGCAGGATGGTTTCAGAAAAACCTGGGAAGACTTACATGAACTGATTTGGGGTGAAATGAGCAGAACCAGAACACTATACAGCAGCAGCAACATTGTCCAATGACCAACTCTGATAGACTTAGCTGTCAGTACAACGATCCAAGACAATTCCAAAGAATCATGATTAAAAAAAAATTACTATCCACCTCCAGAAAGAGAATTGATGAACTCTAAGTTCAGGTTGAAATATACTTTTCTTACTTTCTTTATTTGTCTTGCTCTGTGTATGTTTTCTTTTGCGACATGGCTAATATGGAAATACGTATTGCATGACTTTACATGTATAATCAATATCAAATTGCTTGCTTTCTCAAGGAGCAGGGAGGAATGGGAGGGAGGGAGAGAAATTGGAGCTCAAAATTTTTAAACATGAAAGTTAAATGAATTTACATGTAATCAAGAAATATTTAAGAAAATAAACAAAAATATAGGAGGAGGAGGAGAAAAGGGAGAAGGACGAAGAGGAATAGGAGGAGAAGGAGAAGGAAAAGGAGAAGGAGAAAGAGAAAGAGGAGGAGAAGGAGGAGGAGGAGAAGGAGAAGCAGGAGAAGAAGGGGAAGGGGAAGGAGGAGGAGATGGAGGAGAAGGAAAAGAAGGCTACCTTTGCTGATAAATTGTTGGTTTACAGGTGCCCACCATACACTCCCTTCCAGTCAACTTAAGTGTTTTTCTCCCTTTAAGGGAACTAAGTGCCCTGAGAGTTAGCTGGGTTAGGTCTGGGGTTAGTTGAGGTAGGCCTCTTTGGCTTTTGTGGGAAGCCCAATGCGGGGGGCGGGGGCGCCTCTGGAAATGCATCCCCTACAATCCTAGTCTGGGACCCAGCACCAAACACAGGGAGGGTCCATAGTGAGTAACACCTGTCGACATTTGGGCACAGTCAGTGCATATTGAGGAGAGGAGGTGGTGATGGTCAGATATGTGCATAGGGAGGCAGGGTGGAAAGAGCTTAGAAGGAGAGGACCTGGATTTTCATGCTGCCTCCTGCTTAGTCCCTATGTGAGCTGGGGTCAGCTCTCCCCACCCTGGGCCTCGGTCTCTTCTTCTAAGATGAGGGCCTCTGCATCCCCTCCCCTTTCTATATCTGGGCCCCCACGGGTACCCATGTGCCAGCTGAGTCCTCCTTAATCGTCATCACAGAATCCCATGATATAAGAAAAGGCTTTCTCCTGCCTTTGGAGCTGAAAAGAAGAACATTAATAAAGGGCAGCAACATTTTGGTTTTGACCAGGAAGCCTGGCCCCGCTCCAGCTCCTGGTTCCTGACCAACTTGCTGTAAATCAGGAATGACCAACAACTGGTGGTCTGGGAGAGAGTATGAGGGTTAAGCCTGGCTTAGGTTCAAATTGCACCTCAAATATCTACTAACTCTGGGATTTAACCTCTTTGAACCCCAGTTTCCCCAGATGTAAAATGAGCATCATTAACAATACCAGAGGGGCAGCTAGGTGGTGTAGTGAATAGAGCACCAGGCCTGGAGTCAGGAGGACCTGAGTTCAAATCTGGCCTCAGACACTTAACATAAAAACTAGCTGTGTGACCTTGGGCAAGTCACTTAACCCCAATTGCCCTACCTTCCCCCCTCCAAAAAGCAAAAAAAAAAAAACAACAAAAAAAACCCCAATACCAGAAATGCCCACCTCGAAGGATTGTTGTGAAGCTCCAGGGAGAGGGTGTTTGTAAACCATTATTATTTCTTCAAGAAGGGAACAAATCAGGTGCATCCAGAAGCTGGGGATGATCAGCTCCAAAAAGGGGTCAGATTTGTTCCCCGAGTATAATACGGGAAGGACTTGGAGAAAGCTCAGCCACAGAAAGAGTTGAAGCCCAAGATGCAGCATCGTTTAGAGAGTAAGCACCACAAACCTTGTTGGAGATGCATGCTGTGCATCAGGCCCTGAGCTCAGTGTAAAGATGGGGAGACAAAGGATTTCTCGGCCTCTAGGAGCTTACACCCCACTAGGGAGAGGGGAGGATATGAACTAGGCCGCTCAGGGTCACAGAGCCGGGCCTGGAAGCAGCCTCAGAAGTTGGCTTGGCCACCCCTCCTGTCCACAGATGAGGAGACTGGACCCAAGAGAGGTGGAGACAGGCTTGGAGTCATCAGGGGCCCAGCAGAGGCAGCCCTCCACCCAGCTCCTCTGACCAGGCTGGACCTCTGGAATCTCTGTGTAGACAGAAGTAATAAAAAGGCACTTCCACCCACAAACCAGCCATCAGCAAGCACTTTATGCCAGGCTCCCGAAGCAGAGAAATAAGAAGGAAATTCGAGAAAGTGGGAGGTCCGAGAACTGGGAAGAACAGGGCAGGAAGGGGTACCTGGGCTGGGTTTGAAATGAAACTAGCAGGATGGCAATATTGCTATTAATAATGATGGTGATGATGATGGTAAAATGTCTTTAGTTAATATGCAATTGTGAGTCTGATGAAGAAACAGGTCATCTTGATGCATTTCCCTTCCTGATTGCACCAGGATTTGACTGGTTTCACAGCAAGGTGGTTGGAAAAGACATCCATGCTGGGGGGTCGGAGGAGGGGAAGCTGAGGCTGCCCTAATCCCGGGGCACTCTTTTTTCATCAGGACTATTTAGCAAAAGCTGAAGGAAGAAATGCCATTTTTAGCAATGATCTCCTCACCCCCTAATAACAGGGGGAGGAGCAGCAGCAGCAATGACCTATCATTGAGCATCTGACCTCAGAGAGCACGAGCAGGGCAAGGGGGATTCAGAGCCCAGTTTTCATCGGGGCGTTGCTGTGGATTTTCAAAATGCGTCCATAATAAACTAGGGAAAGATCAAGCTCCCTGCCGTGGGTATTTCCCATGGAGGTGCATTAATGCAAATGAGACAGAATGACTTCTCCCAGTTATAATTGGGCTGAAATGAGGTGGAAGGAACAGAAAGACAATTAACTTTAGTTTTTCCTTTTTTTTTATCTCCAGCAGCTCGGAGTTGGTTGTAGTGCCTGACGGCTGCAGACCGTCAGTGCTGCCAGGAGAAATGATTCCGAGACCTTCAAGGGGCTTTGTTTATCTCATTTTTCAATTAACCTCTCCGTTTTAACTCCCTCATAATGCCGGTGCCAATTCACACCAGAGAACAAATGAAAAATCCCCGTCTGCTGTCATTATTTCTCGGCTTCACAAAATCAAGGGTTTTTTTCCCCCTTTTTATGCGAAAAGGAAAGGCATAAAGAATGTAAATTTCTGATTACAAGGAACTTCCACAAGTGGTAACCCCGCAGTTTAATATAAACTGAGGTTTTGTATTAACCTTGTCTTCCTTTTCTTTCTTCTTCCTTCGTTCTGAATGTGATGCCACACCAAAGCCTACCACTGCGGATAGAATAGATAAGGGCCTGCAGGGCGGGGAGGGTGGCATCTTCCCTTCAGCTTTGTGGCCTTCATGGGCTGTTTAGATAGTCAGAGATCAGAATTCTCACGTCCTTGCCTAAACACAGAGGCATCTGTTATGTAATTTCATCTGAAGTGCTGCTAGATTCAAATTTAAATACCCATTTGTCCTGGAAATGCCCTCAAATACGCGGCTCTGGGATCTCCTTGGTATAAAGCCACAGCAGCCCTTGTCCTCCCAAGTCACCACCAGGAGTCCTCCCCACATACTGACGACCTCCTTTGATTTCTCCCGAAATGAAGATTCGGTTTAGTTTCCATTTGGAAGGGGGTGGTCCAAGCTGAGGCCCCTTAGAAAGGGTCAAGTGCTTCAAAAGAGACATCCACAATGTTACGCCTTCTTGGATTAAAAATATAGCGGACTGGATAAGACGGTGGCAGGGAAGCCCCTTGTCTCTCCGAAATGCTGTAGTTCCGTGAAGTTCTGGCTTCTGCCCATTTTTTTTAATGTTTATAAGTTAACAAGGTTTTGTTAAATGTCTGCTACGTGCCCGGCACTACCCTGAGCGCTGGGGATACAGAAAAAGGCAAAAATAGTTCCTGGCCTCGGAAATCTCCCAGCTTGCCCGGGAGACACTAAGAGCCACCGGGATGTGGACAGAAGGCACTGGAGGCCGCCACAGAGCCGAGGCACAGCGGGGGGTGGGGAAAGGGTGGAAGGTAGCATCTGAGCTGAGATTCGAGCGAAGCCGAGAAATCAGGAGCCGAAGGTGAAGAGGGCGGGCATCAAGGACAACGCCTAGAGTCCCCTCCGGAGTAGATTGTCTTGTGGGTGGGGCAGTGAGGAGGCCAGTGTGACTGGACAGCAGAACACAGCCTGCTGGGTCCTGGGAGAAGGCGGAGAAGAGCATCAGCCCAAAGAAGCACCCAGGGCACGAGAAGCTTTTATTTTTGATCCGGGGGGTAAGGCGCCGCTGCTGGGGTTCATCGAATATCGGGACGACGTGATCAGAGCTATGCTTAAAGAAGATGTTGGCAGCTGAGTGAAGGATGGACTGGAGCGGGAGAGATCCGAGCAGGCACGGGGTGATGGGACTGAACTCGCCCGGCAGCAGTGTCAGAGGGGAGAAGGGGCCACAGACAAGAGACGCCTTGAAGGTAGAATTGACAAGACTTGATGCAGTTGGATGGGAAGGGAGAGAGAATCGGGCACTGAGATGGAAACCTCAGCTGTGAACCTCAGTGACCAGGAAGATGGCAGGACCCTCCACAGTAATGTGGAAGTCCAGAAGAGGAGAGGGTCTGGGGAAGGGCATGTTGAGTTTAAGATGTCTAGGGGATGTCCATTGGAGACGTCTTGGAGGCAGTTAGAGATGTGAGACTGGAAGACAGCAGAGAGATCAGGGCTGGACGAAGAGGTCCGAGAACAGATAATTGAATCCATGGGAGCAGACATCAATGAGTAAAATAAATACAGGGGAAGAAGAGAAGGGGGCGGGAGACAGAGCCCTGGGGGCCACTCAGAGTTGGCAGGTTTATGATCTAAAGGAAGATGACGGACAGCTGATGGAGAAAGAACAGACAAGCAGGAAGAGAACCGGGAGAGTATGAAGAAGAAAGTGATCAACAGCGTCAAAAGCTGTCAAGAGAGGCTGAGGCACCCGAGGGCGGAGAAGGGGCCATTGGGCTTGGCCATGAAGAAATCCTTGGTAACCAGAGACGGTCATTTTAGGGGATGAGGAGGTCCAGGAGCAGCTGAAGATGAGCAAGCGTTATGGGGGCTGGAGAAGGGAAGGCTGAGGGTTATTCTGTGGAAGATGGATTAGCCCTGCTCCTCTTGGCCTGGAGAGGGAGGGGCGATGATTGGAGCAAAAGCCTTGAAAGGCAGGGAGAGCTTCCTAATGCTTAGAGTCTGGCTCTAACGGTCAGAATGCCTGGCCCCACGAAGTGTGTTCCCAACCAGAGGTCTTCAGGAAAAGGCTGCGCATCTCCTCAAGGGAGATGTTGGAGAGGGGAAGTTTATTGGGTTGGACAGTTTGGCCACTGAGGCTCCTTCCAGTTCTGAGAAGCGTTGCTTCCATCAAATTCAACTGACAGCAAAGTGGGTAGAGTGCCAAAGCTGAGCCAGGAGGACCTGAGTTCAAATCCAGCCTCAGATACTTACTAGCCTAGTGACCCCAGACAATAGGCTCTCTCAGCCTCAGTTCCCTCTTCCATAAAATAGGGATAATAATAGTCCCTCCATCCTCGGGTTGTTGTGAGGATCAAAATGAAATTATTCTAGTAAAGCACATTACAAACACATAAAAATGCTTGCTATTGTTATTAACTGCTGGGGCAACATAGAGGAAACCTGAGGAAAGAGGGATGTGCTACTATCAAATGTGACCACAAGGTGGCACCACCGTGCACAGAGCTCTGCCCTGGAAGCCAGGGGGACTCCAGTTCAAATCCTGATCAGGTGTGACCCTGCGGGCGTTACTGACTGTCTCTCACCCTCGGTTTCGCTATCTGTAAAATGCAGAGATTAACAGCATCTGTCTGGCAGGGTCCTTATGAGAATCAAATGAAATACCCCCTGCAAAGTGCCAGGCAGACTCCGCACCAAATCACCGCTGGCTAACATTATTATTAATACATTAATAATGTATTAATTAACATCCTCACCGGCGTCACAGGCAGGCCCAGATAATGGCAGAGGCCAAGGAAGGTGCTGCTGAAGTCAACCGTTGTTCTGTTCCTATAGAAACCAAAGAAGAACAAATGGTCCCGGGGCCCAGCTGGTCCCCTATCCAGCCCCTTCGTTTATGCATCAGGAAGCCCAGTGCCCAAGTCACACAGGGAGGGAGATGGGAGGACCACAGAGTCCATGGCGACAAGGGGGGAGGCCTCTGCTTCACACCTGTGCACATGGGGCCCAGCCGGCGCTTCTGCTGGAGAGCAGGGCAGGGCAGTGTGGACCACGGGCTCCTGAGGGGTCCAGCTTTTGTTGAGCCATCATTTCCTCAGACTAGTCTCTAGGATGGGTGACCGGCACCCTTTCTGGAGGACCCAGGAACACCATTCTAGTGAAAGAGATTGTGGTGACCATGTAGAGGCATGAAGTCTCCTGATTATCTATTGAGTATAAGCCATTAAAGGCAACATGACCTTGACATATGTCCAGTGGGTCCTTTTCTCAACCACTTCTCCATAAAGAGGCCACCAGGCAATTTCTCTGGTCAAAACCATGCTTTTAATCCTCTGTGCTAATGTTGGCAACAGAGATTCTAGTGTTCTCAATATTTTAAATATATACACAAAGAAGCCAGAGATTTCTCCTTTCACCCCACCACCCACCCAGTTCTTTTATTATAGATGCTAAAACTGCCAGCAATTAACCGCCGCTTTTGATCATTATAGGCCTGGAGTGGATTTGAACTGAATTTGTGACTGCCAATAAAAGCCCTGTTACTCATCTCTCGGAGCCTTCCAGCCCTTTTGGTGTTTCATTCTTTAAATCGAAGGGGAAAGCACTCAAAGATCACTGCAGAAAAAAAAAATATTTAATTTAGGAAAAAGAATATAAAATTGGGAAAAAATAAGGCTGATCAGAATACACCACTAAACTTCAAATATGGAGGTTGTCGGGTTGTTGGCTTTTTTTTAATCTCCAAAGTTATGAGCACAATCCTGCTTCAGGAAAGTGTCCTGCACAGAGATAGGCAGCCTCCCGATTTGATACATTAAAGGGATCTCGAAAAGCAAGAGCTGTAGCCCCAAGCAAGTGAAAGTCACACTCTTTCATCTCCCCAGTCTTTACAAATTTCCCCTAACTTGCTCAGCCCAACCTTTTAACTGGGTCACAGTCAGAAAAGTCCAGCACAGAGCAGAAGAACTCACCGGAGAGGGCATCTTGATCACCAGGCTTTCAGAAGCTAAATAGAATAGGAAAAAAATACAATGCAGCCTTATACCAGTACAGACACTGTACTGGGGACAAGTACAGAAGGGAGACTGACAGCACAAGCACCTGAGACCTGGAGGTATCAGAGAAGCCTGCCCCGCTCCAAAAAAGAAAGAATTCTCAATGTCTCCCTGTCATGCCAGGGCACAGCTATTCAAGCAGAAAGACACTGTGGTCTGAGTGTCAGGCTTGTAATCAGGAAGACCTGAGCTCATGCCTTGCCTTGGACATGTAGAGATTGTATGACCTTGAACAAGTCATCTAACCTCTGACTGCTTCAGATTCCTCCTCTTCAAAGTAGGGATAATAACAGCACTTTATCGGAGAGTTGTTGTAAGGCCCAAGTTAGACTAACAAAGTGCAGTGCTTTGCAAACATTAAATTCCTATGTAATAATTATCATTACTACTACTACCATCGTCACCACAGAGATGCTACCAGTGAATCCATAAGCACCCAGATTGAGCCAGGAGGTGATTGTTCCTCTCTTCCCTGTCCTGGTTAAGCCACATTGAAAGGATCATGGCCAGTTGGGGGCAGAAGAGTTAAGGAAAGCCCTGGTAAGGGTCCTCAGCACATGAAGGGTGATCATGGGGAAAAAGAACTAGATTTGTCTTGTTTGGTTCAAGGTGATGGAATTAGAGAAGCCATCTGTAGAAGCTGACACAAGGCAAACTTGGCCTTGATATCAGGATGACCTTCCTGCCCAACAGGAGCGACTGCTTCATGAGTGGAGGGCCACAGGTCCCTCTCATTGCAGCAAGAACCAGGAGACCACTTATTAGGAATTCTTGCTGAGCTATGGATTCAATCAATCAGTCAATGAGATCCTGTGATTCTAGGAACCCATCTATAAATAGGAATCATCCCTCAGGTATCCAGAGGAATCTGAGTCTAATTCCCTTCCACTCTCCACACCACCCTTTCATTCCTGGCCCAAGGACACAGGCCCTTCAGCACTCTGGACTCAGTGGTCCCTGCTGAGGGTGAGCTGGGGGCATGGGGAAGTGATATGGAGACTTTGGAACATGCTGGAGAATGAATGTAAGCTGTCACCCAAACCCTGAGTGTCCAGCACTAGCCACTGGGGTTCGGACCACTATTGCCACAGCTCTCCATCACCAATATCAATAATCTCATACCCTGGGCCAAGAGCCCTCTGAGTTACAGAGGAAAGAATGAACCCAGAATGAGGCCCCCTAACCTATCATGCTGTGGGAAATTACAGCTTTGAGAAAGCCACCCACCCCATCATTCACAGACAGGGAACATGGGCCTTTGGGTCATGGGCCACCTGAGAAATCAACTGAGCCTGGGCTTCACCAAGACCAAGACTCTATATGTCATGGTGAGGCATTGAGTGTGTCTGTGTGTGTATGTGCATCTGTCTGTGTGTATTCGTGTGTGTGTGTGTGTGTGTGTGTGTGCATGTCTGTGTGTGTGTGTGTTGGATCTGAGACATCCCTAATACAGAAAACTCCCATACCCATTTTGTCAGGGGAATGCTCATCCTCCCTGTCCCCAGGTTCCCAGCCTTGACTTTTGCCTGGATTGCTCCCTCTTTTTCTCCTCCCAAATCCTTAATGTCACCAAATATTGCTGTTTCTAACTCCACAACATGTGTTTCATCCCTTTACTCTCCACTCACATGGCCACCAACCTTGTCTTTTCTTGTCCTTAGCCAGCAAACAAGACACTTCATCTCCCTACTCCAGACATTTGTGCTGGTCTGTCCCCCATATGTGGGATTCTGTCCCTCCTTATGTCTGCCTCCCAGCTTCATGACTTCCTTCAATTCTTGGCTCAAAACCTACCTTCTAGAGGAAGCCTTTCCTTGTTTGCCCTAATGATTATCTCCAATTTAACGTGTCCACATCTTGCTTGCACATAGTTGCTAACATGTCAGCTCCCCCCATTAGGCTGTGAACTCCTTAAGGGAAGGGCTGGTCCTCACCTTTCTTTTTGCCTGCACAGTGACTGGCACATAGTAGGTGTTTAATAAGTCCTTCTTCACTTGGCATATTTTTTGACTAAAAACTTTCTGAGTTCATAACATTTGATCTGTCTCTTAGCCAAGAAAATAAATCTGTTTGCAAAATCTTAAGGAGATGAGTGTTGGAAGATGAGCGTTGTTCCCTCCTAAGATACTGAGAAGCAGTGGAGGGAAGAGTGGGTTTGTAAAACGTGCATGGGAGACTCAGCTAAGTCAAAGTGATCCAAGGGAGCTTAAAGATGAAACTGGGAAAAGGAAAGCAAAGAGAAGATAAAAAAGGAAAAGATCTGCCAGTCTCCATGACCAGGAGGAGCAGGGAAGCCTCTGGGACATAAATAGTCAGCTTCCAGCATTCGGGAGGAAGAAGAGACCCGGTCAGCATCACCGGGAAGGTCACCTTGTGCAGCTGCCCCACCTACCCATCCCCTCCTGGTTCTGACACCCCCTCAGTGGAGAGACCCTGTCCAGCCAGGAGGGCTTCCAAGCTCAGGTCCAACAAGCTCTGCCATTACCAGATGGGTGGGAAGGAGGGGAGCAGGTTTTTCAGTCCCCTCACAAGGAAGGTTTTTCAAAGTTGTGTGATCTGCACCAATGGTGGTGATGTCACAGGATCATGGACTAAGACCTACTGAGGGGCAACTGCTAAACGCAACCACTTTACATGGGACCCCAGTGGTGCTCCCTTCACTGCTAGATCCATGCATTCATTGGTTGATGTGTGCACCTCCTTTCCAGGAAAATAATAAAAACAATAAACCTTTATAAAGCCGCTACTATGGGCCAGGCACTGTGCACAGCGTTGGGGGTACAAATAAGAAAGACACATAGTCCCTGCCCTCAAGGAGATTACAGTTGAATGGGGAATATAATGCAGAGAAGAAAGATGAAAGAGTGAAGAGGGGGCCTGCCAGAAGCAAGATGTTTGTGGAGCTGAAACCAAGCAGCGCCACTGATGGAAAGTGGCATCACCTGGAAAGCTGTGGTCACGCCATAACGAAAGTCTTTGGGAGGGGTAATTGCTCCATCCTCTAGCCTTCCAATCAGAGAGGAAAGGTAACAGAGGGAGCTGAGAAGGGGCTGAGGGTGGGGTGGGGGAAGCACGATGTCCCTGGATGATGCCCTCTTCTCCCTCCCTCCCTGCCTTTCCAGATCCTCTCCCACACCCATTAAACTGTAAGTTCTTTGAGGAGGGGGCTGGCTTGGTGGCTTGGACTGGTATCTAGCACACAGCACAATGCCCCACACATCAGAGGTGTTCAGTTAATGCTCCATCCATCAAATTTCGGAATTCTGGGCTCCATCCTGGTAAATCACAGACCTTTGAACTATTGAAATTCATCCTTCTTAATGCCACATAAATTCTATTTCCATAGACCCAACAAGGATTCTGTTCCATTCTGGACCCTTGAAGTAAACATGAAGTGAACTTTTTAATAATAAAAATCTTCTCTTTAATATTCATCTAAAGTTCCCACTGACCTTACAACAGAATTAAATGTAGCTTGACTGTCACAGAAGAATTAATCATTTCTTCATCTCCAGCAAGGAGTTCTCTTCCCAAATGCCAAAGGCCAAATTGTGCCTGATATTAATGCCCATGCAGCTCCAAGAGCCCTGGGCTCTGGACAGGGTCCTGCAGACCCCTGCAGGGAGCATTTGCCACCTCATCAGTGTCCTTGGAGACCACCTGGAATCTCCTAGTTCATCGAGACTCAGCAGCCGGGCCGAACAAGGAGCTTGCCAGCACGCAGCAAGGAGCACCTGTGCCTCGGTCTGCTCTGACAACTCCTCCACTCTGGAATGTCATTCAGGGACAGCTCAAGGCCCTCTCGAAACCCACTTTGGGTCCTTATGCCTCCTCTAGGCACAGCACAGCTGATCATTTTAAGACTCACAACTTTGAGGTTTCAAATAAGGAGACTGACAAATGAAGGAATTCAGTGGAACAGTTATTTTCTGCCAACCTCTTCTACCTAGAACCTTCACTAAAAATGGAAACTGGGCACTGGACATCAAGGAGCTAGACCTGAATGCACAAGAAAACAGAAAAATGTGAACAGTAGAAATCTATCATTTACCTAGCATTTGAAGGCTTTCTAAGTGCTTTACAGAAACTCATTGGATCCCCACAACAACCCCAGGATATAAATTCTCTAATTACCCCATCTTACAGATGTGGAAACTGAGGCTAACAAGGGTTCCATGATTTCCCCAGGGTTACAAAGCTGGATGGGATGCTGGAGGTTTTCTAGTCTAACCTTCTCATGTACAGATGACCACAGAGGTAGGTGTATGGCCAAGGTAACACAGGTTTTAAGTGGCAAAGGCGGAATTTGAATCCAGGTTCTCCCCCAACTTGGCATCCTCCCAGCTCCATCCCTTCCTGGTACCTCCACATCACATCATGGCCTCCTCTGAACCCCTGTTCATTCCATGAGAGGCAGCAGAGGCTGATTCTTCCCATACACATGAGGAGACAGGAGAGGAGAAGAACCAGGGAGAGAGGCTAAAGGAGGCAGCACAGAGTCAGCTATAAGGGAAAGAGATACTGCATGAAAGGGGACCAGACCCAAGTGTCCACATGGCATCAGTTATCTCCTCACCATTTACTCTAGGCAAGGAGTCAGCCGAGATACACTGGCCACATTCTGGGTTGCCCTCTCCCTCTCTGTCTCTCTCTCTCTCTGTCTCTGTCTCTGTCTCTCTCTCTCTGTGTCTCTCTCTCTGTGTCTCTTCCTCTCTCTGTGTCTCTCCCTCTCTCTCCCTCTCTCTCCCTCCCTCTCTTTCCTTCTCCCTCTCCCCCTCTCTCTCTCTTTCTCCCTTTCCCTCCCTCTCTCTCTCTCCCTCTCTTTCCCTCTCCCTCTCCCTCTCTCTCTCCCTCTCTCTCCCTCTCTCTCTCCCTCCCTCTCTCTCTCCCTCTCTCTCCCTCTCTCTCTCCCTCTCTCTCCCTCTCCCCCCCTCTCTCCCTCTCCCCCCCTTTCTCTCCCTCTCTTTCTCTCTCTCTCTCTCTCTCTCTCTCTCTCTCTCTCTCTCTCTCTCTCTCTCTCTCTCTCATTGGAGTTATATCCCAGGAGAGTGTATCACCCACCTCCTCTCTCAAAAGGGAGAGAGAACAGAAAGTTTGATTGCAGGCACTATCCATAAAAGAAATACAAGGCAAATAGTTTCAATAATAAAAAAGACTAATGAAATCAAATCGCTTTTAACTTTGCTTAATTACTTCTTTAAAAAAAGAGAAGGAAAGAATAAAAAAGATTATTAACATGAAAATACTTGAGGGGCTAAAGATTTCTAATGCTGCTCCATATATTGAATTAGATTGGACATGGTGGGGAGAAAGTAAGGCACCAAAAAGAAGGGGTGAGGAGGGACATCTGCGAAGGCACTAGCAGGAAGGGAGGGGAGTGAGAAGCTGAAAACCTCTCAGAAAAGCGAGCCACTGAGGACTGAACCGAGAAGAGATTGGCTGGCTGAGACCGTGAACCTCTCGCTTATCTCAGAGCAAGAAGACAAAAGTCAGAAGTGGAGGGAGGAGAAAGGGGGACAGAGAAGTAAAAAGAAACAAAAATTAGCAATTAATTAAATTCAACATCTTCAGGTATGACACGTAAGTGACAGTTGGAGATGAGAGAGGAAATGCTCCATGGGAACAGACTTACATGAAAGCAGATTAGGTAAAATTAATTTCAAGGACAAAGTTCTGCCTTAAAAGAATTAAATGTATAAAAATAAATTCAGAGACATAAGAGAAGGAAAATGGCAACCTCCCTAACACAACCTTACATGGAAATAGATCAAGCAATCCAATAAAATAAAGGAAAGTGGAAGACAGATAAGAAAACAAAACCCAGCTTGTTGCGTATGAAACAGATACCCAAAACTTCACACACACAATGAAAATAAGCAGGTTTGCTGTGCTGCGGGTGATTCCACATAAACAGGAATTGCAAGCACGATATCAGGCCAAGCAAAAATAAAAACTCACAATATCGCTAGAGAAAATATGGAAACTATGCTTAAGAGAACCAGAGAAGAGGGATCGTTATCATACTAAAAGCATATACACCAATTATTGTAGCATATGCATTCCTAAAGGAAAATTTAACTCATTTCTGAAAGACTTCCATAAAGGGGTGACTCGATGCGGTTCCACCTAATGGTCTTTCCCCCTAACACCAAGAACATCGAGGTGCCGTTTTTTTCTGGGCTTGACTCACTGTCCCAGCCTGCTCTCAGACTAGCATGCCCAAGTCCCCAGAGGCAGACTGTCACCCCATGATTACAGGCAAAAATCTTTCCTGGTCCTACTGATAACCTGAGGAGGGGAAATATACCCCCCCTGATTACCATCCTACTTCTGGGGGCCCCATTCAAGGTGTTTTCTACCTGCACAACCAGCCATTCACGAGGTAACACATCTACATCGTGTATGTATACAAC
The DNA here is from genome assembly GCA_011680675.1 of Gymnobelideus leadbeateri. NCBI lineage: Eukaryota > Metazoa > Chordata > Mammalia > Diprotodontia > Petauridae > Gymnobelideus > Gymnobelideus leadbeateri. The sequence continues at coordinate 3,025 of WOXC01001185.1, read as the reverse complement.
CAGTCACTGACAACAGCAACACTTTTTTAGTTCTTGAACATAATCATTTACCTAATGATAAGGCAAAATAAATAATAATACTGTAGATACTAATAGATCAAAGCAAATGCATAAATAATAAATTGCACCAACATACACATAAAAGGATACACTTTCCCACCAATATATTCAATAGCTCTGGTGAAGAATGGACACACACTTATGGGAACTTGGAATTGGACACACATGAGACAGGAAAACAAATGGCCTTGGGATGACTCACCCCTCTGACCTTCCAGCTCCAACATTACTGGTCCACTGGGCGACCCCCCCTCCCACATGAAACGCTCTCCCATTGGCTGCTGAGAATCGCCTCTCCCCAGTTTTGCTCAAAAGAAAGACAGTCTCAGTAAGCTCTTCTTATTACCAAGAGCATCCCTTCTTAACCACCAACCATGGATCTCCTTCCAGTTTAAATTCATTTCATCAGCATCACCTTCAGGAGATGGGTCCCTGTCTTGTTCTAACTTGATAATCCTCAGGAATTAGTGTGAATCCGATGAAGTCCTGCTGTGGTGACCATGTTCTCCGTTCATCCTGCCACAGACAAAGTGGAGCTGGGGGATTCTCAGCTAGATCGAAAGGGACCTGACAAAGTCGCTCCATCACCAGGAACATGCTTGGGTGAGTCGGACCCTGGCTGGCATCTCAGGCCCCAGGGGCACAGGGAGGGTCAAAGGCTGCCCAAAGGTCTCTTCCCTCAAGTCTTCATCCCCACCTGACTCAGACAGGACCTGGTAAGAATTCTCTTTCTTCTTTGTTCCGCTCATTGGCCTTGTCAGTTCAAACCTGCTTCATGCAACAGACTTCCTGGTTCCTAGAAAGGATGACTAGGCATCTGGATTCTCCTTCCACCTCTGATGGATTTCTATTTTTAATGACTCTCCAAAAGTCCACCTTCTACAACTAGGTGAGAGCCTTGGGCGACCAGCTTCCTTGTTTCCCTCCATCAGTCTGGAGTCTCACCACCTGTGGTCTCTGACCAGTTTCACAATCTCTTAGCCCCTCCATTCCCAGTGCATATCTATCCATCAGTCCAAGTGCCTGGCTTCTGTTCCATATGGTTCTGTTGTCTGGCTGACTGTGGAGGCCCAGCATTTGGATGCATTTTTGTACGTAAGGAAATAAATAAACCACCAGGCTCGGAATTAAGTCACCTTGGGCTGTAGAATTTTGTTTTTATCTCTATGAGTAGGAGTTTGGGTAGGGATGTAATACTATTTTATTTATGATTACTTCAAAAGAAAATTGTTGTTGTTGTTTTATCTGACTTGTTGACCTTGAGAAATTTGCGAAGTCCAAGCCAGGATGTTTTTATATGAATGTGGCTGCATCCACTGATGCTGTTATTTTGGCTCATCTGTCACCAGTTCGTGAAGAAGGCTGCTTTCGAGCACATTGATTTCTCAGATGTTTTTAGCACTGCTACCAGAGAGAGCCACTGCAATGTCGAAGTGTAAGCTAACATGATTAGAGGAAACAGGGAGAGAAAGTACAGGGTTTAAAACTTCCCAGGAGATGGGGGGATGGCTCGTCCCAGGGCTGCTCTGGGGTGTCTTACTTTAGAACATTCTGAGTGATAAAGCTCAGGGCTGTTTTACAAATGCAGGCAGGTGTGAGTCCCTGGCCTCAGGGTCCCAGGCTCAAGGCTTCCCCGCAGATAACCCTGCACTCACAGCTCCCTCTGACTCCTCCCTGCACCTTCTGATCTAGGAAGGATGCCAGAGCAGTTTCACAGAGGCCGATGCTCTCACACAGACAACCCAAAAGCTGTCCCTGGGGTAGGGATGGTGGTGGGGCCAGCCAGCCAGTGAAAGCCTGATTGTTTGATCATTTGTGATCAGCTTCTGGAGACCTGATGGAAATCCATAATTCCCTTAAGCCTTCTGTTATCTAGGCAGCCCCATAGGATATACACAAGGGCTGGAGGCTGCCTCTGATCCAGGCTGTAGAATGCTGGACAACTTGGCCTACCCGTACCTCAGTCAGCTCTCTGAAACTGCTACAGATGAGTCACTGACCTGCTTCTTAGGTAAGTTTCCACACTGAGAGTCCCAAATATCAATGATCCCAAAGTCCAGCCTTGCCCACACGAAAGGAAATCCCACAATGTACCCCATCTTGCCTGAGACAGGGTGCCACTCCCTCCTCTCCTAGGGCAAGCAAGCATCCTTCATGCCTGACTACAGTGAGGGAGGTAGGGAAACCTCCAAAAGTGATGGGCATCCACACACCTATCAGACTGGCTGGTAAAACAGAAAAGGAAAATGATCAGTGTTGGAGAGGATGTTGGAAAATTGGGACAGTGATACTCCGTTGGTGGAGTTGTGAACTAATCCAACCATTCTGGAGAGAAATATGGAACTATGGCCAAAAGGCTGTTCATACCCTTTGACCCAGCAATGCCACTACTAGGTCTGTATCCCAAAGACATCCAAAAAAAGGGGAAAGGACCTATTTGTACAAACAAAATTGACAGCAGTTCTTTTTGTGGTGGCTAAGAATTGGAATTCAATAGGATGAGCATCAATTGGGAAATGGCTAAACAAGCTATGACATATGATTGTAATGGAGTATTGCTGTGTTATAAGAAATTACTAGCAGGATGGTTTCAGAAAAATACTAGAAAGCCTTAAATTAACTGATGCAGAGTGAAGTGAGAAGAACCAAGTAACAGCAACGTTGTATGATGAAGAACGGTGACTGACTTGGCTCTTCTCCGCAGCACAAGGATCCAAGACGATTTGAAAGGACTCCCGATGAAGCGAGCTACCCACCTCCCGAGAAGAGACTCACAGTGTCTCAAGGCAGATCAAAGGAACACTATTTTCACTTTCTCCTTTCTTTATTGCTTCCTTTTGGCTTGAATTTTCTTCCACAAAATGACTAACATGGAAATGCGTTTTACATGATTGCACACGTAGAACCTACATCATATACTTACCATTTCAGGGAGAGTAGAGGGGAGGAAGGGAGGAAGAAAATT
>WOXC01001184.1:0-66728 GCA_011680675.1 Gymnobelideus leadbeateri | reverse complement strand
TAATTATTTGTCACTAGAAAAAAAACTTCTATAAATATTTTTTGTACCTAAGTTTGACTGTTCCTTTTCAGTCACATGTCCCCTTGATTATGGCATTTCTTGTGCATAAGCCTATCTCTATTATATTTTGTGTTACTTTCAATATTAATTCTCTGAGGTCATGATGTTCCATTATTCACACTATTATGGCATTATGAGATCAGAGCAACATATAAATGACCTTTGTAAGATATAGGGTGCAATTAAAATAATACTTATTTTGGCCTTTGGAAAGGTAGCAATGGGCAATTCCTGGAACTGAATATCTGATCTAATTTAATTCAGTGTACATTTATCAGGCACCTACTCTGTGAAAAAATACTACACAAAGTTTTAAGATACAAAGAACATCCTCTCCCAAAAAGAATCTGAACGCCCAAAGAGTTTATATGACCATTGAAGTCTATAATGGTTATGCAGACAAGAAGTTACAAGAAAATTTGAAGAGCAGAAAACTATTAAGACTTAGGATGATCAGAAAATGTTTCCCTAAAGAGGTGGCACCTGAGTTAAGTTTTAAAGAAAGCTTGGTATTGTAAAAGACAGCAGTGAGGTGGAATGTTTCTAGGTATGGAGAGAAAGCCTATGGAAAGTCCCAGAGGTGAGGCATGAAGTACTAAGGTCAGGGAACCACAGGCAGCCTAATTTGACTGGAATATAGAGGACATGAGAGGGAATAATGTGAAATAAAGGTGGAGAGATAAACTGGAGTCAAACTTTGAAGAACTTTGAATGTCAATTGGAAGTGTTTCTCCTTTATCCTAGGGGCAAAAAAGAACTACTAAAGATTTTTAGGGGTTGGAGAATGCATACATGCCTGTATATGTGCATGCATGTATATTTGTAGCTATGTAGAAGAGACATTAGAAAGTAGGGAGAGACTGGAAGCAGAACCAACAATTAAGAGACTATCATCTCTCTTATTTTAATATTTTAATTCCATTGTCAGGAAACACTGTGTCTTCCCTTTGTATTCTTTGAGAACAGGATGTGGATCTTAGCTCAGACTTTCTCCCCAGCTGCTAACACAATATTCTCTAAATTACAAGTGGTTTATAGATACTGAATTCAATGCAATTATACATACTGGCACCTCCCTCCCCCAGTACCCAATATAGGTGCTTGCAAATAGTAGATGTTTAATAAATATTCATTTAATTAATAATTGAATTTCCCCCCACTGACCCACTAACAATGAATCTGAATTCTTGTGAAGTAATTCTAGGGGAAAATGTATTTTTATTTTGATTTATGAATCTTGTCCTTTACTTGTAACATTTCAAAATGCAAATGAAATGTATCCTAAGGAGGGATTTCTGGACTTATGGTAACTCCAGGGGAAACTGTAGTGTGTTAGAAAGAGTAATGGAATTAGAATCAGGAAACCTAAATTATAGCTCAAGCATGGTCACTAATTAGCTCTGTGTCCTTAGGGAAGTTAACTTGTCTTCTCACTTTGTTTCCTCATCTGTAAAATTACATTCTATTCGGCTCACCATTTAAGTTCCTAATATACAGTGCTAGGTGCTGAGAAATATTCAAAAATATGTTAAGACAATCTCCCTTCCTTCAAAGAGCTTACTATCTCAGAGGAAATAAAAAATAGTATGTACATGAGTCACTACAATAAGAAATATACTGTAGGAATATAAATGAATAAACAAACAAATATGCACATCAGAGTTCCAATTATTTCCAAAGTTGGTCTCACAGTGTACTTCAGGGAAGAGGTATCATTGAAGACATTGGCATAGACAGAGAATAGAGGTAATCTTAGAAATCATTTGTAAAATAAATTCTATTTAGTTACTAAAAAGTCACATCTAAACAGTCATATTTATAGAGCAGTTTACAAGTTACAAATTACCTCATAACTTGTTGTGTGGTAGAGAGTACATCGTTTTATAGATAAGAAAGATAAACAAGATAAAATTACTTTCTTAGTGTCATGCAGGTAGTGAATGATACATGAAGTATTCAATTAGAAAATTTTTGATTCAGAGGTCACTGCTATTTTCCCAACAGCTACTGTTATCCATTAATTCAGTAGACATTTTAGAGTACCTGTGGTGTGCCTGATACTACAGTAAATGTGTCATCTATCTATGGATCTTCTATTCTTTGTAGGCTTCTAGCTACCAAAACTCTTCCTCAGTTCTTGGTATTTTTTTTTTTTTGGCTTTTTGGAGAGCGATTGGGGTTAAGTGACTTGCCCAAGGTCACACGGCTAGTTTTTGTGTTAAGTATCTGAGGTCAGATTTGAATTCAGGTCCTCCTGACTCCTGGGCCAGTTCTCCAGGGCACCACCTAGCTGCCCTCCTGCCCCAGTTCTTACTACTTTCTATCAACACATCCTGCTTTGGGCATACATCATCAGTCATAATTGGCTGAAGGCTGTATCTCTTGATAGAAATTTAAAGGAAATAAAATTTTAACACATTTTTCTCTCCTTTCTTCCTTCTTTCCTTCCTTCCTTCCTCCCTCCCTCCCTTCCTTCCTTCCTTCCTTCCTTCCTTCCTTCCTTCCTTCCTTCCTTCCTTCCTTCCTTCCTGCCTTCCTTCCTTCCTTCTTTTCTTCCCAGCTAGGTAGCACAATGGATACAGTATAGAACCTGGAGTCAAGAAGATCTGAATTCAAATTTGTTTTCTGACACTTCCTAGCTGTGTGGCCCTGGGCAAATCATTTAATCTCTACTCACCCCAGTTTTCTTGTGTGAAAAATGGTGATAATAATAGTGCCTCCCTCCCAAGGTCGCTCCCATGATAAAATGAAATAAATTTGTAAAGTGCTTTGCAAATCTTAAAGCACCATATGAATGCTATTATTAGCCCTTCTTTATGTAAGCACTATGTTAGCAAAGCACGTGAAAACAAGAAGAACACTAGATCCATTTTTGGCTGAGGATCGGAGAAGCAGTAGAAGGTTTGATTCTAGGAGCCTCTGGGCATAGCTGACCATAAGCCCATGCACTTGCTGTGCTTACTATGATTTACCCTGTCACAAAAAATTGTCCCCAATTCTCCCTATACCATTCCCTTCTTTTGTAGGCCCAGTTTATTTGATTTTGGTTGAGTATTTCAGGTTTTAGATCAGAACAATATGAAATATGTATAGGCCGTCTAACCATCAATAAAAGAAGGTTTGCTTAGCCATAATATGGAAACCAATTCTCAGAAAAGATACAGTACTTATTCCAGTATATGTTGCCCCTCTTTTTCTCCATATAGAAATATACCTAAGGGTGGTGATTTGTATGGCAGAAGGGCATAAACCAAGGTCAGAGGAGAACTGGAGTCTTATTGTCTGGCCTCTCATGACCTCAAGGAAACAGGAAGTCTCTCTTATGACTTGAGTCTTAGTCCCCTAAATCAATCAAGTTTCGGGGACAGTCTTCTCACCTTTTAAGGGAGGAGAGAAACTAGTCTAACTTACAAGGTGGGGTCCTAATAGCTATTGCTCCCATCACATATGTCTAGAGTGTGTTTCCTTTTACTTCTTTTCTAGCAAGAAAAGTCAATAAGGTTCCATCTACAAGTTATAATTTTCTCCATGGCAGACTGATAATAATCCTGATTCTATGCAAGAGAAATTTGTTGAAACTCCTTAGGTAGGTTAGAAATACCAAAGGAAACCAAATCCCATGGGTTAGATATCCAGTAGATTTTGGATTTCAACATGACATCCCAATACACACCTATGACATTCTATTCCTTGACTACTATAGTAATTAATTCTCTCTCCTTTTGCCCTCTTTTGAATGATTTTTTTCACTTAGTTACATATTTTCACATAAAAACTGAAAACTTAATTTGAACAAATATTACATATGGCTGACTCTGATGAATGTTACTTATACAAGGCAGTAATTGACACCACTGCCAAAATTGCTAACAAAGCACTAACTCTAAATTCCATTCGTGATACCAGTGTGATGTTCTCACCTTAAATTGGATATTGTCAGGATAAACTCAATAAAGCCCACTGTGTCTGCAGGCTAATTATCTTTCTTTTCCTTCAGGCCTTAACCATATATGCATCATATAAAAGCAGCCTTTTTGTTTTTTCCAATCACACGTTGTTGTTTTTTTTTTTTTTGATGACCTCCCTCTTATAAAGAGCTTCTTTTTTCATATAAAGATTAACGTTATTTTTTAAATGGATAAATCTGCTTACTAATCATTGTTATTAATTCCAGTGACTATATAACTCAAAATTGTCTTGACTTAAACAATTAGGATACTGTGTAGCTATTTAACAGGGCATAAGAAGTAGCATCACTATACATAATATAATAACAAAGCAGATAAAAAATGATAAAGCAAAACTATATTAATACATGGTTTTATAACCATATCCAATTGAAATAACCCATAATGCCATCTAATAAAATTATCTTGCATGGGAACACAAATTCTAGTGGCTATTCTGTAATAAGAAATGGTCTTTAAAAAAAAAAAGCTTTATTTTAAAAAAACGCAACTAATGAAGATTTCCTCCCTAGTTTCTAAAACTTGTTTATGAAAAACATTGCCCCTGAAAGATTTATAGTTGTAGAACTGTAATTTGGCTTCAAGGTTCTACCATAACTTTAACAATAACAACAAAATATCAAATAAGACACTTGCAAAATGACTTATTTTTCTCCTAAATGGGAAAAAAAAAGATTTTTATGACTTAAACAGGAGAATATAGTTCTACAATTTCCCTGTTTAAATATCTATAAATTATTAAGAATGAAAACAAGTTGATAGAATACTTAGAAACAAAAGCAATCTTTATGATTTAGATCCTAGGCATTTTATTCAAGTCTTGGATTTGTTAACCTGGCACATAACTAGCACTTAATAAATGTTTATTGACTGAGTGAATGATGTGGGGGTCACTCAATCCCATATTTCAGTCAAAGATGGTTTTCATTGTTCAAATGACACTTTTATGAATAAATTAATATATTTATGAGTTTATCTTTCTGTAGTTTGAAAACAATGGCTTCCTGTACTCAGTTCCTCAATTGTAGACACCTGGTTTTATTCAACTTCTTACTCCTTTTAGAAATTATTATAATTCCTAGAAGAGGGAGGAGTAGCCTGGGGCTATTCAAACAAAAGCCCTGTAATTATCCATAGCAGAAGGTGTGGATAATGAATAAAAGAGCCTCTGAATTAGGAAGTCCTCATTCAGATTTCAAATTCTGCCTCTGATAAATACTGACTTTGTGGGCCTAAGCAAATCATCTAATCTCTATGCACCAGAGAACTCTCAAAGACTAGTAATTGTAGAAGTTACCTATTTTTATTGGTAAAAAGAGATTCTTCACCAGAAGTTCCCTAGATCATTGTATATGTCCAAAGGAGAAAAACAAAAAAGATTTACTACCAATATCATATTTACATAGCCATTCACATATATCAGTCAGCTCTGGTTCTTCAGATTGCTAATATAGGACTGACTCTAAGCAGGAGGTATGTGAGGGGGTACAGGAAAGGGGTGGGGGAGACTGTTAAATGTGACTTCTCTATCTTTTTTTTTTAAATAGGTAGATTTAATAAAAGCTTAAAATACAATATTTTGTATGACTGCTAAATCACAATTTTTATTTTGTTTTTCTCTGTTTTATATAAACACAACAGTAGGCAGTTTAAGTCAATGTGATCTTAATTGATGATAATAATTTTGTTAATTATTTTTTCCCACTATTTTTCTACATAACAGATTCTATGGTGCAGTTCCACCAAATGCCTTGATGAGGTGTTAGTTACATTAGAATTTCAAGCATTTAAGATATTTGTAGATCCTTATAATGGGTAAGTATAGAAAATGAAACAACATTATGCATGTGGATATGTCTGTGTTTTATATATACACATTTTTAAAACTTTTGAAATTTCATTATTTATGATAAAATGTACATTATTTTTGTATATTTTCTTTTTTAGATATTTGTTTATTGGTTTACCAGATGGTATTTACCGTATGCATCTACCCCAGGAAGAATGTGTTGGAAAGCAAAACCTGGTCACTGAGGCAATCATAAAGAGAAGATCTATTAATGTATTCTTTGTGGATACAAAACTTCAGCGACTCTTTTATATGCTTGGGTCATCTAAAGTGCTATACTCTGTTTTTCTCGATGGCTCAGGGTTATACCAAGACCATCGACTCAAAAAGGTTCCTACAATTATCCAGGCTATTGTCCATGGCCGTGGTGTAGTGACAGTGAGCACAAGTCAACATGTGTTCACTGAAGAAAGACACAAGGGAAAATCCACTTTTATTGAAATTGTTGTGAATTCCTGTAGTGAGATTCTGGGAACTTATGATAATCTCTTTTTGTGGGAGTTATCTAACCAGCCAATACCTGTACCAATTTTTGCACCTCTAGAGTTCCAGGTGTATCTTGGCATCAATTCAGGAGTGATTAACTGGAAAAAACCTTCTCTTAGATCAGGAATGGGTAGGTTTTTAAGGCATTCACATTGTATGTATGATAATCTGCTACAAAATTTTTATTTTTTTTTCCATGGAGCTTTAAAATTAGCTGCTACCAAGTGAATGAGGCAAATGTCAGATGACAGCTTGATAATTCCATTTGTGTGGAAGGGAAGAAGATGATTAAGGTTATGTGCATAAGAAGATTTATAGTATTTTAAAAGGTTGAAGTAGCTACTCTACCTTTGCTTATAGTAGGATTGTTATATGCTTGGTATAGTGGAACAATGAACTTAGAATAAGGCCAGGCTAGCGTTCAAATTCTTCCAGAGAAGCCACTTAACTACTCTGAGCCTCTGTTTCCTCTTCACTAAAATTTGGATTACAATGCCTATAATATTTGCCCAATTAGATTGTTATAAGACTCAAATCCTACAATGCTATATAAACATCAAATGCTATTATTACTATTATAAGACATCTGCTGCATTAGAACATCTTTAATAATGTGATTAAAGTTTTATTGTCAAATAGATATATCCAAGATTGATTATTTCAATTACACTATATGATCTATTAAAGCAGAACCAAAACTACTAGTTCAATTCAGTTAACTTATTAGAGCTTCATGAGATCATACAGAAGTTCATCTCTCTCTCTCTTTCTCTCTCCCTCCCTCCCTCTTGCCTCTCTCACTTCTCTCTCCTCAATTTCCCTTTCTTATCATCTATCTATACTTTCTTTAACTTACAATGGGAAATAAGTTTATCCAAAAGAAATCAAAGAAACTTTGGTAAATCTAGAAAGGAAGTAAAATACTTACATACATAGATATATCACATGCATCTTAGACTTGAGTCACTTCAGTCATCTCCAATTCTTTGTGACTAGACTTGGGGTTTTCTTGGCAAAGATACTGAAGTGGTTTGCCATGTTGTTCTCCAACTCATTTTACAGATAAGGAAACTAAGGCAAACAGAGCTAAATGACCTGCATGGGTTTACACAGCAAATAAGTGTCTGGGGACAGATTTGAACACAAGAAGATAAGTCTTCCTGACTCCAGACTTGGCATTCTATCCACTACCCCATCTAACTGCTCACCATTATTACACACATAGACTACTGCAAATCCCAATTCTTCTTGAAATGGTTCTGAAAATAATATTCATAATTTTAATTTCTAATTCCATTTCATTCTCCTTTACACACTCACTCTTAAAGTGACAGGATGAGCATTGGCCACACAATATAAAGTTCATTTTAGGTGGGACACTTTGGGATGAAATTTAGAAGGGTAGGTATTCTAAAAGATTACCTATAGACTGTAAGGTCATCTAAGTTATCTTGACAAAGTGAATGATGCATATGCGGTATGGAGAAATCTATTTTGCAAGTAAATATGCATATATTTGAAGGGGTCAAATTCGGCCCAAAACAATAACAATAAAAGAATGACAATTCTTTATTTTCTTTCTTTCTTTTTTTTTTTGCTTTTTGGAGGGCAGTTGGGGTTAAGTAACTTGCCCAAGGTCACACGGCTAGGTTTTTTTTGTTTGTGTGTGTTAAGTGTCTGAGGCCAGATCTGAACTCAGGTCCTTCTGACTCCAGGGCCGGCGCTCTACTCACTGCGCCACAAAGCCGCCCCGACAATTCTTTATTTTCAACTGACATGACAAATATTGGTTGGTTCCAGGACAAGATATTGTATACAGAGATTTGTCAATTAATATTACAAATAGGAAATCAATAGGTTCACTGTGTTTTAGTTTCAGAGGTACTTTAATGATAATCTAGTCTAGTTCCTTTATTTTAGATAGGAGAGATCTAAGATTCAGATTGATGAAATAACTTGTATAAGGTCGCACATAAGACAATAAAGAACCAAGATGCTACCCCTGGTCTTTTGCCTTCCAGTTTTAATGCTCTTCCATTATAACAAAATGTTTATGTGACATACACAAGAAGCAATTAAATTATACTAAAAATCTTAAAGTTGCATCTATCTTTTAATAGCTTAGATCTTGTCAGGTAGAAAAAAAAGATGTCTCTTCATATTGGGTTTTTTTTTTTTTTCTGAAGTTAGATCCATTTTGGAACTAGAGAAAGACATAATATTAGTGGTCTTCTATGTCTCAATGTTTCCAACTAGTTACTAGTTAGTCTGAAAATGAACTCACTTCTACATATGAGGAAAATATATTGTCATGCTTTAAAAGCTGCTTAAATTAAATATGCTATTGAAATATGACATTTTACAGGGAAAGTATATTTTATAACAAAATAGATACATCATAAGAGTGGACCAGGGTCACTCATTTCCATTGCATTAAAGGAAACGGAATTCCATTAAATGTAAAAGTGATAATTACAGAAGGCATAATTCAATCTTTTCTTGGATGTTTCAGATTGGATTGATGTGGCATAAGTTGATTAGTCATGTGGCCAAACTACAATCTGTCCAATTTGCTATGATACAAGTGGACAACGAATTCTCATACTGGTTTTCCAGATGTAGCCTGTATGCATTTCACAGCTATAGCAAGTCAAAAATTATTTTCTATATCAGAGTCAATTGCCAAAAACTTTAAGATTTCAATTATATTTTCTTTTTTTCTTAGGTTTTGAGAGTAAATAATATAACATAATGAATTCCTATTTTGTCATTTAAGATCCATTAGTGGTTACAGTTTGATCCAAGGGCTTTTCTCTTTCAAAGAAGTTGTTGGAATAGTGAAGTAAATAAAGAAATTAAAGTGATTTTTGAAAAGAGCTATATATGAATCAAAGTAAATACACGCAAATACATTTAATGTTAAATGGAGCTACATGGTGCCATGGAAAGAGTCCTGGACTTGGAGTCAGAGTGTTCAAATTCTGCCTCAAATTCTTACATGTTATGTAACCCTGGGCAAGTCACTTAACCTTTTTTACTTTCATTTCTTAATCTGTAAAATTAGGGAGAGGAACTTCATGTCTTTTAAGGTTCCTTCTAGCTCTAAACTAAGATACTATAGTCATATGTCCATTCTCATGACATAGTGGAAAAAGTACACACCGGACTGAGAATCAGGGGAACTGATTCTGCATCAGATCTGAAAACTAATCACAAAATGAATTCTAGTCCTGGATAAACCACTATCTAATTATCTGTGTGACCTTGTAAATAACACTTAATCTCTCTTACCTGTACAATGAGAGGAGTGGAGTAGATAATATTGCAAGCCTTTTTTAGCTCAAGTCTAAGGTTCTAAGACAATCCTAACACCAGTGAATCAATATGTGTTTCAATAAACCTTTGAAATTGGAATTTTAATCACAAAATATTTTAATAATAATGTCATCAAAAATAAAATATTTCCTTTTATATATTTGCATGTCATTAAGCACATAATATATAAGATCTATCCTCCCTGTCACTGTCTGTCATGATACTTTATCATTCTTATTTCTCAGAGCTTAATCTCAATCATCTTGTGTAAAATTAACCTTCATAGAGTGTCTTAGATATAGAGAAAAGTCTTGAAATTTGGGCATTATGCTTAGAGACTTTGGTAATTTTTGGACATGTCATAAAACATCATTACCATAAAAAGGGCAGTGTAGAACCAAATAATACAGATGACATCTTGCTTCTGCCTTCTGTTTAACCCGAACATCAGATAGAAGGAAGAGGTTTCAATAAAAGGTTAGGTTTTTCTGGTAGCTAAAAAATGCTAAGAAAGCATTCTACATGCAAGGCCATGTCTGAGGCAGATGGGGGTGGGAAGGAGTAGCAGAATATAGGCATATTCTTTTGGGGATCAGTAAATTTATCTTGTGTTCTGGGCTTTGTTGTTGATTTGCTGCATCAATTCAGCCAAGACATTTCAGTTTTAGGCCTCTCAGTTTTCTTATCTATCACATGAGGATAATAAAGGCTGCAACCTGCCTACTACACAGGGAAGATATATGGATAAATTATGATGAATATGAAATGTTTTGATCTCTTAAGAGCAGATTTTTATATAAATTCAAGGAATATTTTTTCCAAAGGATTATATTTTCTTCAAATTCATATCAAAGCAAGGCATGGCTAGACAACAGTTTTGTGAATAAGATCTGGGGATTTAAGTGACTCAATATAAGACAACAGTTTCAAATAATCAGAGAAATATGAATATGGGTTTCAGCTACACTGAGAGGCATGGTGTCTAAAAGGAATTATAAGCCTTCTGTACTCTGCCTTGGTCAGGTCTTAGGAAGAACACTGCGTTCAGTTCTGGGCGCCAAAGTTTAGGATAGATATTGATAAGATGGAGGTCATCTAGAAAAAGACAGTCATGGGCTAGATGTCATGATAGGTGAGGAACAGTTGGAGGACCTTAGACTTACTGATATAGAGCTCAAATGAGATAAGAATTGTAAAGTACTTTAGTACAGTGCCTCCTACATAGTAAGTACTTTATGAATGTTAACTATTATTCTTATCATTAGAGAAGAGAAGATTTAGAGAAGAGATGACGGCTGGCTTCCAATATTTTAAGGGTTGGTATAGGTGGTTAGATAACCTTAAATCTAATACTTGACTCTAAAGGCAAAATAAAAATGCAATGGGCTGCCTCAGAAACTAGTGATTTCATACCCTACCACCACCACCACTACTGCAGCAGTCTTCAGACAAAGACTGGAAGGATGAACAATATCATATAACCACTTTTAGGGGAAGTTGAAGTAAGGATTCTTATATGGTATGGCTGCTGTGATCTCTTCCTATTATGGAATTTTGTGATTGATTCTATGAAACTCAAACTGTCCTACCACTTATGAGGCCATGAATATTATTCCAATCAAGACCAAATGATATAATGTAAACTTTTATAAAAATTTTTTTCAAAAAGAGAAAAAAACCTACAATTTCATTTCATCATAGGCATTTCTAAAAGTATCTGTTCATGTAAAATATATTTAACCACTCTCTGTATCTTATTCTTGCAGGCCCTAATGCTTGGCAAAACTGGAAGTATGAAGTGAAAGTCATATTTGGTGAAGATAGCATAGTTTATAAAGAAATTTCAACAACGGAGTACCATGTTGAGAATCTGAATAGTTCACAGATCTATGCTTTTCAAGTTCGAGCAGTTTCTCAAGCAGGCAAGGGACCATGGTCAGGTCTTTTTCAAGGAACCACACTTAAGTCAGGTAATATTTGATATAGGCCCTGCACATTTACACTAGACACATGTAAACATTTGTTTATGGTTGCAAAGAAATTTGTTCTCTCGATGTGGCCTTACAAGATCTTGCCATGATATCCCAATGTGAATGATTGGATTATTAATATTTGCTTAATGTTTAATTTATATAGTATGTTCCTAAGAAACAATAGGGTGTTGTGAAAAGTACACTTGTCAAAAGATCTAGATTCAGGTACCATTTCTACTTCTTGTTAGCACTAGGATTCTGAATATGTTATTTCAACTTTTGTAGTCTCAGTTTTGGGTAGCTCAGTGGATGGAGGCAGGCCTGGAGTCAGGAAGGCTCATCTTCCTAAGTTTAAATCTGACCTCAGGCACTTACTAGCTGTGTGACCCTGGGCAAGTCACTTAACTCTCTTTCCCTCAGTTCCTTATGCATAATATGAAGAAGAAAAGAAAATGGAGAACTCCAGCATCTCTGTCAACAAAACCCCAAATGAGGTTACAAAGAGTCAGACATAACTGAACAACTACAGAAGTCTCAGCTTCTTCATCTGTAAAATAGGAGTAATTATAGCCTCTCAGCTTTCCTCACAGATTCATCCAATTTGACTATTGGAAGAGACCTTATTGGCTATATAATCTGAATCCTACCTAAAAACAATCCTCTTTATGACATAACAGCTATACAGACTCTCGTGAAAGACCTCCACATTCGACTTCCGGATAGCTCTAATTATTAGGAAGCTTTTTTCGTATATAAAGGCCAAATCTCTCTTTTCTGCTTCCATCACTGTTCTTGCTCTTGCTTTCTGGGACCCATGAGTAGCATAATCTTTCTTCTACATGACAGCCATAATGTCACTTTCTTTCCCCTCCCCCCATGTGTTTTCTTCTCCAGGCAAGACATGCCCAATTCCTCAAGATGATTCTCATATTGCACAGACTTAAGTCCCATCACTATCCTCTTTTATGTACTTTCCAGTTAATTAATGACATTTTAAAATGGCATTGCCCCAAACTGAACACTATATTCCAGATGGAACTCGATAAATTCAGGGCACATTTGGACTATTACCCTTCCTATTCCTGAAAGCTCTTTCTCTCCATGCATCTCAATATTGTATTAGCACCTCTATCTGCCATATCATGTTGCTGATTTGTAGTGAGCTTCAGGTTCACTAAAATCCCAAGATTTTTTTTTTCAACACAACTCCTGTCTATTCATGACTTACCCACTTTGTGATGGCGTTCATTTTTTTTTTGTACTAAGCATAAGATTTTCCACTTGTCCTCACTGAATTTCATCTTATCAGATTCAGCCTAATTCAGTCTGTCAAGATCTTTTTATATACTGATCTATTGTACAGTGAAACAGATATCCCTCCCAGCTTTGTGTCACTTACAAATTTGATAAACATACCATCTATGCCTTTATCTAACACTTTGATATTTTTTTAAGTGTTACATAGCATAGTGCCAAGCAGAGATGGTCTCCAATAAGGACCTCTTGCCATTTTAACTCTGAACTATTAAGAACTTCTGGCCATTAAAAAATTTTTGAATCCATCTATCTTTCTTATCACCTAGTCCACATCTTTCTCTTCTCCAAAATACTAATATAAGACACTTTATGAAAACTTTTACTGAATCTAGATAAACTAAATCCAAAGCATTCTCCCCACCCAACCATCTATTAGCTTACTAATCTTTTCCATAAAAAACAATGATAAAAAAGGGGGGGGGGTAAGGTTACTCCGGGAAGACTTGTTCTTAATGGGTATTCACCAACAATCTCCTTAATGATTCATTCCAGAATTTTCCAGAAATTAAAGCCAAGTTTGATGGCTTACAATTTACAGACTTGGTTTTCTTCTATTTTGAAGACTAAGGCAATACCAAATCTCTTTTTGCTTGTTTTTTTTTTTTTTTTTTTTTTTTGGAGGGAGGAAGGCAGGGCAGTTGGGGTTAAGTAATTTGCCCAAGGTCCCACAGCTAGTAAATGTGTCAAGTGCCTGAGGCCGGATTTGAACTGAAGTCTTCCTGACTCCAGGACCCGTGTTCTATTCACTGCACCACTTAGCCACCCCCAAAATCTTCTTCAATCTTGTGGTAGTTCTGAGCCATTGACAATGGCTCTGTAATCATATTCATATGCTACCTTTTCTAGTACCTGAAGATGAGGTTTGTCTGGGCCAGGAGACTTGAATTCATCAAAATCAACTAGGCACTCTCTTGTCATCTTTTAATTTATATATATCAGCTCTGTAGGTAAATTGTGTTCTGTTGTTTCTATTTCAAAAGCCATTCTCTTTAGCAGAAACAACAGGAACATAATACATTTAACATTTAGATAGGGCTTTATACCTATTATCTTATGGCATCATCATAATATTCCTGAGATGTAGAAACTATTATCTTTCACACTTTACCCATTGGAAAAAAAAATACCTGAATCTGAGAGAAGCTTAAGGGCCTTTCCCAGGATCACATAAACAGTTATCTATCTGAGGAGAATTAAAACTCAAGTCCTCCTAATTCCAAGTCCAGTACTATATCCTCAATACCACCTAGATTTCTAATCCTCACTGACTTACTGTGAAGACTAGTTGGGGTTAATTTGTGTGAAATTATTTTGCAACTGGCAAAAAATGCTATATAAGTACAGTCACAGTATCCCAAATAAAAGTCCAGAGAAACCAGAGGAGAAATATGGAACATAGGGAAATTTTATATGCCCCCATAGCAATTTTTAAAAATATCTGTGAACACAGGTCTCTGATCAGTGGACTGTGTATGGAAGTACATGGAATAGACTTCCCTCCTTTGTGTTGCTATTGCTGGGAAGAAAGGTATGAATTTAGGGATAATTTTAACCTTAATTCCTTTTTCAGTACAATCGTGTGTAAGCACTTCATTCTTTTCCTGCCAGTTGTTCCTGTGCTTGTAGCAGAGAGAGTCAATAAAAGAGATTAAAATTAATGAAATACAGAGGGATTCTCCTCAGTATTCTATGTTTTATTAAGTGTTCTGTCTAGAGGTGACTGAAGCTCCCATTATCCATTGCTATATATATTTACTATTTTCTATATACATTCTTTTCCCCTAATTTTTAACATTTTATGTGAAGTTTAGAGTTCTAAATTCCCTCTTCCACTCCTCCCCCTTCTCTGAGATGATAAGCAATCAGATATAGATTATACATGTGCAATTATGTAAAACATTTCCATAACAGTCATTTTGTACAAGACTCAAATAAAAGAAAAAAATGAAAGTGAAAATACCGTGCTTCAATCTGTATTTAATCAATATCAGTTCTTTCTCTGAAGGTAGATTTTATGCTTCATCATTAGTTCTTTGGGATTTTCTTGGATGACTATATTACTGAGAATGGCTGTCATTCACAATTCTTCATCAAACAATATTGCTATTATTGTGTACAATGTTCTTATGGTTCTGTTCACTTCACTATGCATCAGTTCATGTAAATCTTTCCAGTTTTTTTGGAATCACCTTCCTTGTCATTTCTTTCAGCACAATAATATTCCATTACAATAATATGCCATAGTTGCTTAGTCATTTCCCAATTGACAGGCATTCCTTTGATTTACAATTCTTAGCCACCATAAAAAAGCTATTATAAATATTTTTGTACAAATAGGTCCTTTCTCCCTTTTTTGATGTCTTTGGAATATAGATGTACCAGTGATACTGCTGAATCAAAGGGGATGCACAGTTTTATAGCCCTTTTGCAGATAGTTCCAAATTACTCTCCAGAATGGTTGAGTCAGTTCACAACTCCACCAACATTTCCCTTTTTTGCCATATTGGCAACTCTGATAGGTATGAGGTGGTACCTCAGAGTTGTTTTAATTTGCATTTTCCTGATCAATAGTGATTTAAATCATTTTTATATGAATATAGATAGCTTTTCTTTCTTTGTCTGAAAACTGCCTATTCATATCCTTTGATCATTTGTCATTGGGGAATGACTTGTATTTTGCAAATTTAACTCAGTTCTCTATATATCTCAGAAGTGAGACCTTTATCAGAGCTATTTTTTGCAAATCCCCCCGACCCTGTTTTCTGTTTTCCTTATAACTGTGGCTGTAATGGTTTTGTTTGTGCAAAAAAAGTTAATTTTTTATAATCAAAATTACTTTACATTTTGCAATGCTCTCTATCTCTTCATTGGTCCTAAATTCTTCAAATAAATCAGACAGATAAACTTTTCCATACTTTCTTAATTTGCTGGGGGTATTATCCCCTTATGTGTAAATCATGTACCCACTTTGACCTTATATTGTTATACAGTGAGAGATATTGGTCTATACATAGTTTTTGCCATACTGTGTTTCAGTTTTTCCAGCAGTTTTGTCAAATAATGAGCTTTTGTTTCAGAAGCTAGGACCTTTGAATCTATATCAGATAATTATGGTCATTTACTATAATGTAATTTGTACCTAATCTTTTCCATTGATCTGCTACTCTATTTCCTAGCCAGTATCAGAATGTTTTGATAATTACCATTTTATAATGCAGTTTGAGATCTGGTGTGGCTAGACTTCCTTATTTGCATTTTTTCCACTGGTTTCTTTGATATCCTTAAGCTTTTGTAATTCCAGATGAATTTTATTATAATTTCTAACTCTATAAAATACTTTTTGATAGTTTTATTGGCATGCTACTAAATAAATAGATTAACTCAGGTAGAATTGTTTTTTTTTTCTTTGTTAAGTTACACTTTATTTTTTAAAATTAATTAATTAATTTTTAGTTTTCAACATTTGTTTCCACAAGATTTTGAGTTCCAAATTTTTCCCCATCTCTCCTCTTCCTCCACTCCAAGATGGCATGCATTCTAATTACCCCTTCCCCCAGTGTGCCCCCTTTTCCATCAGTCCCTCACCCCACCATTATCTGCCTTCCCCTTACTTCTTGTAGGGCAAGATAGATTTCTATGCTCCATTGCCTTTATATCTTATTTCCCAATTGCATGTTAAAAACATTTTTTTTTACTCTGAGTTCCAAATTCTCTCCCTTTTTCCTCCTCACCCAACCACACTGAGAAGGCAAGCAATTCAATATAGGTTATAAATGGGTAGTTATGTAAAACACTTCCATAATGGTCACATTGTGAAAAGACTATATTTCCTTCTATCCTATCTCAAGCCTCCACTTATTCTCTTTTCTGCTTTCACCCTGTCCCTTTTCGAAAGTGGTTGCTTCTGACTGCCTCCTCCCCAAATCTGCCCTCCCTTCTATCATCCCCCACATCCACTTCCCCCTTACTTTTCTGTACAGTAAGATATCCAATTAATTGTGTATGTTATTCCCTCATTAAGACAAATCCAGTGAGAGTAAGGTCCACTCATTCCCTCTCACCTCTCCACTCTTACCCTCCACTGTGAAACCTTTTCCTTGCCTCTTTTATGTGAGATAAATTACCCCTTTCTATCTCCCTTTCTTCTTCTCCCAATATATTCCTCTCTCACCCCTTAATTTTATGTTTTTAGATATCATCCCTTCATATTCATTTCACTCTTTGCCATCTGTCTGTCTATCTATCTATCTATCTATCTATCTATCTATCTATCTATCTACCTATCTATCTATCTAATATATCTATATTTCCTCCAACTACTTAAATACTAAGATACAAATATTTCCAATGTAGGAATGTAAGCAGTTCAACTTTAATAAGTCCTTTATGATTTCTTTTTCCCATTTACTTTTTCCTGTTTCTCTTGACTCTTCTATTTGAAGTCAAATTTTCTGTTCAACTCTGGACTTTTTATCAAGGATGCTTGAAAGTCCTCTATTTCATTGAATTTCCCTTTTTTCCTCTGAAGTATTTTACTGAGTTTTTCTGGTTTTAATTATAACTCCATCAACCTCTGGAATATCATATTCCAAGACCTTCAATCCCTTAATGTAAAAGCTGTTAGGTTTTGTGTTATCTTGATTGTATTTCCACAATACTCGAATTATTTCTTTTTAGCAGCTTGCAACATTTTCTCCTTGACCTGGGAATTATGGAATTTGATTACAATATTCCTAGGAGTTTTCTTTTTGGGATCTTTTTTTCAAGAGGAAATTGGTGGATTCTTTCAATTTCTATATTCATCTCTGTTTCTAGAATATCAAGGCAGTTTTCCTGGATAATTTCTTGAAAGGTGATGTCTACATGCCCTTTTTGATCATGGCTTTCAGGTAGTCCACTAATTTTTAAATGATCTCTCCTGGATCTATTTTCCAAGTTATTAGATTTTTTTCAAAAGATATTTCACATTGTCTTCTATTTTTTTTCATTCTTTTGGTTCTGTTTCATAATTTCTGGGTTTCTCATAAAGCTCTTAGCTTCCATTTTGTTCATTCTAGTTTTTAAGGAATTCTTTTCTTCAATGAGCTTTTGGACCTCCTTTTCCATTTGGCCTATTCTATTTTTTTAAGGCATTCTTCTCCACATTGGCTTTTTGGACCTCTTTTGCCATTTGGGTTAGTCTATTTTTTTAAGGTGCTATTTTCTTCAGTATTTTTAGGTCTCCTTTAGCAAACTATTGATTCGTTTTTCATTATGGTCTTGCATCATTCTCATTTCTTTTCACAATTCCCTTCTCTTAATTCATTTTCAAAATGTTTTTTTGATCTATTCCATGGCCTGCAACCAATTCATATTTTTCTTGGAGGCTTTTGATTTAGGAGCTTTGACTTTGTTGTCTTCTTCTGGTTGTATGTTTTGATTTTCTTTGTCACCAAATAAGATTCTGTAGTCTGACTTTTTATGCTGTTTGCTCATCTTGCCAGCCAAATACTTGATTTTCTAACTCTTTGTCAAGGTAGGACTCTGCTTCCAGTGGTGGTGGGGGCCAGGATGAATGTATTGTTCCAGGCTTCAGGAATTTTGTATCATCTGCTTAATCCCCCACCATCTGTGGGTCTAGAGCTCTGGAAGCAGCCATTGCTGCTGCCACCACTGACATTGCCCACTACCCTGAGGCTGAGGCAGGATCACATGCTCCTTTTTCACCCAGGTGCCACAGAGTTCCCCCACTGACCTTTTACATTGTCCTCAGTGTTGGTGGGTTGAGAAGTCTGGAAACTGCCACAGCTGCTAACAATTCAGTCCCCTGTGGCCTCCTCTGGCCATGTCTGCACCAGTGCAGCGCAAGCCAGACTGTGTTCCCCTCCCGGCCTGGTTTCCAGGCTGCCTTGGACTGAAGATATATTTCATTTTGTCATATTGTTTCTGCAGCTCTAGAATTTGTTTAGAGTCATTTTTTACAGGTTTTTGGAGGAATTTGGGGGAGAGCTCAAGCAAGTCCCTGCTTGTACTCCATCATCTTGGCTCTGCCAAGATCAAATTTGTTATATTTATTATATTGGCTTGGCCTACCCATGAGCAATTGATCTTTTTCCAATTATTCAGATTTGAGTTTATTTGTGTGAAAAGTGTTTTATAGCTGTATTCAAATAGTTTCTGGGTTTGTCTTACATCATCTGCACTTCAGATATTTTTAAATCGAATTTCTCTTGCTATCTGTTGCGGCTAGGACTTTGTTGGTGATATAAAGAAATGCTGATGATTTATGTGAATTAAATTTCATACTGCAACTTTGCTAAAGTTGATAATAATTGCAAGTATTATTGATTTTCTAGGATTTTCTTAATAAAGCATCATATCATCTGAAAATATGTACAGTTTTCTTTACTCATTGCCTATTCTAATTTGTTTTTTTTCTTTTCTTATTGCTATATTTATCATTTCTAGCAACTCCTGTCCCCTTGCCCCCCACTTCTTTCCCTACATTATAATGCTTCTTTCATGCCTATTTTATGTGGAATAATTTACCCCATTCAACCCTCCCCCCCCTCCTGTTTTTTCCAGTACAATTTTCTTTCTCACTCCTTTATT
Organism: Gymnobelideus leadbeateri; assembly: GCA_011680675.1. NCBI lineage: Eukaryota > Metazoa > Chordata > Mammalia > Diprotodontia > Petauridae > Gymnobelideus > Gymnobelideus leadbeateri. The sequence continues at coordinate 47,169 of WOXC01001184.1, read as the reverse complement.
TTGTTTCTTGGGGATATCATCCCCTCAAAGTCACCTTATATCCATACCCTTTGTCTAAATATACTTCTAATTGCTCTCACAGTAATGAAGTTGTTGAGAGTTACAATTATTATCTTGCCATATAGAAATATAAACACTTTAACCTTATTAAATTTCTTTTCTTTTCTTTTTCTTGTTTCTTTTTTTACATTTTGTGTTTCCTTTGAGTCTTATATTTGGAGGTCAAATTTTTTATTCAGCTCTGGTCTTTTAATTAGAAATGCCTCAAAGTCCCCTATTTTGCTAAATGTCTATTTTTCCACTTGAAAGATTATATTCAGTTTTGCTGGGTAGGTGATTCTTGGTTGTAATCCCACCTCTTTTGCCTTCTCGTATATCATATTCTAAGCCCTCTGGTTCTTTAATGTGGAAGCTGCCAAATCCTATGTGATCCCAACTGTAGCTCCATGATATTTGAATTATTTCTTTTTGGCTTCTTGAAATACTTTCTTCTTGATCTGTGAGCTACAGAATTTGGCTCTGTCATTCCTAGAAATTTTCATTTAAGATCTCTTTCATGTGGGATTTGGTGGATTCTTTCAATTTCCCTTTTGCCTTTTGGTTCTAATATATCAGGGCAGTTTTCTTTGATAATTTCTTGAAAGATGTCCAGACTTTTTGTTTGGTTGGTTTTTTGACCACGGCTTTCAGATAGTCCAATAATACTTATTTTATCTCTCCTGGATCTCTTTTCTGGTCTATTGTTTTTTTTTTTTTTCCAATAAGAAATTTCACATTTTCTTTTACTTTTTTTATTTTATTTTACTGCATCTTGGTATCTTATAGAGTCATTAGCTTCCACTTGATCAATTCTAATTTTTAAAGAATTATCTTCTTCAGTGAACTCTTGTACTTCCTTTTCTAGTAGGATAATTTTATTTTTTAGGTAGGTACTTCCCTTAGTAATTTTTTTTTTATCTTTTCCCATGCTATTGACTCATTTTTCATGATTCTCTTGCATTACTCTTATCCCCCCCCCCCAGTTTTTCTTCTACCTCTTTAATTTGCTTTAAAAATTCTTTTTAAATTCTTTTAGGAATTGTTTTTGGGCCTGACACCAAATGACATTTTCCTCTGAGGTGTCACACATAGCCATTTTGACACTATTGTTCTCTAAGTTTGTACCTTGATCCTCCCAGTCACCACAGTAACTTTCTATAGACAAACTGGGGATTTTTTGCTCATTTTTTCTGCCTTTTTTGGTGACTTGGTATTTTTATGTGAGAGTTTGTTTCTGGTTCTGCATTGTTCCACGCTTTTTGCTGGGGCTCTGGGTCTTAGCTCTATCTTTCATTTGGCTTCGGGATTTAGCTGCTTGTTTTCTGTGGAAGATGTGATTCCTTCTGCCTTGCACTGGGGAGTGGGAGCTCCCTGTTGGCCCACCCTGGGTCCCTGGTTTAGCTGCTGACCTGTTCCAGCTGTGGAACTAGGTTGCTACAGAGTCTAGTGGCTGGCCCTGGAGGAGTGATGTTGTTGTTCACCTACACCAAGGATGGGGTCCTAATGCTGGATTGCTATAGGGAAAGGGCCTCTCTGTAATTTTGTTACTTCTCTGCCCCAGGGGTAGGGCCCTGCTACTAGGTTGCTATGGAAACAGGGTATCTACTGCTATTTCTGGGTGGGATCTTACTGTTGGCTAATTGAAGGTGGGGCTACACTACTGCTCAGCAATGGGTTCAAGGCCTACCAGGTAGCTTGTGCCGGGGGTGGGGCCTTGTTGAGCTGTACACACTACTCACTTGCCCAGGGGGTTACTGGTTTGCAGGAGAGTGGGGCCCAGCTGGTGAACTGCTCCAGGTTTCCTGTCTTGTTTCTGGCCCCCTTCTGTGAGGCAGGCTCCTGCTTCTGCTCCAGGCCCTTGCTCCCCGTCCCATCACAGTGAGACAGAGCTTCCCCACTGGGCTGGTAAGCTGCTTCCATGCTAGTTGTTTGGAGGGTAGTTTGGGAGGGCTCCAGAGGGTTCCTTCCATGTATGTATATTCCTAAATGCAGATGAACTTGTTTGAAACATTTGACCAAATGTCAATAGAGTACTAAGAGCTGTGGACTTCACCTCCTCCCCCCCACACATGCCTTTCTAGTCTTCCTTCCTCCCATCCCACATACATATCAGCTCTGAGATCTAGTGACACTAGTATCCCTGATGTTTCTCCAAGACATTACATCTCTGCTGCAGACATTTCACTGGCTGGATGCCCCCTATGCCTGGAACGCTCTCCCTCATCCCAGTCTCTTGGTTTCTTTGACTTTAAGTCCCACTTAAAATCCTACTGTCGTTCCCCAGCTCCATACATTTGATTACGTCCCTCCTGCTGATATTACTGATTTATCCCATAAATGTAGTTCTCTTTTAACTCAATCAAAAAATTAGCACACTGTGCATAAAAACCACAGGGATTATGAGGAAAATTGTGTAGGAACACAGGACTCAAAAACCTCATTAATGACACATTAAAAAAAATGTGAACATAGTTTTATATGTGTTAGATGCTTAAGTCATCTATAAATTTCTTAATAAATGGCAGTGGCAGTGGCAGCCGTGTAATAGGCTGATACTTGGCCTATGCCATTGTTCCCAGGGGTTGGGGAACTGGAGTGGGGTGGGAATCCAAAGTGAATAAAACTCCAGACTGGGACCAAAGTCATATGGGAAAGTGGGAAGTTATAGGAGTCATCAGCCACAGCTTCTACTACAAACTGAAGATATACAATATGCACACGACTGGAAACAGTAAGAACAAGTATTTAACTCTGTCAGGACATTGCTCAGCCATTATTTGTATAATGTTCTTGTATCATTGACCCAAAGAATTAGCAAATTATGTCAGCATGCTTTAGCTTCCTATTATATCACAACCAGAATTGGAATTAATTTAGCAATGATATTTTTCATACATTATATACATATTTTATATCTATATATGTTTTTCATTGAGACTTTTCCTTTATAAAATTAAGAAAATGTGAAAAGAAATATCACCAATGAAACAAAATATGTAAACATGTACATGTTTTTCTATTAAAAGGGCAATTACAGAAGAATAGTGATTTTTAATATTATTCTATGCAGTTTTAAATTAAAAATCTTTATATATGCATAAACCTATATACACATAAGAGCATATATTACATACATGTACATGTGTACATAACTATATAAATATACATATATGGAAGCTTTCATTTATATCACTATCCAGATAATAGAATAATTTCTGCAGTCTGTTTAGATAAATCACTAGGTACTTAAATATTTCAGTTGTAAGATGCCTACCAGCATTTTTCTAAATTGAAGGATCACTTGTTACTTTGCTTTGTGAAGTATAAAAGGTAATATGCAATATTGCATATGGGATCTTTATGCAGTTGAATATGATTATGCTTGTTTTAATAGGAGCACTATATAAACTAGTAAGATAAAACTGACTATGTAGAAATGTTGGTAAATATCTGGATAGTTCAAGACTTAAACTTGTCTCTGGTAATTTTTAATTTTATAACTTTCCTTTTAATGAACACTGAATTTACTTATAATAACCATCTACCATAATTCTGGAATAATCATAATTGTTCCACACACCTATGTGTCATGTAATAAAAATGTCATCCCTATGGGGCAGATATATATACCCACAGTCTAATATTTTCCCCCGATGTCAGGGGACATCGCTCATTCCAGTGGTGTCAAGCAAGGCATGTGGTCCTCAAAACTCCTTAGTACAGCTTGAATCATATTAAAATGTAATTAGAAAATGTTTAACTAAATAAATTAAAATACAACAAAATATGGATAATATTAATTTGTGTTTTCCTAAGTCAATATGAGGCTTATGGCAATCAGTTTCTATTTCAGTATGATACCATTGCATATAGTGTGTGTGTGTGTGTGTGTGTGTGTGGTGAAAGGGTGTTATCCATAACCCTACTCCTTTATATGTTCAGGTTTGGTCTGGAATGAATTAGAAAGGTATTTCAATGTTTTAAAAAAGGCTTTGGGCTCTTTAAAAGACCTTGTTCTAATAATTGGCTTTTACTCCTATCTTCTCTCTCTTTCTTGGAGCTCTTATGAAATTAAAAATGAAAACAATTACCATATAGAAGTTCCCAAGATTCATAATAAAATATATCTTTATTCTTAAAAATATATTTTAAAATTTGGAAATAAATTTATTGGTATATTGTATTTTCATACTCTCTCTCTCTCTCTCTCTCTCTCTCTCTCTCTCTCTCCCTCTCCCTCTCTCTCTCTATATATACACACATATATATGTATATTCCAACAAATACCCAATGAAGCCTTTTCCAAAGTATACTCTCAGACAAAAGTTTGATCATTGATTCTTAACAGAAAGAACAGGCATCTCTGACATGTAGTAGGTATTTAATAAATGATTGTTGATTGATTGGTTGGTTGGTTGATTAATGTATTTGTACTTTAACTTTGGCAGTAAGATACTAAAATTAATCTTGGAATATTTTAAAAGTCTTTCATCAAGTATTTTCCTCACTTGATAGTTACCCTGAAGACTATAACCTGAGCTAGAGTCTCCATGCAAAATTCACAGTGTTTTGGTCCAGAAATCTCAGTTACATAGATTGTAGTCTAAAGGAATTTCCTACAATTCAGATGCAAAGACAGCACTCATTCACTATATGCTTTAGGGACTACTTCCAGGACCCATATTAGGTCTTAGCATTCTTTGATAGTTACTGTAATGTGTGACACTGTCACAGTTTTAGAAAGTAAATTAATCTTTAGTTACTATTAAATTTGGGGCTCATTCTGTCTAGTCTTCTGTATTCAACAACCACTGATTATGTATATACTATGTGAAAAGTACTGTGAGAAAGATACACAGCTAGCATAGACTGGCTTATGTCCTAGAAAATGGGTCAAATCAAGTACATGATCATATCATTAATATAGTGCCAATTACAATTACTTTAAAATATTTGCTTCTTTTGTAGAGTATGCAGTTTTGAAGAACCATATTTAAAAGTAACTTAGTATACTTTATTTTTCCTCCTATAGGAGATCATTTTTATGTTGTTATTGGAAGCAATTTGGGTATATGGAATATGTCTTTAGAAAATTTTCATTTTGATGTTATTTTACCCCAAGTTAACAATGTGGCTGGTAAGTATGTCATGGAATACAGTTATTTTTCTTTTTTTTTTACCTATTTTTCTCAAGGAAAATAAAATAAAGTTTTGCATTAAAAATGTCAAAATGTAAGAAATGTTTTTATTTTTTAATAATGTTAAGAAAATTTGTACTACCAAAATTTAAAGCATACAGATTTTATGACCATCATCCAAGTATTAATATCAAGGTTTGTTTTTTTTAAATGTAAAAAACAATAATGTGGGAAAGTTTATTCCAGAAAAAGACAACTCACACGATGCTCTTTTAAGTGACATTAAAATGATCCATGCTTTCTTAGGAAAACAGGACCTGCTTACTCACAAAACTAGGGTATAGGAAAATGTCTTTATTTGATCACATTTAAACAAAGAAGCTATATAAACTGAACAATTACAAGTACGGTAAGAGAAAAGGGGCCCTAGACTTAATTTCTTTTCTATCCATATGACTTTATTTAATAGACACAAATTAAAAACTAAAGAACACCAGTTATAGTCACACAATTTATAAAATGCACATTTCTTAAAACTATTCATATAAAAAGTATTTGAAAATAAGCATTCTCTTTTGAATTTTGAAATAAGGAAAATGGCTCATTTTAAATGTTTTCCTCTTAATTGGTGTAGTAAAGCAATAATGATTACTTGTTTGTAGATACTGAGGGCTTTTCTCTTTTCTAAGCATCCTAGTGATACTTTGTGTTTTTATTTCAGATTTAGACTACATTGATAATGGCTCCCTCTACTGGGCAAACTCAGTTGGTAATGTGTATGTAACATATTTGAATGACCCAGATTTCAAAACTCAGAGGATGAAAACTGTTCAGCATGCCCAAGCACTTGCCGTTGACTGGATTAGCAATACATTATACTGGTCTGAAAAAAAAGGAAATTGGGTATGTAGAAAAAATGTTAATATATATTTTGTTTCATATTATTATTTTCTTCACTGTCTAACTTCATTGAATTTTTATCCTTGTTGACACATTTCTTAGAAATGAAATAAGAAAAGATAAGGACACTTAAAATTGAAAGAAAATAGCTTTATGGAGAATATTTTGAAGATAATGAGAAGTAAGATCTATCACAGTCTAATCTCCTTGTCCATTGAGCTAAACATCTTTACTTTTCCAAATTACTAATGATAAGAATGATAGCTAACATTTACATAGTACTTTATGATTACCAAGAAGTTTAAATGATTTATCTTTATCTATGTCTACATCTATTCTCACTAGAAATAGAAGTAGATACAGACATAAAATCTCATTTGATAATTTGTAGTTCTTGCCAAATTGCTTTGGATTAAGTAACACAGTTGATACAGTACTGGAACTAGAGTCAGGAAGGCCTAAGTTCTAGCATCAGACATTTACTAGTTGTACCGCCCTGGACAAATCACTGTCTTCATTTCCTCAACTGTAAAGTAGGGATAATAATAGTATCTACCTCTCAAGAGTTGTCATAAAAATAAAACGAGATATCTGTGTTGTATAGAAATGTATGTATGTATGTGTATATACAGAGTATATTGCTAGCTATTATTATTGCACGTCTAATCTTTCTAAGGGCAGCTAGGTGGCACAGTGGATAGAGTGCTGGACATGGAATCAGGAAGACTTATCTTCCTGAGTTCAAATCTCACCTCAGACATTTACTAGCTGTGTAACACTGAGTAAGTCACTTAACTATGTTTGCCTCCGTTTCCTGTAAAATGAGCTGGAGAAACAAATGGCAAAGCACTTCACCGTCTTTGCAAAACCAAACAAAATAACTCCAAATAGGGTCACAAAGAGATGGACACAACTGAAATGACTGAACAGCAACAAATCTTTCCAGTTTAATATTAAGTTCCCCAAGAGCTAGAGAACACACACACACACATTTATCTATATAACATACAGATATTGTCTCATTTTATTTCCACCCAAAAACTTTATCATGATCTCAATGTAATTGAGAAAGTTAGAAATTTGGAGTCCAAAAACCTGGATTCAACTTCAGATTCAACCCCTTAACCTCCTTGAGCATTAGCTTTTTATTTGATTGACATTTAATAAACATTAGTTTATATTTGATCTTTGGTTTCAAGCTATGATTTCATCAATGTAAGCCACTACCAGTGGTTTTGACAGTTAAAGACCAGCATCATCATCAAAATATAAGAGAATCTTTTGAGATCAATAAAAGGTCAAATGAAATTTCCATGTTCACATATTCTGTGTGTGTGTGTGTGTGTGTGTGTGTGTGTGTGTGTGTGTGTGTGTATTCAGAGAAGCAAGGTCTTTCTGGCTCCAAGGTCCTCTATCCACTAAAACACACTGCATCTCTGTAAAGTATTAGAAATAATATTTGAATTACATTCTTTACAGGGTTATAAACATATTCACTTATTTTGTAATGCAAAATTGTTTGTTTTTGTTGGTATGTGCGTATTAATATGGCCCTATGATTTCACAACTATAAGGAACTCCCAATGAGGAAACTACCTCCCAAAGCACTCAGCACTTATTCTGCAATTTATAGTCTTAGAGACTGGGACACAGTGAAGTCGAGTGATTTGCTTAGGTCACATCCCACAGTGTGAAAAGAAGTGGGACTTTTATTCAGGTCATCTTGACACTCAAAACTCACTCTCTACAGCCACCTTATGCTTTCTCTAATGCAAAAAGCTATGAATACCATCTGAAAATATTTCTGTAATGCTTTTCAGTTTGCAAAGCATTTTCGCATACACTCTCTTGAACCTCTACACGTGAAGAAATCTATTCTGAAAATTTACCAATTTGCTTAAATGAATGATGATGTGGGTTCTATTGGACTGTAAGGGATATTTTGTTACTCCTAGTTCTATTCCACATGATTTGATCCTAGATTGACCCTAACCTTTTGATGGGATGTAATTTGGGTTTCTAAATCCTAAGACAAAATGACATTCTTCTGACAATATTGTGCCCAAATTCCCAAAATACCCTTTCAAACATAAAAAGGAACTCTTATTAGATAGCATTCTTTTTCTATTGATTCCCTCCCTTTTTTCATAGACTTTCTTTTTCTGCCTTTACCTGATTTGCCATATAATCAAGATTTCTTCCCCCACCCGTTCCTTCATGATTTGCATAAATCAATGACTTGGCAAGTGTGTTAAGCTTTTTGCTCTACTTGCCTGTAACATAGATCAGATTCTCCTGTGTTGAAAAATGCAACCATGTTGAATTATTGTCCCTGCAAAATTCACTTAGATATTACTTGGTAGATTGCCTCTAGAGCGTCAAATTAGATCTCGTTCAACTAGAACCATTTCAGTCATGCCTCTTAATGTTTGTAGGGCCAAGTCATTGCAATACATGTCAGACTCCCTCCAACTTTTCTCCCTTTCCATACTTCCAAAAAAAGAAAAAAGTGATATTTTAGCATTACATTAATAAATGCAGAAATCCAGCATTTTTATTTATCTTTTGGTAGATGATTTTTCTTTGCAGACAAAATAAACCTCCCTCCTCTCTAAACCAATTTCTCTTTTGTTCTCATTCTGGTTATTTCCCCTTCCATCACAGTGGAATTCTCTGAGGGCCAGTAAAAATTATTTAATTGCTATTTATATGTAAGACAAATTCTTCAAGAGTTCTTTTTTTAACCATTGTAGTCTTTGCTTCCATTCTCTTAAATTAAAAAAAAATCATTATAAATATTTTAATTATCCAAACTTGCTAATTGAATGGTGAAAGCAGCTAATAGCCCATGAAATATTATTGCAAAGTATCTAATACATCCCTAGTATGATCACACATGAGAAACCCACAGCTTATAACAAAATATTTTAGAAATAGAACATAAACTGCATTATTCAAAGTAAAGGTTACCTCTTTTTAAATATTGCATGAACAAACGAAGATGAAACACTAGTTTTCTTATGGCTAGATTATAAATCCATTTAAAATTGTAATGCCCTTTGAGCCCATCTAAATGTAAAAATATTACCATAAACTGTTCTCAAAGCAAAAATATTATGTAAATGAAATGGATGTCTAGAATTAAAACTTAGGGAGCAGGTGGCCTGGTGGTATGAGAGAGTTTAATTGATGCTGAACATTTAAAGGAAGATGTGAATAATCTTACTTTAACTCATCTCTTTATGAGAGAAAAGCATGTTCAGTAAGTACAAAAAGTAGCTTTTATTTTTCAATTAAATGAAAGTCAAAAAGACATGTGGTTTGAAGACACCATGGGACATATTTTAATAACCCATTAATACGGGATTTTGCCTGCATCTCAGGTGAGACACTTGATAATGAACCCCTAAAAGATATCTGAGTATATGCTTGATATAATTGAACTTATAGAATTATAATGTCTTGGAATTCGAAGGGAACTTAAAGGTCATGTAGGCCAAAATCCTTCCAAATACACAAATCTTGTCTGTGATATTCCTTTCAGAGATTCATTTGCTTGAGCATCTGACATAGGGACAGTTTGGGTTTTTGCCAGTCAACATGTTTCATTGCATCAGAATTTTTTTTTACCTTATTATTTTACCTCCCAGGTTGGCTGTGAGGACAAAATGAGAGTATTTGTAAATGCATTGCAAGCCTTAAACTGCTATAAAAATGCTGCTGGTATTGAATAGGACAAGGATAAGGCTAGAAACCAAAGTTGCAAAGTATTTTCTTCATAAAAGCTCTATGACATATAGTAAAGTATTATTTTTCTCATTTATGAAGAAAGGGAGGTAAAGAAGACTTTGCCCCAAATTACCCAGCTACTAAGTGCCATACCTGAGTAGTGAAACCAGAACTCCTAAATGTGTCCACTGTTGCTCCATTACATTTCAATGTAGCTAAACATTGCTAAAGACTTTTCTTAGACAACAATAACCTACTAATCAACACTCTCTATAGACTCATTCAGTTAGCTATAAAGTCCCCTTCTTTAGCCATCTGAATTTAAGCAAGTCTCCCAGTTTCTCAGGCCTCAATTGTTTCATCTGTCAGATTTAGGGTTTGAACTAAAGTACCTGGTAACACTAATGACATATGATTTCATGATCTTCAAGGCCATTTTTTTCTGTCTCATCTTCAAGGATATCATAAAGACATTATCAAATGTCTAGATGAACTCAAGATATATTGTATCTATAGAATTCCTCTTTCAAAAGTGTAATTCAAATTAGTTTTCCATGACACATTTTAATGACTGGATCCAGACCCTTAGTGATCATTAACTCTAGTATAAAATGTGTGTGTGTGTGTGTGTGTGTGTGTGTGTGTGTGTATAACAGAACAATAGAGCTAGGGCTCATAGTCATTAGTATAATTCTTTCATTTTGTTGGTGTTAAAATGGAAGCTTCATTTATGTAAAATGACTTAAACAAAGTCATGTACCCCATTATTGGTAGAAATAGTGCTAGAACTATTTCTGCTAAAGGTCTTTTTTTACTCTGGTTTTTATTTTGTTATATTAGATTGTTTTTAGAAAAGATAAACCTGCCTCTTCTTAAGAAAAACAGTGATAAAAACCATTTATTTAATAACCTGTTTTATAATTTTTGCCAGGAGAAGCAGCTAGGTGTTGCAAAAAGAGTACTGGTCTTGTAGGCATTCATAACTTGTTTTTAAATCTTGCCATCTCTATCTGTACTTACGTTATGTAAGTATTATGTTGTTAAGGAAATTGAAAGGGAAAGTAGAAGGCAAGTATCCTTTGGCACACATCATTGATTTCAGAAAAGCTAGCTAGACTGTCAAATTAGAGAAGCTATATTCTGTTCTCGTGTATAAAATTATATATATATATATATATATATATATATATAAATGTATCTGTTCACACATTTCTTTATGCTGATAGTCCTTGTGATACATGCACATATATACCTATATGTGTATATGTATCACACACATGTGAATGTATGTACATTTGTATATATGGCTTGTATCCTAAAGTCACTTGACCTTATTAAAACTCAGTTACCTTCTCAGAATAATTAGGGTGACAAAAATATTTACCTTAGAGAATTATTGTGAAGATCTTATTGGGTAATATTATTAAAATGCTTTGCAAAACAAAGATTTATATAAGGCCAACTATTATTATTTAGTTTCCCAGTTAACTTTTCATTGCCTATGTTCTGTTGTTTGCACAGCTTAACTCCTTATGTTTGGTGTACAAGGAACAGAACTTGTTTTATAAAGTCTTAGGTGACCACCTTCAAGACTTGGTCTATCTGCAGATCTAGGGGTGTAAAAATCCCAGGCAATACCGAGTCATTGTTCTGCAGGTTTTAACTGATTTCCTATTGCCCTTCAGGGATACCCTCTTGATCAAGTGTTGCTCAAGTGGTGGAAGGGTGTAGGATTTTACTTCAGTTCACATGAGAATTGTATCATTTTTAATCCTATGACAAGTAATGGTATTTTCATTTTGTTTTATGGCCCATGAGTACATCATTGACTTTCTTCATTGACTTGAATCTCAGAACTGTGCTATGTTAGGGTAGAATTTTTGGTCTGGCCAGCAGAGGTTTTTTGCAGTGACTTTATAGTTTCATTACTGAAGTGGGGAAAAACTGGTGCTGAATTAAGGGAGTGAAAAGGAGGAAGCTTCTAGTCACTCTGTAGGGTTATTAAAATAGATACTTAAGGAACTTGAAAGGGAAAGTAGACATATAGCAAAGGCAAATATCTTTTCATGTATAGTAATAGTTTTAGACTGTCAAATTGGAGAAGCTGGATTCTGTGCACATATATATGTATATATATACATATATATGTATATATATATACATATATACACAATATACATTTAAATGCATATGTACACACATAGCTTCATGAGTCCTTATGTGCATATGATATATACATGTATATATATATGCATGTGTGTTATATGTGTATATTTCAAAAGTGTGTCTGCATGCACACACACACACACACACACAGGGGTGGGAAACTATGCACACATACTTCTCCACTAAGGGCATCCCTTTCTTCTGAACTCAATTAAGTGGTTCATGCCAAGTTCAGCCTTGGGGTTATCTGACTTCTAATGAGATAGAATGAAGCTCCTTTTTCCTCGTATTCTTTGATTCATTAAACTCCAAAGCAAATTACTTAAAATTTGGCTCATAGGTCTCTACAGAGGAGGAGAAGCGATTTAACATAAATATAAATTAGGGATGGGACCATTTTTTTTCATGATACAGAAGAAATTCTAATGAAAACAATAGAATCAGAGTGTATATTGACTGTACACTCCATAGAAAAGTTTTCAATAACTTAATTTATAATTGCTATTATACTCTCTCAGCAGGTCAATACTGAAACCTAATTAGAACACAAAGAATTTTGCAAGACTGTAGAATTAGTCATTCTAAATTTCATCTTGACTGCACTATCCAAACTACTTCTTGAGCGTGGTTTTCTTCTTTTTTTCTTTTTGGCTTTTTGGAGGGCAGTTGGGATTAAGTAACTTGCCCAAAGTTACACAGCTAGTAAGTGTTAAGTGTTAAGTGTCTGAGGTCGGATTTGAACTCAGGTCCTCCTGACTTCAGGGCCCATGCTTTATTCACTGTGCCAGCTAGCCACCCCATTGAGCATGATTTTCTAAGCTAGGCCAGGGACTCCTAACCTTGCTCCCAGAAAGGTCTGATAAGAAAAAAAATGACCCAGAACCCTCGAACATCTCAAACTTAAAAAGCCTAGGTATAGAATACTTGTTGATCCAAACACAAAAAAGAATAAATACAAAAGAGATTTCTTAAAACACCAACTCAATCTTGCCTAGACAGGGGTTAAGCTTTAGTTTAAGTTTCATTGTGGCAGGAGTGACAGGTAGAAAACTGTCCATTTCTTCATGGGAAGTCTCAGAATTACATGATAACACCTGTGGTTTAAAGGAAGAGAGTAAAGTATAAACTCTTTCTCCTTTTAACTGGTATAGCACCCAGCCCCTGGCCTTTGTTATGGCTTGTAGGAGGATCAAGATACCATTGGATCGGGGTCATACCAAGCAAGAAGTTTTTTTGTTTGTTTGTTTGTTTTTTGTTTATTTATTTTTAGTTTTCAACCTTCAATTCCCTAAGATTATGCGTTTCAAATTTTCTCCCCATCTTTCCCCTATCCTCACCCCCAGACAGCATGTAATATGTAAAGAAAAAATAGAACCAATGGAAGAAACCATGAGAGCTAAGAAACAAAAAAAGAAAGAGCAAATAATATGCTTCAATCTGCATTAAACTCCATAGTTTTTCTCTGGATGTGGACAGCATTTTCCATCATGAGTCCTTTGGAGTTGTCTTAGCTCCTTGCGTTGCTGAGAAGAGCCCAGTTTATCAAAGTTATTCATCATCCAGTATGGCTGTTACTGTATACAATGGTCTCTTGGTTCTACTTACTTTACTCAGCATCAGTTCATATAAGTCTTTATAGGTTCTTCTGAAGTCTGCCTGCGCATCATTTCTTATAGTCCAATAGTATTCTGTTGCCTTCATATACCACAACTTGTTAGCCATGCTTAATTGAGGGTATCCCCTCAGTTTCCAATTCTTTGCCACTACAGAAAGAGCTGCTATAAATATTTTTGTATATGTGTGTCCTTCTCCCTTTTGTGTGATTTCTTTGGGACCTAGAAGTGATATTGCTGGGTTAAAGGGTATGCATAGTTTTATACCCTTTGGGCATAGTTCCAAGTTGCTCTCCAGAATGGTTGAGTCAGTTCACAATTCCATGAACAATACATTAGTGCTCCAATTTTACCATATCTTCTCTAGCACTTTTTTTCCTTGTTTCATCTTATTAACCAATCTGACTGGTGAGATGTGGTACCTCAGAGTTGTTTTGATTTGCATTTCCCTAATCAGTAATGATTTAGAACATTTTTTCATATGACTATAGATAGCTTTAATTTTTTCATCTGAAAACTGCATATTCATACCCTTTGACCAATTATCAATTGGAGAATAACTTGTATTCTTAAAAATTAGACTCGATTCTCTATATATTTTAGAAATGATCACTTTATCAGAGACACTGGTTGTAAAAATTCTTTCCCAGTTTATCAAAGAGTATTTTGAACATTGGACCTTCAGGTAGCCAGAAAGTTTATCATCCTGAAAAGGTTCAAGTACTGAGTCACGATATCTCTGGAACTCCTGCATTCTTCTAGGAAAGTTCTGGTTACATCACACTGAATGATTCTTAGAGACTTTTTTACCCTCCCTCCCATAAGAATTTGTTATTTTACATTTAATAACTTAGAAACAATTGAATGAGCCTTTAGATCTTTAAGTAGAGGGTCTTTTGAGGGAAAAAAAAAAGTGTCCTGTGGATCTAATAAAATCATAGTTGAAAAGAGAAATGATGGCAATAGGGACTGATGAAGTATTGAGCATCTGAAGTCTCCCCCTATTCTACAATGGAATTCTGAAAAAAAAAATAACTAAAAGATTAATCAAGGGTTTTACCACTCTGATTATCCGTGCAAACCAGGAATTCTTTAATTGGAAGCAATTGTATTGATGTGCAAAATCTGAGTCCAAAATATACTGACCCACCAAAGTTGTAACTGGTATATCTGTGCTAACATTAGGACACAACCCTCTGGATAATTTTACCTGTCACCTGTCACATTCTACTTATCACATCAGACACAATTAGGCAGTAACCCACAAAAATCCAATTTGCAATAAGGGGAAATTGGGATAGAGCTCTGAGCACTTGTCCATCCAGTGGGGAAATTGGTGGTCCCTAAGTAAGTGATTAGATCCAAGATTCTCCTCTAAAGTCAAGGATCTTTCTGTCCCAGGATTTTTTTAAGCAATTGAGGGGATACTAAAATGAATTGAGGCTGTACAATTCTTCAGCTGGTCAATTCCAAAAGTGGGGAGGATCCTATAGTTAGCTAAGGGGAGTCCCCAAAGTTTAGTAATCAAGCTTTCCACATCAATCATGAGTGTTTAATCAATTTTTAGTCTATAGGGATCTGGGACTTTATGCAAACATGTTACAAACATTATGTACAAAAGAACAAAGAAAGTGGGGTTTTCTGGAACACAGCAGCTCTCAGAGTATATTTATAGGAGTGGAGGGTGAGGGAGATATTACAAGAAGTGTCTTAACTCTCTTCCTGACCAAGGTTAATAGAGGCCTAAACAACAAAGTATAAACCTCCATAGTATAAATATATCTTATAAATCATGTAAAAGCAATATAATTATCAATACATGGATATAACCATCAAGGGTTAATTAATTCCAATTACATAATTCTTATTCTAACAATTAAATTTAATTATATTCTATTTATCTTATAGACAATCAGTGATACCCATAAATCACAATGAACTGAGTAAATACTGATGGAGTAGGGGTATCAAAATTATTCTCATATTGCTCATGAGAGTCTATAAGCCCTGCTATAAGCCCAGGCACTTCCTGACTCTGTCACCTTCTGCCACTGCTCTTACCTCTGAACTTCTCCATCCTGTGACAATGGCTAGTCTTTTCTAAACCACCTTTAACTTCATCCACAGGGAAGTCAAAGATAGGCATAGATAGGTGTTTGCCACTAAGGAACTGGAAAAGTTGCAGAAGCTTAAACAGCAAGCAGATGAATCATTAAAATAATGTTTAGTGATGGAATGAACTCAGATTTTTTTCAGTTATATTTTATTTTTCAGTTATTTTTTTCGGGTACTTCATTGCATTGGAGAATTTTCAGAGGCTTTGATTTTGCAGAGTCAGCTAAACTACTCAGAAGCCCCAGAAAGGAATTGTCCTGTCATTTTTTTTTTGAGGGAGTTTTGTATACCTAGTACCACAAAGATGATTTTTAATCGGGCTTCCCAGTGTTAGATAGTAACCAAGGGGATTAAATTTTTTAAAAGATGGGTTTAGCAGATTACATATATGTCCCATCCCCATGATGTGCTGTTCCCTATGACAAGCTTGCTTTGGTTGCAATTAGATCTTGCTTTAGGGAGAGGAAGAACTGAACTCTCATTTGTAGTTCTTCAAGGTAGAGTCTTCTAGTTCCAGTAGTGTAGAATTCACTTGTCTTTTTTTCTCTTCAGATTTTTAAAGAACAATATTTTCTATCATATGATTAGATTTCAAACAAAAATTCAAATATTTGATAGGCCAGTCATTTACTGCTGTCAGCAGTATTCAAGTCACCAGGTTCCTTTAGATATAGCCTGATAAAACTTTATTTCCCCCAACTTTATTTCACTGATTCTTTCTAGATACTGCGAATGCCATTGGATGCAGAGATTTCGGAAAGTGTGATAATGGCTTCAGGAAGAATAATTGACTTACAACTGGATCCTCTGGAAGGCTATGTCTACTGGACAACAATCCATACTGTTGAATGTGCTCTCCTAAATGGATTTTATCCTGCCATTATTATGGAAGAATCCGGCTTCTCAAATAGACAGGTAACATTTAATAATATTTTTTTTTGCTCCGTATTTACCTGTTTGTTGTTGTTGTTCAATTGTATCTGACTCTTCATGACCCCATTTGGGGTTTTCTTGGCAAAGATACTGGGATGATTTGCCATTTCTTTCTTCAGCTCGTTTTAAAAATGAGCAAAATGAGGCAAATAGGGTTAGGCAACTTGCCCAGGATCACACAGCTAGTAGGTGTCTAAGGCTAGATTTGAATTTAAGTCTTCTTGACTCACTACAGGGCTGGCACTCCATCCACTGCATACACCTAGCTGTCCTTATTTATCTTTTTATAGTTCTAAAATACTCTTAAGATAAACGTGCCACATAACAGAAAATTGTATTGCGACTCTATATGTGCCATTAAAAAATTAATTGACTACTGTAATACTGAATATTCAAATGAGAAGATAGTCTATTTATTTGTTTAAAGATAAACAATTAAGTAAATAATGTAACCTTTTATGTCTCTACTATGGTTGGATTTCATTAAAACATTTAATCAGAACATAATTTTTAAATCACTCTTATTTATAAATATTATAATGATTGTTGCCATCTAACATTAAAAGGCTTATAATATTCCAAATGCTGTTAACAGTCTTATATAAGTTGTGATTACTTTTGAAAAGTATGCATCCATTGCCCATTTGCGTAATGATATCTTTTCTATGTCCCGAAGCTGAGAAACCTTAAGCTTTATAAATAATCAGTGTCTTGGTAATCAGGGGAATTGCATGTTGTATCTGAGATATTTGTAATGGACTTGTTATTGCATATACAAAGAACTTTTTTAGTTAAATATTTCCCTTATAGATTGCAGGTTTGACTGTGAATTTTGAACACATGGTGTTTTACTGGTTGGTTCAAGATAACTTTGGAATTGAAATATATCAAGCTGAGCTATGTAAGAAAAGGTAATAATGTTAAATATTTTTGTTATGGATTCTTTAAGACTTAAAGCTATCAAACTAGTAAAAGATACTGCACTCTGAATGAAAAAATGTGGGAAAAATATTTGTATAGGTATATATATGTGTATATATGCGCACACATATACAAACGTACAGAAAGTAACATGGCATAGTAATTTGCTTGTCTCAGAGTTAGATATAGGTGCTACCTCTGTCACATACTGACTCTGTGACCTTGAGAAAGCCAATGACCATATCAGAAGCCCAGAAAACTTTCTAAGATATAAGTGGTAGAAAAGTCGTACATTTCCATTGATAGAAGGAGCTTCATGACTGGGAATTCTCTATGCCAGTGATGTTATAGATCTGAGTATACTGATTTTTTTATACTGAAACAGAAGTGTATTGTATGAATATCTACATATATGTATATCCACACTTAAACATAGATGTATGATGTATATAACTTTTAGACCCTTTTCTGTTATCACTGATATGCAATAATTTTATGTGTTTAGTGTATCATATTACACAATTTTAATCACTGAATATTTCTCTTATTTATCACTTAAGTCAAATTGTTATTTTAATGATAATAAAAAGAGCTAAGGAAGTCTAGTGACCAGCTTGCTACTTGGTAACTGTGCGTTGGGTCATTGTAATAGTTAAAGCCCAAGAATCAGGTGTCCTTCCACATGACTTTTGTTCAGCAGCCTGACCCTCTTGAGTAAGGTATGGGAAAATTCTCTCATTTGAGATGAAAGAAAAAAGGTGTCTGGATTAATTTCTCTGAGGAGAAATTTACCTTCAATCCTTAGGTATGAGGTGATTGAATTTGGTGAATTTTGTGAATAGCACCAAATCTATTTGCTAAAAAATTATTTTACAGTCAATTTGAATAAATGTACAAATCCAATTACTTTGTGATTCATCTTTATGAAGAATAGAAGAAAGCCATAGTGATAAAGTAGCTGACTAAATTGTGGATCTCTATTAAGGCTGTTTATTAGGAGAATTTTGGTAACTACCTACATATAGTCATTATTTTATTTAATTAATACAGGGTGATTTTTTTCATTTATTAGTCCATTAAATATCTAAAGATGCTGAAATCCTTAAAAAATAAAGCAAATAGTTCTCATTCACATGTCTTTTCCCCCCTTTTGTGGTTATTCTCATAGATTTTTTCATTAAAAATAGTAAGAATTAATTGTGGAGACAAGAAAAAGAGCCACTGTCAGAATGAAGGCAAACATATTATGAAGATTTAAGAAAAAGTTGAATTTGAAGAATGTCTTAAGTTTGGGAGTCATTGGTCAAGGGCATAAAGTCTGAAGTTTCTAGTCAGATAAAGCACAAGTGTGGTTGTTAAAATGATTTAATCAAAGATGAGACCTAGGTAATACACTTGTTTTTGTAGGTACTGTAGGAGGACTTCAATTTCCAAGATCATATCAATTGATTTGATGAGACTCTCTTATCCTGTACTTCAATATTATAGTGGTAGATTGGCCTGGATAAGTCAAGCAGATACTATTTACAGCATAGAACTTGCCAATTCACAGAAGACAAAAATCAGCAAAGGAATGAATTTTACTACTCTTACAACTTTCACAATTGTCCAACCTAGGCCTTTACCAGGTGAGTAGCTATTACTGATATTTAAATTATTGGTGGAAAAGAACACAATGGCTTATGACACCATATGAATTTTAACAAGTTAGAGTTTTGGGAACATTATAACCTATGGGGGTTATCTGTGCAAAGGGGATAAATTCGAAAGTCTAATTTCAGGTGAGGGGTCTGATATTACTTGTGAGTAATGATTATGATATCTACTGAGGATATTGTACAGCATTCTTTATGCTTCATTAAACCCTTATTTGGGGAGGCATTTTAGTTGCACAAAATCAATATGAGCAAATTGAGATAAGCAGAGGAAAACCGAAAAGCTTTGACCAGTGTTGTTCTGGCCTCTGGAAATATTGAACTTTTTTTTACAAATTGAGACACTATAATTTGCTTCATATTTGGAATTATGAAATATATTGAACTCAATAAGGATAACCTTGAGCACTGGAAACATTTATACCTAATCTCTTCAAGGTGCATGCATAAGAATTATTATTTCCCTCTCAGTTTATTGGCTGTTTTAAGGAAGATAAAGTATACTTATGTGATAGAAAAATATCTCGTTTTGAAATTGAATTTTCAGTAACCAATAATTATTTCAAAATTTATTAATTAAATAATAATTAGTATCAGGTGCAGTGATAGTGCCATGCTTTAAAAAGGAGGAGGCAATTATCTTATATCTTACTCTTCCTAGAATGATTTATCTCCCTCATGGTACTAATAACCTACTTTCTGAATATTACTTTTCTTGCATGAGCAGAGCACTAAGTGATCATCAAAGACCACTGCAATGCTAAATTGAAGAAAAGTTTTCATCTATTGGTCTTTCATTTTTTAGTTGATTTCTTCATGAAACCTGATGTCATTCCTCAGCCTCTCTCCAGAAATTCATTCCACATCACTGGAAACTCATCAGCATTTTGCATTAGCTGGAACATGCCTGGGAATGTTAACCATGGAAATATATATTACCTGTTTAAATCACTTGCCCTTTCTATTGTAGAGGTAAATACTTAACCCAGAGAAATCTATCCCTTGAAATTGTGCAAGGCATTTCAATCCAGTTGGCAGCCAAAATCTATCCTTTAAAGTTCAGGAAAACACAGACACACCAAAAAGTAACGTAAAGATACCATCTCAAGGGTCCTGCAAATCAGACTGCTGATCAAGGGTGGGGGGGGGGGCAGGGTAGAGAAAGTAGGGAGTAACACACACATATGATATAATCAGTGGATAAAAATTCATTTTGGTTAGCCATGTAACCCCAGTGGTGAGAATTAAAACTAACTGCAAATGGATCATCAGACTCCTGTTTGCTTACCTTTGCATCAAATGGCTTCAAATGCTTTTCTGTTTGTGGTGGTTCTATTATTAGACCCTTCAGATATTTGAGTACTTTAAAGGTTATCAAGTCCAAAAGATGGCTGAGCCAAAGTCTTCAGAATGTCTGTATGATAGTCTTTTTTCAAAAGTTATGGGGTATTGTGGGAAAAAATGTTAAACTGGAAGGAATAACACTGATATTATTGTCCAGGCTCAGCCAATAAATAATTATATGACCAAGGGAATAGATATGGCAGCCAATGATATATATTTTGGGGGGGGCAGGTAAGGGAGCACGAGAGAAAATACTTTTCATACACACATAAGCACACACACATATGTGTGTGTGTGTATATGTATGTATGTATGTATACACAAATACACACATTTGAGTCTTTCTCAACAGTTCTTCATATTATGGAAATAATTGTACTTCCTTGAAGATAAACTTTGTTAGTAGAGCATTTCCTCTGACAGGTATGACTGCTTTAAAGGATTTGAATAGAACCCCAATGAAAGACTGTTGAAGGAAAAGTAGACAGATGCTCATCAGCAATATGAAAGGGTCTTGTTGATCAGTGTTTTGATCATGACAACCTATGAAATATGGAAACCCGCAAAAATTCCCTTAGTTATGCATCTATACGTAGATGGATTTCCATCTGCAATGATGGAAGAAGTACTCACATTGATGAGGTCACAAATCCATTGACATATGGAAATACAGAAACTCAATCTGACTAAAAAAGAATAGAAGCAATCATTGAATTAATTAAATTTCTACTTTGATCTGTGGTTCTATGTTATTCTATGATATTTAGGCAGTTTTCCTTTATAATTTCTTAAATATGATATCTAGGCTTTTTAAAATTTATTTTCTAGGTCAGTTGTTTTTCAGTGATATATCACATTTTCTGCTATTTTCTCAGTCTTTTGACTTTGTTTCTTGATTTCATGGAATCATCAACTTCTACTTGACCAATTCTAATTTTCAAGAAGTGATTTTCTTCTTTGTATTACTTTTATCAAACTGTTAATTCTCTTTTCATAATTTTTTACATTGCTCTCATTTCTTTTCTTAATTTTTCTTTATTTCTCCTACTTGATTTTTAATATCTTTCTTTGCTCTTTTTAAATCTCTTTTTTTAAAGCTCTTCTAGAAATTCTTATTGGACTTATGTTTAATCTGCCGTTGTTTTTTTTTTTTTTTTGAGGCTTGCAGATGTTTTCATTTCATTGTTTTCTTCTGAGTTTATCTTGAGCTTTCCTTTCTCCATACAATATTTTTATGGTCATTTCTTTTGTTTTTGTTGTTATTGTTTGTTTATTGTTCCAGCTTCTTTCTTTCTTTTTTTTTTTTTTAAAGCAATTGGGGTTAAGTAACTTGCTCAAGATTATATGGTTAGTTATTTATTTATGTGTGGGTGCTAATTTTCTGAGGCTGGAACAGATCCCGGGTCCTCCCGACTCACTGTGCCACCTAGCCACCCCTCCAGCTTATTTCTTGACTTTGGGCTTCTATTAGAGTTGGTCTCTGGTCATCTCAGGGGAGTTTGTGGGAATGATTAGTTGGAGCTTCTGGGGCTAGATCTGGGGGCTTCTAGGTTTATGGTGCTTCCGAGGTGGTGTCATCCAGGATGTGTTCTGGTCACTATTGTTCTGGTCTGTACTATGTTCTTTACCCAAGTAGGGCCTCTGCTCCCTCATGACCACAAATTGTAGCCACTCCTCTCTGCCCTGGAACTGTACCAGAACTAGATAATGAGCAAAGGTGCTGCCAAATGACACTTGGTCCTTCACCCAGTGTTAGTATAGGGGTCCTCTGTAACACCTTTCTGACCAAGATTTTCATTTCCTTGCTGTTTTGGTGCCTTTACTATTGCTGATACTGGTTGTAGGCCCCACGGCTGGTACTACTTCTTCTATATGCATTCTAGGCAGCTCTTGCTTCAGTATCCATAGGCAGACTTCTCTTCCAATCCTCCTAGCTGTCCTAGACTGGAAAAATTAGACACTGTGTCTGTTGGGGGGAAGGGTATCCTGTTTAGAATTTGATTTGAGGCCTCTTAAAAATGTTTAGAGGTTGGGAGAGCTCACCTGAAATTCTGTTTCCTTCATCATCTTGGCTTGCCCCACCCCCTTTTACTATTCTTTTGATACCAGATAGTCCAGGCTGGATTCAAACTTCAGAGACCCTTGCCTCTACTGAGAAATGGATGAGACTCTCATTTCTAATACATTTTAGCTGATTAACTACCTACCCCATCCCCCAAGGACAAATTTTTAAAGCTCAGATTTGGGTTCAAGTTTATCACCTTTCCTAAAATAAAAGTGTAAAGGTAATCAATGGTGAGAGAAAGTTGACTCCTGCCTGGTGGAGCCAAGATGGCGGAGTAGAAACAACATGTCCAAGGCACTCTCTCCCAAAATCACCTCCAAACTATGTAAAAGGGGACTCTGAACAACTACTGGAGCCCCAACACCCACAGAACAACACAGAGAAGCTAACCTCCCGCTGAGGACAGCCCAGCAGCCCTGCGGGAAGGACCAGCGCAGCACTCTGGGAGCCAGCACCACAGCACTCGCAGAGCCGAGCCCAGGTCCCTGTGAGCCGCGGTTTTAGCCCCAGGGCGGCTGGGCCAGCAGCCAGCTAGAGAGACCCCAGAATACCAGCAGCTGCAGCAATTCCAGAATTATCAACACAGACATGCCTAGGACAAAGTGAGAGGTTAGTGCCCTATAGTCTTTGGGACCAGTATTTGGGGAACGCGTCGGCTTCCTCCCCTAGGCACTAGAAGCCGCTGAGGAGACATGCCATTTTGTAGTTTTCAGTGGCAGCTCCAGCTCCTGGCCTGTGAACTGTAGGGAGATCCAGCAATCAGTCTTGGGGGGTAATCGCTCTTGCTTTAACCTCCCTGGATCTAGATTGTGGTCTGGGGTGGAGGTCATGGGGTGGGTATCCAGCTTGCCAGAAATGGAAGTTGTGAAGACCCCACATATTCAGGATGGAAGCTCCCCTGTCTGGTGGCAGAGTCCTACTGTGGCAACAAGCCCAAAAGTCAAATAATTAAGTGGCAACATGCCAAGGCAAAGGAAAAAAATAAACAGAAAAATGAAATATTAGACTCCTATTTTTGGAGTGAAGAGGATCGAAGCATGGAACAGGAAGAGGACTGTGAGGTCAGAAATCCTGCTCCAAAAGCCCCAAAGGAAAATATGAGCAGGTTACAGGCCATAGAGGACCTTAAGAAGGACTTTAAAAATCAAATAAGAGAAGTGGAAGAAAAATTGGGAAGAGAAATGAGAAGGATGCAGGAAAAGTATGAAACAGCCTGACTGAGGGAAATAACACCTTAAAAAATAGACTAACTCAAATGGCCAAGGAGGCTCAAAAGGGCAATGAGGAGAAAAAATGCCTTAAGAAGCCAAATTTGCCAGATGGAAAAAGAATCTCAAAAGCTCACTGAGGAGATTCATTCTTTCAGAGTTAGACTGGAGCAAATGGAAGCTAATGACTTTATGAGAAATCAAGATGCTGTTAAGCAGATCCAAACAAATGAAAGAATAGAAGGCAATGTGAAATATCTCATGGGAAAAACCACTGACCTGGAAAATAGATCCAGGAGAGATAATTTAAAAATTATTGGACTACCTGAAAGCCATGATCAAAGAAAGAACCTAGAGATCACCCTTCAAGAAATTCTCAGGGAAAATTGCCCCGATGTTTTAGACCCAGAGGGCAAAATAGAGGTTGAAAGAATCCACAGATCACCTCCTGAAAAAGATCCCCAAAAGAAAACTCCCAGGAATATTATAGCCAGATTCCAGAATCCCCAGATAAAGGAGAAAATACTGCAAGCAGCAAGGAAGAAACAATTTCAATATTGTGGAAACACAATCAGAATAGCACAGGACCTGGCAGCTTCTACATTGAGGGATTGAAGGGCATGGAATATGATATTCCAGAGGGCAAAAGAGCTGGGACTGAACCCAAGGGTTACCTACCCAGCAAAACTGAATATTTTGTTTCAGGGGAAAATATGGTCATTCAGTGGAATAGAGGACTTTCAAGCATTCTTGTGGAAAAAACCAGAGTCGAATAGAAAATTTGACATCCAGACACAAGAAGCAAGAGATGCTTGAAGGTAATCAGGGAAAAGAAATCAAAAGGAACTTATCAAAGTTGAACTATTTACATTCCTTCATGGAAAATCAATAACTGTGACTGATGAAACCTTTCTCAGTATGAAAATAATGGAAGAAGGGTGTATGGTCATATGAATACATATGTGAATGTTTGTATATATGTTTACAGTTATACATGGATAGAGGGCATAGGTTGAATTTGTTGGGAAGGGATGATACTTAAAGGGTGAATTATGAGTTGAGAGAGGAAAGTGTCAAGAGGAGACAGAGAGAGACAGGGTAGGGTAAACTATCTCATGTAGAAGAAGCAAGGGGAAGCGGCTGCAGGGGAGGGGAAGAATAGGAAGGCAAAAAGACAAAACCACATTCTCATTGAATTTGGTTCTGGGAGAGAATGACATACATATTAAATGGGATATCTCAGCATGCAGCAGAATAGGGGGAAAGGGGATGAGAGGAGGGATGATGGATGGGAGGGCATTCTTGGGGGCAGGGGAGGTTGGAAGTACCCACTATAGAAGAGGGGCAGGATCAAGTAGGGAATGGACCAGGTGGGGGGTGGGATGAGTGGGAGGGAATTATAAGCAGCCTTGTACAACATATCTACTATGATAATGTTTTGCATAGCTAGACATGTACAACATATACTGAATTACTTATCTCCCCAGAGGGAATGGGTGACAAGGGAGGAAGGAAATTGATCTGAAATTCAAGGTCTTAACATTAAATGTTTCAAATATATATAAATACTATTATTAACACTCTTTTGCTTGTAATTGGAAGATAAGATGTGCAGGCATTGGGGCACAGAGATTCACCTTCCTCTAATGGAAAAGTCGAAGGGGGTATGGGAGAAGATATGGGAGAGAGCAGATTGCAGGAAACAATCTTGTGGGACTGTTATTCCAGGGTGGTGGGTAGGGGAAAAACGGGCGTAAAAAATTGTAACTCAAAATCTAGCGGAAATGAATGATGTAAAACAGGAGTTAATAAAGCATCTGTTTAAAAAAAAGAAAAGGTAATGAATGTGCAAAGAAAATCAAGTATTGGATGGAAAGTAGACATGTATTTCTGCTGTAAGAAATACTAACCCACAAAGCAAACAACTGAAACAGAATTCAGCAACTTAATTTATCAATAGAATGATAATTTCTTGAAAGGCCAATCTTTAAAACTCTTTGGAACATAAATGAGTGTGCAAGACTGCTAATTAAGAATTTTACATTTCACCTTGCCTTTGCATTGTACAGATAACTTTAAATCCATGTCTTATGGCAAAATCAAGGCGTCTTAGACCATTCTTTTGGCATTCATTTTATGACTTAGTTCAATTTTATTTTACTTTCAGTTTCAAATTATCCGTTTCTCTCTATCCCCTCCCCTACCTATTTAAAAGTCAAGAAAAACAAAACCAATTGCAAATATGTGTGGGCATACCAAATAAATTCCGAGAAGCAAGGTCAAAGAAAGAGAGAAAAAAGAATATATGCTTTAATCTCTGATCCGAGTTGATCTGGAATTGGATAGATGCTTTATCATGAGTCATTTGAAATTGTGCTTGGGGGCAGTTAGGTGGCATAGTGAACAGAGCACCAGCCCTGGAGTCAGGAGAACCTGAGTTCAAATCCAGCCTTAGAAATTTAACACTTACTATCCTTCTGACCTTGGGCAAGTCACTTAACTCTAATTGCCCTGCCTTCCCCCCTCCAAAAAGCTAAAAAAATGTGCTTGGTTATTGTGCTGATCAGTATCACAAAGTCTTTTGAAGTTTATAATCTTCATAATATTTCTGTGTTTTCCTTATTTGTTTTCCTGGTTCTGCTTACTTCAAATTTGCATCAGTTCATACAAGGCTTCCCAGCTTTTGGTGGAACCATCCTCTTCGTCATTTCTCCATCACATTCTTCATCACATTCATATACCACAACTTGTTTGGTCATTCTCCAGTTGGTCAGCATCCCCTCCATTTCTAATTCTTTGTCATTGCAAAAAGAGCTGCTATAAATATTTTTTACATATGGGTTCTTTCCCACTTTCTTTGATCTCTTTGGGAGGTAGAATAATTAATAGTCGTGAAGTTGCTGGATTGAAGGTCATACACAGTTTAATAGCTTTTGGGGCATTGTCTCAAATTGCTTTTCAGAATGTTTGGGTTGGTTCACAGCACTACCAACAGTGTATTAGTGTACTGGTTTTCCTATATCCCCTCTAGCATTTGTCATTTTTCTTTTTTGTCATCTTCACTAATCTGATAAGTGTGAGTACCTCAAAGTTGTTTTAATCTTAATCAGTATTATCTACTGAAGTAGATACTGTGAACTCTGCCACGGGTCACAAGGCATCTAAGCAACAAGCTATCTTAGATATACCTAATTCTCAGTTTTGCGTCCAAGTTGTCTATTCATAGACATTCCATCTTATATCCATGGAGTTAATTATTTTTATCAAAGACTTTACATTTATTCATATTTAATTTCATCCCATTAGAATCAATCCAATGAACTAGTTTTTTGAGGTCTTTTTTTTGGTTTCTGACTCTGACATCTCAGATTTGTGTAATCTAAAACTTTGATGAGAATATTATCTATCTTTATATGGGTCCTAAACATGTTAAATAGTGTAGGGTCAAGTATAGATCCCTTGGAGTACTCCTCTACAGACCTCCTGTCATTTTGATGCTGAAACATTAACAGTTGCTCTTTGAATCCAATCAACCAAACAGTTTTGAATCCATCTGGTTGTATTATCAACTAATTCATATCTCTCCATATTCTTAGAAGAAAAGTATGAAATACTTTATCAAAAGCTTAGCTCACATATAGATTAATGATATCCTTAGCATTCCTCTGATCTATTAGATTAATAATCCTGTCAAAAAAAGGAAATGAGATTACTTTAGCATAACTTGTTCTTGATGAAGCATATAGGCTCTTACTAATAAATTATTTTCTTTCTAGTTGTTCACCAACCATCTCTCTAATGATTCAAGAATTTTCTCAGAAATCAAAGTCAAGCTCACTGGCCTGTCATTTTCAAGGTTTCCTCCTTTAAAAACCTTCAGGACCAGATTTGCCCTTCTCTAATCTCTAATCTCCAACTTTCTAATCAACGTGCATTTATTAAGAACCTATTATGTGGCAGGCTTATTGCTAGTTGATGGGGACACAAACACAAAGATAAAAGTCCCTGCTCCCAAGGAGCTTATGTTCTATCAAGGAGATAACACATACATACACATGTAAATATATTTAAATGTACACAAAACTAAATACAATGTATATTTAGGGGAAGACCAACTGGGATAATCAGGGGTCTTGTAGAAGGTGATGCTTGATGTGAACTTTAAATGAAATAATTTTAAGAGACAGAACTCTTAAACATGGGGCATGGGGAACACAAATTTCATGTGTGAGGGACAGCATGTAAAGTAGTTTGGCTGGGCTGAAAAGTGTGAGAAGGGGAGTAACACTAAGGTCTTGAAGAGTAGCTTGGAGTCACACTGTGAGGAAATCATTTATATAATCAACACATTTGTACTGGTGTTGAGATCAAGATTTACACCTGTCTGGGTATACCACATTGAACAACTATACTATTTACTACTATAAATTACAGTGTTAAGTAGGTTTTTCAAATATGAATTGACCACCATGTAATTCAATGAATATAGTAACAGCTTATATTGTAAAAGAATGTTATAGTTTTTAAGTAAAGATTGTACACAAATATTAGAAGTTCTAATTTTTTAAGGAACAACAATACTTATTATATGTTACAATGATCACAGATCTTAACTTGGAAAGCTTAGAGGTCATCTAGTCCAATTGTCTTATTTTATAGATGAAGAAACTGAGGTACAGGAAGGTGAAACCAGACATCTTATAGCTATTGACTATTAAATGATATAATTAAGGATTTAAACTTTTATTAGAGCCTATTTTTATATAAAAGCCATTTCCCCCATATGTTGCACCACTACTAAAACATTCTTTGAAAGAAATCAAATCATTTAAGTAAAACCAATCAGTACCATTACTATGCCTGATATCAGATCCAGTAGTCTATACCCATTAATCTCTACCTCTCTACTTAGAGAACTAAGGTATGGTGCCTCATCTGAGGGCATGATTTGCCATTTCATTTAATCAGAGTTTGACTGTCCTTAGTGCTATTTTCAGCTATGTTATCCTAGTTATCATGTATTATATTGCCCTCTTAGTTCTGCTTATTTCACTCTGCATCAATTCGTACAAGTCATTCATTTTTTTTCTTAACAATTCTTGCTTGGCATTCCTTATGGTTCAATAGTATCCCACTGTTTCATTCTGTACTTCATTAAGCCATTCTCCAATAGATGAGTACCCACTTTTCGCTATCATGAAAACTGACACTCTCTCTGATACACACATGCACTCATATGTACACACACAGGAATATATCCTTTCCTGTATGGGTAGGGTCAGTAGTGGGATTGCTGGGTCAGGGGATATAGAACGAACAATTTCATCATTTTTTAAAAATAATTATAATTCATTTTTCACCAAGTTGAATCAGTTTATAGATCCACTAATAGTTTATTGTGTCTCTGATTGCAACCCTTCCAATGTTGACTATCTTCACATCACATCTCTCCACTTATTTTTTTATTTTGCCATTCCTCCTAAATACCATTTGAATCCTTTGACTTCTTACCTATTTTTAAAAAGCTCTCTATCAATACATCTATATATTCAAATATCTTCTTTTTATTATAAATATTAATTTAACACCTGCATGACTCAAATTTATCGGGTAAAAATATATTGAAAATCTATGCAAGAATTAAGCTAGGTGTTGTTTGGGGAATATAAAGAAAAAAGAGAAAATTCTTCACCTTCCTAGAAAGAAAGGAGAAATATTTTCTCTTATCTCATTAATAGATTCTTTACACACGTCAGGTTTATGGCCCATCACCACCTCTGCTCTGATAACTCCCCTGAGGTTCATTCACTTTTGCCCATAGATGCACTGTCTCCTGAATGACAGTAAAAAAAAAAAAAAACAAATCTTTCAATTAATAGATTTCTATTGAAAAAGAAATATGTTTTTTGTGAAGAAATATATTGGATTCCTTCATGAAATCACCCTAACTGTGTCTTGCACAAACTATATTCCTCTCTTCCATTTTGTTGTCCTTGACTAAATTCTTATAACAACAACAAAAAAAAAAAAAAACCTGCAAACACATGTTCCTCTTGAGTTTTAATAAGTGCTAAAATATGATTGTGTATTCCTGAGATTCTCTTCACACTAGTAGAACTATGTGTTTATTATTTTAATATTGAATAAAATAAATACCTAAATATATGATTGAGATCATTTCATTCCATTTCAATATTTTTTAACATGTTAGGCAATCTCTTACTTTTTCACTGTATCTTATTTTCTTGTTCCAAGGACCTTACTACGCCTAAATATTGCTTGAGAGATCTACATGCTTTCTCAAAATTTGATGTAAGTGTAAAGCCTTATACTTATTGGGGATCTGCTGCTGAAACATTCTTAATTCTTCGTTCTCCAGAATCTGGTATGTTTGTACTGAATATTGTAAAAAATCACTATGTTTTGTGGAAAATGTAAATTGTGCAACGAATATTTATAGAATATTCCAATAAATACAAATATATACTAATTTAACACTGTTAACTTTGAATGTAAGAAACATTCTGTGGTTTCTCAGTAGACATTTCTATTGCCTACCTTGTAACACTGTAGATGTACAAAATATATTTCATTAATTTGTTCCTATAGAACTTATTTTTTTATGGTGAGCATGAATCTTCCCATAAGGAACATCATTTTTTATTTCCTGCAACAAGTGAAACTAAAATTAACTAAACTGATTTTTTTTAAAGTTAACTATGCGTAAAAATATAAATTTTAAAGATGATACAAATTATTGAATTATATACATATATGTAATAAGAATCATTATTTTATGGCATAATTTGAGCCCAACTTCCTCTCCATCCCTCATTATAAAGACTTATAAGATCACATTCATAAAGGAGATATATTGTACAAAAATATAGCAGTATACAAACTGGAAATGATAATATATATTTAGTTTCACTTTCCCAAAGAAGAAAATTTTGACCCTCCAAAACATGGCACAATCGAGAATTTTCCCAAGTAAATTTTTTCATATGAAAATTAAAAGGTCTTTTCTTGCCTCCAAGTATGTTATTATTCATAAAAACAAACACACACATTTTAAAAACATACTTATTGTACATTGCCTCCAAAAGATACAAAGTGAAAAGGACTTTAGGCATCAACTAGCATAACCCCCTTGTATTATAGAGAAGGAAATTTAGAGCCAGAGAAAAGTGATTTGTTTAAGGTAACAGAGGAAGTATATACTGAAGTTGGACATTTAACTCTTGTCTTCTGATTTTAAGCCTGGTACTCTTTCTGTTCCACCATATTTTCTGAGAGATACTTAGGTACTGGGTCTGGAGTCAAGAAGACCTGAGTTTATATAAAGCCTCAGATGCTTAATAGTTTGTTTGACTCTAGGCAAATCACTTAACACATATGCTTTTGTTTCCTCAATTGTAAAGAAGGGATAATAATATCTACCCCCCAAAGGTTGTTGTGAAGATTGAAACAATATTAGTAAAGTGCTTAGCAAAATACCTGGAAAATAGTAGGCACTTAATAAATGTTTGTTACCTTGTCTCCTTCCTTTTCCTATACAACCAGAAAATATTGGTCTAATTGTTGGTTAACAAGGCCACTAGGTGGCACAGTGAATAGAGCATGGGCCCTAGAGTCAGGAGGGCCTGAGTTCAAATCCAACCTCAGACACTTAACACTTACTAGCTGTATGACCTTGGGCAAGTCACTTAACCCTAACTGCCTTGCCTTCCCTACTCCAAAAAGCAAAAAAAAAAAAAAATTGGTATATTAGCTGGATGTGAAGACTATAACATACTACAAGGAGTTCTCAAGTTTCTAATAAATAGAAATTATAATTCATTTATTCATTTTAATGATAACATATATTATGTAATAATAAATTATAAATTCACATTTGGTAGAATTAATTATGAAAATAAAGTGACATTTACCACTTATTTTATGAGCTAGAAAGAAAAAAAACTCAATATTAATTCCATCTAGCATATTAACCAACAATTTATTTTTATCTTCCATATAATCATTTAAAGTAGTACATGAATTTCATTTAGCTTTTTTTGAGTGACAACAAAATAATGGAGCCAGTAAGAAAGCTCTCAGGATAATTGGTAAAAATGCAAATTATTAGTGAAATTATTCTTTCCTTTGTTAACTTGACCATTAATTTGATTCTTCCCTTGTGTATTTATTTAATACCGTGTTATTTTTATTGCGATGAAAGCAATCTTTTGTATGTTGTCATTGTGCCACTCACTAAGGTAAAATGGAAATGACAAATGAATATAAAGATATCCATTCTAATTTATTCCTTGAACTTTTCCTACTTTGAGAAAATGACCTGATTTCATAGAACGTCATTAATTTTAGAAACATTGCATGACTCCTATAAGTAGACAATTTTTTTCTAAAAAGGCATCTTTGACTATCTTCTTTTTATCTGACATAGAATAAAACTTTTTACCTTAATTCAGTGATGAAGATGTTATTTCTTGATAGTATTTAAAATTGTGCTCCACTTTTGTAATGTAAAGGATTGTAAGAGCAGTAACATATCTAAGTAACATATCTTACACCCTTAAGCAAGGCTGTAAGGGTGTAATCTATGACCAAGGAGTAGGTTAATAGCCTAGCCCACATTAGGATTCCAACTCTAATGATGACCACCTTACCAATAAGAAACCAAAACTAGTTTAGTAAAGTATTTTAAGATCAATGGATTACAGATTGTTATAGCATTCTATAGCCCCCAGTTGAATGAGAGAACAAAAATAATAGTACATTTAGAGTCAAAGGACCAGGATTTGAACCTTGGCTTTGCCATTTACTGCCTGAAAGCCATACTTTTGGCCTCATTTTTTCTCATCTCTTTTAAATCAAAATCCTTATGATCCTTTGAATTCCCTCGGATAATCTCTCGGTCAAAATCTTTGTCTACATGAGGGGGCATGTTGCTTCTACACCAGACCATTAGTCTGAAACATGTTTCCTTACTTCTGATAATGCATGAATGTAAAAGTGCTCAGAAGAGGAATTATTTCCATTTTTGTACCATGGTCTATACTGTCTTTTAGAAATTCCATCTCGGGACGGCTAGGTGGTACAGTCAATAGATCACCAGCTCTGGAGTCAGGAGGACCTGAGTTTAAATCTGACCTCAGACACTTAACACAAAAATTAGCTGTGTGACCTTGGGCAAGTCATTTAACCCCAATTGCCCTACCTTTCCCCCTTTGAAAAGCAAAAACAAAAAACAAAACAAAACAAAACAAAAAAGAAGTTACATCTATCATGCAAAGAACTTTCTAAACCATGCAGCGAGCCAGCTTGCAGTGTATACAATCAGGGCAAAAATTCAAACAAGTATCCTCATAGTGTCATGATATAATTGGAAATGTTATATTTTCAATATTCAATAGCTTCACAATATTTAGTAGCATTCAATATTTGACATGTGTTTTTACAATTATTTTTCTCTCCCCAAGAATCCAACTAGATGACAGAGTGGACTGAGCTGAAACTGTTTCCCAGGGTGGTTGTGAGGACCAAATGAGATGTTTGTAAAGCACTTTCCACAGTGACAGGCACATCGTATATATTTGATAAATATTTATTTCCTTCCTTGTTTCTCCAACCTTGCCCCAGTCCCTCCATATTTATAACAAGTGATAAATTGCCACTTTAATGAAATATTTGAGACCAGTTGTTGGGAGAGTCCCAAATTTTTCTTCTCTAATCCTCAAGGTTTCCTTGAGGATTAAATCATTCATCTAGGATTTAAAAAAAAGGAAAAGTTCTCTAGGATAATTGATCCTCAGATACCATGAGGTTGAGACCCTTCCTCATGCTTGTGGTTCTTCTGTGAAAGAGAAAATCATGGTAAGAAGAAACAGTGCTGCTGATTTCCTAATTTCCAAGTTGATGAGAAATCACCATACCTGCTCTGGGAATCATAATCAAATCATCACTAACATTCTTGGAAAGTTCAAGCCAATCAATTGCTGAATGACTCTAATCCTCAACTCTGTTCCTTCCCAGATCAAAATATGCCTTTTCTGTCCAAAATTCTGCTTTGTTCAGTTGCTCAGTCCTATCTGACTCTTCATGACTCTCTGGACCACAGCACAACAGGCCCTTCTTTCCTCCACTATTTCTTGAAGTTTGTCCAAGTTCATGTTCATTATTTTGATGACACTACCTGTCCATCTTATTTCATTTTGTCTTCCATCTTTCCCAACTCTTTTCCAGTAAGTCCCATATACACATTATGTGAATAGTGCTTTCAATAATAAAAGGGAACTTAGGAAAAGGGATGAATTTTGGGGAAAAGGTAATGGGTTCTGTTTTGGATATGTTGAATTTTTTATGTCTATGAGACAACTTGTTTGGGATGTCCAATAAGCTGTTGGAGATATGAGACTGAAAGTCATAAAAGAGACTAAAATAAATAGATCTAAGAATCATCAACAAAGAGCTGATACATGTGAGCTGATAAGATCATTAACTAAAATAGAATAGTTGGAGAAGAGAAGTCTCCGGATTGGTCCTGGGGAAATATTCCTAGGTTAGGATAACTTGGATGGAGATCCAGCAAAGGAGACTGAGGAGTGGTCAGACAGGAGATTAGGAGAGCACATTGTCATGAAAAATGCAGGAGAATACCGAGAAGAAAGAAGTTATTGATAATATCATTGATAAGAGGTGAAAAAGGACGAGGATTACACATAAATATAACAGTTACAAACTGTTTTTATAAAGATCAAAATGTAAGAGTATTGTTAGTTGAAGTATCAACACAAATGTTTATTAAATCCATTTTTGTTTTAATATTATAATGGCATAAAATAGATTGGTCTCTTATCTACTAGCTATTTAAAGTGTAGCTACAGGCTTTTTGAATTATAGGATAAGGTGTATAGTGCACATAAAATGTTCATTTATTACATTAAGAAATTAGATCATCCTTCCAATTTTAATACATTTTATGCCCATTTTCTTCACAGAACCATCTGCTCCTGAAAACCCAAGGGTTTTTGTGATTATATCATATAACATCTTTCTCAATTTAACAAATACTGAAGTGGAAGTTAGGTGGGATCCTCCCAGTACACCTAATGGAATTCTCCGTGGATACATGGTATCTTATACTTCTATCGATTGTATTGGAGGTGATATGAAGACTCAAGAGGATCATGCCATATTACCAGCAAATGTGACAAGGTTCAAATTGCTAAAAAGTGTATCTGGACAATCTTTTATATTTCAGGTATATTTTAAACTGTAAAAATAATCATAAGAAAACATGAACTTTTTTTGAAAGAAACTAAGAAACCACAGTGGTTATAAAAATGTCATGAATAACCATAAATTGCTACCAAGAAAGTAGTAAGGAATGCTTAGGTCAGCTACAGTTATCCTGAGTTTCATATGTTTATCCAGCAAAACATAATTCTGTTTTGTTTTTTAAGTATAAATCAAGGGGGGAATGATTTGTGATTTGCTATCTTAAAACCACATTCCTGAAACTTTCCTGGTTGCAGAGTTAAACAATAGTTACTGAGAAGTTATTAGTTGGAAAGTACATGAACCTCTGTCATTTCTGTGGTGGGAAGAGATATTCCAAATAAATTATAAATCTGGGTTTCTACCCTCAAGGAACTTGTAATCTTGTAGAGGAGATGTCATAAGCAAAACATTATTCCTCTTCCCTTTCTGTTCTTTCTCTATTGAGATCTTATCACATGACTTCAGTGATGACCTCTTTGCTCTGATCTCCCATATCTATATTTCTACCTCTGCCATCTCCCTTGAGTTCCATACTCACATTCCTAACCACATTTTGGATAGTTATCACTATGTATTGTATGAAATTAGAATAATTAGAAATTAGTCTTAAAATGTATGGTACAAACATTAAAAACTGCAGAGGACTAGAAAGACCATTAATGTGCCCTGGGCTAATTTGGGGAAGGATTCTTGGGAAAGTTTGGAGTTGAAGTGCCTTTTCCAAGAATACAGAATTTTTTTCCTACTTTCTTTTCTGGTGCTCTGTTCATCATTTCATTTTGATTTTAACATGAAGCAGATAGTCCGTTCATTTTCTTTTATTAATCTACTGACTTTTAAAGAAGCTACATTTCCCCCTCTCCTACAGTAATTAATTTTGTAAACATAGTAAAATTATTATTTAGAGCTGGAAGGTACAACATGGGAAGTGTTAGCCTTTGAATTGTGATTTTCCTAGGTTCAAATATGGTCTTTAGTTTTTTAGTTATTTGATCACATGCAAATCAATTAACCTTTATGAGACTTGAGATTACCTGTAAAATAAGTATAATAAATACCTTTAATACCTTACTAACAAGGTTATTGTGAGGCTCAAAGGAAACAATATGTGTAAAATGTTTTGTAAACTTTAAAACAACATATGAAAAGCAACAGTTATTACATATGAGTAAACTAAAGTCCAGGGAAGTTAGGTGACATTCATCCATTCAAGAAATTATTAAGATTCACTGGAAATGTAAGCACAATAGTGAAATAATTCTGACCCTCAAATGTCATAGATCTGAAGTTGGACCCAAGAAGACCTTTTAGTCCAAATTCTCATATTGTAGATGAGAAAACTAAGACTCAGAGAGGCACTTGCCTTAATTCCCACAGCTAGTATGGATCAAATGTAGGATCTGAACCCAGTTCCTATAGGTACAGTTAGTGTTCTTTTTCCATTGTATTCTGTCCTTATTTTCTATTCCAAGATTTTTTGTTGTTCTGTCAGTTTTCATTCATGTCTGACTCTTCATGACATTGGGGTTTTCTTAGGAAAGATACTGGAGTGGTTTGCCTTTTCTTCCCTAGCTCATTTTACAGATGAGGAAACTGAGGCAAACAGGGTTAAGTGATTTGCCCAGGATCACACAGTAAGTCAGACACTAGATTTGAACTAGATTTGAACTCATGAAGATAAATCTTTCTGACTCCAGGTCCTACACTATCTGCTGCACCACCTAGCTGCCCACCCTAAGATTGCAGCTGATAAATAAAAAAAGCTGGTATTCAAATCTATGTCTTCTGATTTGAAATCCTTAGCTTTTGCTCATGGATTTAAATTCATTTAATTGGACAGCATTACTTGAGAATTATAGTTCATTTAAAAAGATTTGATTGAAGTATCGTTTATACAGTCTTTTAAAAGTAGTTTTAGAAGCAAATAGCATATATTTTTACATTGTGCTCTCCCCTTAGAGATCTAAACCCATGGCTTTAATCTATCTTGTCTATACAGATATCTCCCACAGTTCTACCTCCAGAACTGAGCTCACCTTTGAGCGACAGTCCCTCATTTTCAGTGGCCTGCTGAGTAGCTGTTTCTATGTATCCTTCTGCCCAAAAGGCAAGGAAAATAAATTGATTAAAATCAAATATACTGGGAAAATTCTGTTATCATGACATATCCCTATGAAAAATTAGAGCGATCTAAAAATGAAATGGCCTACCTTTTAAAGTAAGTTCCCTATCACTGGAGATGTAGATGTTTGAAAACCATTGTTAAGGATCCATAAAGAGAATTGCCGCTCAGATACAGTTTGGGCTCCATGACCTCTGAGTTCATATCCAGCTTCAAACTCTGAAGTACTATCGTTTTGTAATTTCTACCTGAGTATTTTCCTTGCACTTCCAATTCAAAATATCTTTAATTAACATATCAGAACTGCCCACCCCCCAAAAATGTGTTCCTCTTTCCAGCTTCCCTGATTCTGTTATGGTATCTTCCTGGTCACCTAGGTTTCTCTCAAGTTAGATACCCTCCACACCCCAGTACCTATCCAATTAGTTTCAAGAATTGTTCATTCTACCTTGGCAACAATTTTCACATTTATTTACTGTCTTTCCACTCTTAGTACAGGCTTCTTTTGGGTATTCAACTTGAGTAAGTCTGTTAAAGTTACCTAATTGATTTGTCTTGCTCCCATACTCCTTTCGACCTGACTCATCTTTCATTTAGCAACCGAAATAACTTTCTGATTACATAGGTCTCTTTATGTCTCTGCCCTCATCCCAAAACTTCAGTGAATAACTAAGGCTTATGGAAAAAGTGTGGCCATGTGGTCTCCTTTATGTATGAATCCCTGTACAGATCCAATTTAGTCTTTTCTCTTCAAATCAACATTTTGTGTTATACAGTGAGGAGTTAAGTGACTTGCCCAGTGTGTGTGGGAGGCAGGAGTAAACTGAGTTCTTGAGGGCCCTAAAGCCCTCTCTGTATAACGGCACCATATTGCCTCCCTAGTGCATAGAGTAAAATAGAGATGTCTTGGACTGATACTTAAGATCCTCCACAATTTGAGTGAAACCTTACTTTCCATTCCATTATATTCACCTATATTTAGTCATTTAGCCAAACTATTATTTGCTGTTCCCTAACACCCCTGCCCCATGCCTATCCCACCGCCAGCCTCCTGTGCATTCTTTTCATATCATTACCAATGTCTTACATGGATTCCTTCCACATTATAGCATATTGAAGTGCTTTTCCTTCAAGGTCTAGTTCAGGTTCCATCACTTCTATAGAGTTTTTTCTTATACCTTTAAATGAAAGTCCTTTCTTCTTCCTCAGATTTCTTTTAACACTTGACCTGGATGGACCTCTCCTTTGCTTTATCACAGTCTTCCCTCTCATCATACTTACTTGTGAGCATATTTTTCTCCACTTTCCTTAATTGTAGTTTTTGCTCCTTGAGGGTAGGGAATATAGCTTATTTTTGATTTATACTCTCAGCCCATGCCTTGTCCATTGAAGTGAAGTAATAAATGTCTGCTGAATTCTTTTCTATGAGAACAAATTTTGCTGGAATAATGCTAGAAAAACATTTATATGCAAATATTTGATAATGATATATAGTTATTATCTATTCATTAAACACTGCTTAAGTATTCTCTTATTCTATCTATTGTACAAAAATGGCTAATTCATTTTTTAATTGAGGATAATATTCAGTATATTTTAATTGTGAATAAAGCTTTAAAAAGCTATCCTAATTAGACTTAAGGAACTATTAAGGGAGTATACACTATTATTTTAAGATGATATTTTGTTTTCTGTGAAAGGTTAAAAAATTGCCATGGGAGACCTATTCTAGGTATTGATATTATATAAAATGACCCCTCTGCAAATCTGACATTTTTAACTTGAGTCTTTGGAGGGAATGAACTTGAATGAACTTTATTTTTCTATACAAAAGACTTTAAGTACCTTTTCCCTTCCCACCATTCTCCCTTTTTTAATGATCTCCTATTTCTTCCCTGTCCACCCTACCTCCTTTGCTTATCAATTCTTCTATAGTCATTCTATACACAGTAGTATAATTTTGTAGACAATTAAATGAAATGTGAGTAGACCTTTGCTACTCCAAAATAAATGTCTGAGATGTGAAAATCAGTTAATGGAAGGAAAGTTGATGACATTTCCTTTAATAAGTAAAGGAATAATTCTGAAATATAATTAGCAGTTGCTTGCAAAGTTATTTTAAAGCAATGTTAGATAAACAAGACGCAGGCATCATTAAATGAATATTTGATAAGGGAATGTGGCATAGTAACACTTAATCATTTATGTTCATAGATCGCTGGTTTTACAAATGTTGGTCCAGGGCCCACAGTACAGTTGAAAATGAAAAATATAGAAGGTAAGTATTTTCCTTTAAAAAATAAAATTTTATCATAAAGATTTTTTAAAAATATTAGTCTGAAAAAAAATATTAGTCTGGACCTGTGACTTAATTGCTATAAGGAGATTCCCTACTGAAGAAGCACTTTCTATCAAGACAACCATTTCACAATTTATAGTCTTAGATAGACACTGAGAAGTTTAAGAGGCTTCCCCAGGGACTTGGTCAT
Organism: Gymnobelideus leadbeateri; assembly: GCA_011680675.1. NCBI lineage: Eukaryota > Metazoa > Chordata > Mammalia > Diprotodontia > Petauridae > Gymnobelideus > Gymnobelideus leadbeateri. The sequence goes on along the minus strand of WOXC01001184.1, from coordinate 7,449 downwards.
GTGGCAAATTACATGGGATAGTGGATAAAGAAGAAAAAGAACCAGCCTCTAAATCAGGATGACCTAGGTTTAAATTCAACCTCTGAAATTTTGGCTCTCTGTAATTACTTGTGAATGCATCTGTGTATTTATGTGTATATATGCTTACATAAACTCAAAGAGACAGGAATATAGAGACACTTATAATGTGTATAAATGTACATATATGTATATGGAACATAACCACTTTATATGGATATTTCGTATACACATATTTCAAGATTCATTCCTGAATTTTCCTAATTAAAAATGTAAAGTTTAAAATAAGAGTAGAGAATAAATATAGAGGCATAAGGAGGGAAATAAAAGACTTTTTCCCCTTCCGTATCACCCCAAGGTTATTTTATAGTGTAGGGTATTTCAGTAATTTTTAAAAATGTGTTGAACTACTGGAGTTTTGTGGTGGTTATATGTCTGATATCATTTTTTTAAATGTAATATTGTACTAAACAGCTCAATTAGGATATTCCTACTGGTTGGAAAAATAGAACAATGGTTCTATAATTATCAGGCCCTCCTTTTTGCTTCTGCATGTACCCAACATTATCCAACAGAGATACTCCTAAAAACTGCATACAAAAAATTCTTCTGAAAATCTAATTATATTTAAAATACATCAGACTATTATTCAAATCAAATGGAAGTCTCTCTATTGTGTTACTCATCTCCTAACTTGTCTGTTATACTAAATTCGTAGGTTTGCATTTGTCAAGTGCATATTTTTTAGGGGCAATGTGCATTCTACATTGCAAAGATCACTTTATATTCATTATAATGATTTAAGTGTTAGTTATTGAGAGACAGTTGATATACTGAAGGTTAATTAGAGGAAGTGTGGTATCCAATAGGACATAAGTGTAAGACTTGTTTTTGAATATAGACTTATACATTCACTGATTATGTGACTATAGAGAACTTCTCAGTTTTCTTATCTGTAAAATGGGGATAAACATACTTATACTACCTATTTAATCAGATTTTCATGTAAGTTTTCTTTCACCAAATAATCCATTTATACAACAAGCATCTTAAAAAATCTACTAGCTATACTATAGTATGCAACATAAGAAGATAAAATGTTATGGAATGATTTGTGGGAGACGTGATCATCTGGACATCTGTCATTTATCACCTTCAAGACCTGGGGAAAATCACTTAACCCCCAGGAACCTTAGTGTTCTCACATATAAAATAAGAGGATTGAACTAATTCATTTCTGAGGGTCCTTCCAGCTCCAAATTTACAATCCCATTATTTGATCGAAAAACGGTAAATTGATTACCATTATAAGGACCCATTCAAACAAAGGTCCAAGAGTGGGGAAAATGTATAATTATAAACTATTACATGCCAATTATTATTATTAAAGAATAAGGTCTCATATTAATATTAGCTGACTAATTGAAATTGATGGATATTGATGATAAGAGGAATAGGCCTGAAACTACAGAAAGTTAAAAATATAAAACTATGTAGAGGAACTATCAACATGACTATAACTAACTGTGCCTTCCATCAATGGCAGTGAAGTTACCACATTTGGACTCTAATACAACAGTAGTCCTCAGTGTGCTACATGATGAAGTCTAAATGACTCTGAAGGAAAAAAAATGGACTGCATAAAATACAGAAAGAAGAAGTCTGGCCTGGAAAAGATATTGTTTTAAGGATAATGAGGAAGTAAATCCCCCCAAAATCAGGCTTATTACCAAGCATAGGTGATTGAAAAAATAGTACTACATTCCCAGAATCCAGTTATTTTTATCTCTACAAAATCTTTATGAAAATATTCTCTCCGTATATTGAGGGCATCTATAATTGAAAATATGAGAAGGCAATAGGCAGGGTTTTATAAATATCCTGCAGTAGGCCATATCTTCAGTCACATTTTTGAATGAAAATAGTGTGAAATGCAAATTCTACTATAGATATTGCTTGTTAGATATTGTTAGAAAGAAGACTAAAAATCACAAAATTTCCAGATATTAGCTTTGCGATTGTTATTCTGAGTTATGTGAGATTCTTTCATAGTAAGTCACAAGCAGAATTACAGAATTAGTACTGAAAAAACTGAATTATATCAATCCTGACGTCATCATTATAAGTGAAACCAGAAGTCAAAAGGTTTTAGGTAACTGGAAATAAAACTCAAATTTTTCTTTGGAGAGACAAAAGATTTGGTTTTGTTATTGTGTCTCAAGATAACTATAAACATTATTTTCATGGAGACATTTTCTAATCTTGTTTTATAGTTCTTATTAATAAGCTTTAAAGAAAACCCCTCATACTCAGTGTATTCAGTGAAAAAAGAGAAAGATTCTGATGTTGGGAAGTTTGTTTAGCAATACACATATTACATTTCTGTATGAAAAGGTTAAAGACTAGACTTTTTCTAGACTATCTGAAAACATCATGCACCTACATAAGTTGGCAAGCTGGGCAGACAGAGCTGTCAATCACTTTCTAAACTTCTCTCTCTAAATTTCTCTATCTAAATCTGCAACTGTGTATGCTCAAGGAACTGGTCACCTCTTTCCAATCCCACCCCCACCATTATCCACATCTTTGTGTATACAGGAATTCCCTAGAAGCTCATTCCCTCTGGGGCATTACTTTCCTTTCCAACCTAGCACACTGCTTTATAGGGGCAGAAAAGGCAAAAAAAGGGTTGCCATCTCAAGTTACTCACCTACCTGACAATACTGTTTCAAGTTTCCAGGCCTGTTTTTCTGATAATGCTTCTCTTTTCCCATCAAATTCACTCTTATTTCTATCAAATGTATAGCTTAAATCCCTAGACATTTGTACTATCCAAAAAAAAAAAAAATCCACATTGAATTTACAAAAGCTTAATGATTTAGATTTCCTCCCTTTCTGATTGCAACATGACACTCCCCTTTGTGAAACCCCCAGGCTTGCATTAAAGTAAGTAGAACTGGAACAGATTTGAAAGCAATCTGTTCTTAACAGTTTCAAAGGCATAACAGGAAAACCCAGATTTATCACTTAAAAAGATAAGAGGCCTAATGCTGACCACTCTGTCTACAACCAGTAGGCTCTTTCTCTCCCTCATCCCTGTTGTCTATTAGGACAGGTGAAAAGCAGGAAATATATAAATGAAAATAAAAAAGTCTCCCCTCCAAGAGAGCACCCCTGGAACCCATCTAACCAACAGATTCTTTGTAGCTATAAGCCACAGGTTCAGATGGCTCTAACAGTCTCTGAACTGCCTTTTCCTTCTGTATTTGTTATCCCTTGTGCTTAGGGTTTCTCTTGTTCTAGTCCGGGTAGCACGACCATTTGGCCCGTGACTCAGCGAGGTTGGGTGGGTGTTTAGAGAAATGAAGAGAGGTTTTTTTAACTATCCCAGAATCAATGAAGACTAGAATTCAGGAAAAGATGCTTCTGTTCTTTCTTCTAACTGACTTCTAATCATATACTTCTGGGATGAGTACTACAGCCATTTGAATAATTCAAGAAGAAGGTCAGAAAACAGAACATTTAATCATTTATTCAGCAAGCATTTTTAAAATGCCTACTATGCTTCAGACACTATGCTAAATACTGTGGGTGTAAAAATAAAAATTAATTAGTCCCTGCCTTTATAGAACTTACATTTTAAGTTCTATAGCAAGTTCTACATTTGGAACTCCAAATGAGAAATGTAGAACTCCAAATGAGAAGAAAAAGCATGAATATAGATGAACAGATGCAAAATATTTGCAAAGTGAATAGGAATCAATATCCAAATGTGGAAATGCAAAAAGTCCTTATATAGAAAATGGCACTGAAACATCCCCTTATAGCGAAAATGGCATTAATTTTATTGATTTATGGGAAATGTCAGTTTCTAACATTGGAGTCATTTTTTTTAATTTTTTTTGGAGGGGGGAAGACTGGGCAATTGGGGTTAAGTGACTTGCCCAAGGGCACATGGCTAGTAAGTGTTAAGTGTCTAAGGCCAGATTTGAACTCAAGTCTTCCTGATTAGAGGGCTGGTGCTCTATTCACTGTGCCAACTAGCCACCCCCAATAGAGACATTTCTGAATCAGCTATTCTGAATCAGCTGGTTGCATTTGTAGGCAAAGCCTAAGATCAATACCAAATTAGAAGGAAAAAAATAACAAAGGTAACAAGCTAGGACATCAAATTGAGACAATTCCAAACTAACCCATTTAAAGAAAATATGGATTTTGAAAGAATGAGATATACATAAAGAATCAGACATCAAAATAATCTATAACCATTTCCTAAGGAAATTTAATTGATAAAAATCAATCACTACAAAAAGGAGAATAAAAGAGAAAGTAAAATAATCCCAAGGACATTTTAAAATGAAAACATTTACGCTGGAAGATCAACATATAGGTGAATAATGGAAAACAACTATAAAAATTTCTATAGCAAACTCTTTTCATTCCTGAAGACAATGGAGTAACCACACTGAGACTCTTTTTGTGCTAAGGTTTTTTTTTTTTAATTTAATATTTTATTTTCCCCTGTTACATGTAAAACAATTAACATTCATTTTTAAAATTTTGAGTTCCAAATTCTCTCCCTTCATCCCTTCTCATCTCCCCTCATTGAGAAAGCAAACAATTCAATATAGGTTATACATGTGTAGCCATGCAAAACATAACCATAATAGTCATGCTGTGAAAGAAAACATAGAAAAAACTCAAGAAAAATAAAGTTTAAAAAAAGGATGCTTTGGACACCATTGGTTCTTTCTTTGTGGATGGATAGCATTTTTCATCATAATTCCTTCAGAGTTGCTTTGTATTATTGTATTGCTGAGAATAGCTAGTCATTTATAGATGGTCATCTTACATTATTGCTGTTACTCTGTACACAGCACTTTCCCTTCCATCAGCCCATGCAAGTCTTTCCAGATTGTTTGAGAACATTATGCTCATCATCTCTTATAGTACAAGAGTATTTCATCATAATAATATACCACAACTTGTTTAGCCATTCCCCAGTTGATGAGCATCCCCTTCATTTTTAATTATTTGCCCCCAGAAAAGAGCTGCTATAAATATTTTTGCACATATAGGTACTTTTCCTTTTTTTAATCTCTTTTGGGGACCTAGTAGTGGTATAGCTAGGTCAAAGGGTACATGGTTTTATAGACCTTTGGGCATAGTTCCAAAGTGCTCTGCAGAATGGGTGAATCAGTTCACAACTCCACCAATAGTGCATCTCATTTTTCCCACATCTCCTCCAACATTTGCATTTTCTTTTTCTTTCTTGTTCTGTCCTATTTCTGTCCCAATTTAATAGGTATGAGGTAGTACCTCAGAATTGTTTTAATGTGCATTTCTTCATTTAATAGTGAGTTATATATATATATATATATGTGTGTGTGTGTGTGTGTGTGTGTGTATGTATGTATGTATATATATTATATGATTGTAGATATCTTTGATTACTTCATCTGAAAACTGATCATATCTTTCATTTATTTATTGTTGGGGAATGACTCTTATTTTTATAAATTTGACTGAGTTTTCTATATGTTCGAGAAATGAGACTTTTCTCAGATACTTACTTTAAATTTTTTTCACAGTTACTATTGCTAATTATATTTCCCTCCATCCTACCCACATCACTTATCCTGTTCTCTCTCTCCTTTTACCCTGTTCCTTCTCAAAAGTGTTTTGTTGCTGACGAATGCCTCCCCCAGTCTGCCTTCCTTCTATTACTTCTGCCCCTGCCTTTCTCTCCTTCAACTTCTACTTTCCTGCAGAGTAAGATAGATTTCTATATCCAATTGATGTGCATGTTTTTCCCTCTTGGCGCCAATTCTGATGAGAATAAGGTTCACTTGCTCCCCCTTGCCTCCCCTCCCTTTTCCTCCCCTGGAAAAGCTTTTTCTTGCCTTTTTTATGTGAAATAATTCACACCATTCTATTTCTCCCTTCCTCTTTCTCCCAGTACATTCTCTAATCCCTTAATTTAATTTTTAGATATCATCCTTTCAACTCACATCTGTGTCTTCTGTCTATATATACTCCTTCTGGCTATGCTAAAAATAAGGGAGGTCTTATTAATTACAAATGTCAGCTTTCCTTGTATGAATTAAACAATTTAACCTTATTAATTCCCTTATGATTTCCCTTTCCTGTTTACCTTTTTGTGCTTCTCTTGAGTCTTATATTTGAAAGTCAAAATTTCTATTCAGCTCATCAAGTCCTGTCTCAGTGAATGTCTGCTTTTCCTCCTGAAGGATTATATTCAATTTTGCTGGGTGATTGGTGGATTCTTTCAATTTCTATCTTAACCTCTGGTTGTAGAATATCAGGACAATTTTCCTTGATAATTTCTTGAAAGATGATGCTTATGTCTTTTTTATCATGGCTTTCAGGTAGTCCAATAATTTTAAAATGATCTCTCTTGGATCTATTTTTTGGGTCACTTGTTTTTCCAATGAGATATTTCACATTGTCTTCTATTTTTTTTTCATTCTATTAGTTTTGTTTTAGTTTTTTCCTGATTTTTCATGAAGTCATTAGCTTCCATTTGCTCCATTCTAATTTTCAAGGAATTATTTTCTTCAGGGAGTTTTGGACTCCAAGCAGCTGCCACTGCTGCCAATTCAGTGGTTTCCAAGGCCTGTTCTTGGTTTGCCAATATATGTGTTAATATATGCCAGGTGTGGCATATATTAGACAGTGTTTCTCTCTCTGGTGCAACAGACTTTTTCTACCCACTTTCCAAGTTGTCTTAGGCTGGAAATTTGTTTCACTCTATCTTTTTGTGGGTTTTGCTCCTCTAGAATTTGTTTAAACCAATTTTTAAAGCTATTTGGAGAGGTTTGGGTGAGATCTCAGGTGAATTCCTGCATTTACTCTTCCATCTTGCACACTGAAACTTTAATGAAAGTCTCCAATATTCCACATGAGAAAGTAGGTATGCCACTAAAGAAGACAAAGATAAGAAAAACTAAGCCAAATATTCTCAGTGAAAATCAGTGTTGGAGATAACATGATTTTATAGGCACTGAGCAATTAATTCTCGAGATATCTAAAAAGAGAAGATCCAAAAATTTAAGGGAGAAACCCATGAACTTATTTTTATTCCTCCCCTTACTCAAAAAAAAGTAACTGAAAACTATATTAATAAATACCCACTCAGATACTCATTTCCCATCTCTTTATTATTTTATGAGCATAATCATTAATAATATTCTACCTCTTTATAGTTACACAATTGAAAGTTACAAGAGTTTAAAATTCCACTCTGCTTATTGTTTGCTGATTATTAAAAAATCATTTGGTAGAGTAAACCATGACCTTAAAGATTCTCCTCCAATAAGATGTCTTCTATGCTTATGTCAAAATCATGCAAGATTCCTTGGAACATGTAACAACAGATATCACAACATTATTGGATTATCCTCTATTATT